>JAHNEJ010002335.1:0-337826 GCA_022559845.1 Amorphophallus konjac | reverse complement strand
TGAGGGTTGCTGGGAGAGCTGCCTCGGGAGACTGCCCCCCGTCCCTGGGTGCCTCGGGTGTGACCTCGGTCTGCCAGGACATTGGGGGTGGTGTGTTTCGCTCATTCAATTGCTTTTTAAGTGATTCGATTTCCTGCTGGAATCGTTGCATCATGAGCAGCATTGCTGGGTCAACTGTGGGGAGGCTGGGTATGCCCCCCGTCTCTTCGGCCGGGGCGTCCTCGGATGATGTCGAGGGTCTGCCACTCGTGTCGCCGGTGGTGACTACATTGGCCGTGAGGGCCGTGAGGGGCTCCCCAGGTGTCGCGCCGCCTGCCGCTCTCCTTCTTCTGGTAAGGGGTCCCGGCCTGGCAGCTATTCTGGCCAATTCTTCCGGGTCGGCGGGTAAGGCCCCATACCGACCATGGACTCCTGCCATGTTGCAGGTGAATGTCAACCATTTCCTATTCTTGTTTCTTCTTGACGCCCTCCGGGACGGTCCTCCTGGGAATGTTAGCCTGTCGAAGACCGACCGTCGGGACGGCGCCTCCTCCCGTACAGGGGACTGGCGCGGCTCTTCCGGGCGGGTCCTCGACTCCATACTAGGTGCAGGTTCCCCCCTTTCTTCCTGGAAGGCGGAGGTCATTGCCCCCAGTAGTCTCCGGCGGCCAGCGGGGGTGCTACCCGGGCCTCGGAGGTAGCTTCTCATGGCCTGCTCGATCCCTTCCCACTCCTGGTCAGGGAGAGCGGCCTGTGGTTGCGAGTCGATGACAGCAGCGGAAGGAGAGTAGGCCCTGAGTGCCGGGCGGGCGGCGTTGTGTTGATGCCCCCGGCGACGGCGGTGAGCATCCTCGGACGGCACCAGGATGACAGGTGCCGGTCGGAGAGTGGGGATCACTACCTCAGCTCTGTCATGGCGTCGGGTCCTCCCGGGGCGGAAGATGCTGAGCCCTGCCTGGACGGGTGCATTGGGCTGGGTCTCCTTAGGCACCCAGACTTGCTTCAGTTTAGCCGGCCTGTGACCCGGCGTCCTCTTTGGTGCTACGGCCAGGGCTATAGGCCTCGTCTTCTCCTTCAGCTTAGCCAGTCCTTCAAAGGAGTTGCGGACTGGAACGGTTGGGATGATGCGGTCCGGTGTCACCTGGGACCTCTGCCCGTCTAGGCGGACTCGGAGGGCCCCAACCGTCATGGACTTCCCGGAGTTGGAGGCGCGACGCCCTGATCCGGCGCCGATGTTGCTTTTCCGGAGCCTTCTCCGGTGGGATGTCGACCCTTGGTGGAACGGGCCGGTAGTTTGGTGCACGTGGTGCACGTTGCAGCTGAGCGTCGTTGTGCGGACGCTATTGTTGTCTTCGGCCACAGCTCGGCCGGCGGCAGCTTCGACGGCTCCCGGAGCGGGAGCGTTGGTTTGAGGCTCCTCGGGCGTTTCCACGTCGAGGATCTGGACGAAGGCTACCCCCAGGAAGTTGGGGAAACCCACGGTGGGAGGGAAGCTCCCAAAAGTGAGGGGTACCGCCAGGTAGCCACCTCGCACGTGATTCTCCACAACCTCAGGGCTGCAGATAACACCCATCGTCGGCTCCATGATGCCTCTCTCTTTACTTTTTTTCTTCTGCATTTAAAAGATAACGCAGTTAGTATTACAAGAAGGGGGCTGTGGGGCCCCTAATTTCGGCAAAGAGATGAAGGGTGGAAGGGTCCCACCGGGCGTGCCAGAGTTGTGGACGCACTTTCCGTTAGACTGGGGCTCCGGTTCGTCTGTTGGTTTTATTAAGTGCGTGGGCGTGCCAGTCACCAATGTGACGATTTATTCGGGCTCCGAGGAGCCCATGGTGCGCTCGATCTGACTTCGTCAGACGATTGTGTGGTTCGTGTCGGGACCGAATCCCGTCGCGCCATGAAGGTCACGACGTCATTTACATCCCTCATACGAGGGAATACCCTTGATTAATTGCCGAAATTAGAGGCCCCGCGGCCGAAAGGAGTAACACTAATTATACGAGAGAGATAGGGATGGGTCACACTGAAAGTTGTATTAAGGCCACAAACTGTCGGCCGTGTCGGCCACTCGTAGACCTTTCGTATTCGGACACAAGTCCGTGACAGCGCCACAATGAGAAAATCGAGGTAGATCCCTTCAAATGTCTGCCGAGCATGCGGCAATTTTAAATGAAGGTTCGGAAGGTATCCGGAACGAGAAAACAAATCCGGTCCGATTAAGATGTCGGCCCGAGGTTAGGTTAAAGCCCGGCCATATCGGGGGAATTCCCGAGACTCGGGCTCGACCTAAAGGGGGGGGCAGCGTTGTTGTTCCTTTTGCCCCGGATCCCGGGGAGAGAGCGGGCTGCGGCGTGGGCATTAGCACCTTTTATCTAGAGCTTTCCAGGTTATACCTTCTGGGGTTTCTGATTTGATGTTTACTATTTATTCGTGCCTGTGTCCGGGATGATTTTTGTTCATGATTATTCTTATCATTATCGTTTGTTTGTTATTTATTATTATTTTTCTATTACCCCTCCCACCTCTTTTATTGTGATTAGTATTACGCATTCGGAGTCCTTTAATTAGCGTAATTTTTATTTATTTATTTGCTATTCTTAATGCCCTTGTCAAGTTGTATATGTGTATAGTGTGCCGGCGAAGGGGAAAACGGGAGTGTACCGCTGAGGGCTGGGGCGTACCGCTGAGGGCTACAGGGGGGCGTACCGCTGAGGGCTGTAGAGAGTGTACCGCTGAAGGCTGCAAAGGGCGTACCGCTGAGGGCTGCAGGGGCGTACCGCTGGGGGGCTGTAGGGGCGTACCGCTGAAGGCTCAGAAGAGGGTACCGCTGAAGGCTGGGTGTATGTGTGCCGCTGGGAGTTGGGCAGGGAGTGATGGAGGTTAACTCAGTTTTGATTACCTGCTTTAAGGCTTTTCTTTTCTTCTTGTCTTAACCCTTGTGCAGTTTCATATAAAATTCCTCCCGTGTTTGTTCTCTTGGTTCGGTTCGGTCTCTTTTCTTGCGGGTCGGGTTTTCGGGCGGCCCGGTGGTTAATTAGCTCGATTCAGTTCTCGTCGTGATGCCGGCAGTGGTTTGATGAGTTGGAAGGTTTCATTAGTTATCTTGCTTGTTTGTTGCCTCCTTTTGCCTCTTTTAATTGTTTATTAGTTTCTCACAAAAATTCGGCAGCATCTCCCCTTAACCCGGGACGTAAGGGAGATACAGGGAACGCGCCCACATGGAGTGGCGAAACCCGACAACTGGAGGTGGGCCCCCGGGGGAGCAACACCTTTGTAGAACCTCGGAAAACGTGAAGGAAGGGGCTCGGAGGGGAGGCCAAGGAGTGGGCTACTGAGAGGCTGAAGGGTGTGCCGCTAAAGGCCATAAGGTGAGTGTAACGACCAAGGGCCAATTGGAGTGTGCCGGCCAAGGGGTAACAGGGTGTGGGTGTGCCGCTAAGGGCAGGAAGGAGTGTGCCGCTGGGGGCAAATAGAGGTGTACCGCTGAGGGCTATTGGGTGTGTGCCGCTGAAGGCTGATCTGGGTGTGTCGCTGAAGGCATATCTGGGTGTGTGCCACTGAAGGCTGATCTGGGTGTGCCGGCCAAGGGCCGGAAAGGTGCACCGCTGGGAGGCTTAAAAGGGTTGCAAGCAACTGGGGGGAATTTGGTGGCTGTTCAGGGAAAGAGGAAGAAAGACAGGGGATTTCAAGGCCGAGGGTGGCCCATTAGTAACTGAGCGGTTGGGAAGAAAGAAAGGTAGCCCCCCTTCTCCTCAAGCCCGGGAACACGGTAGATGGCCATGGAAGGGAGTGAGGAGCTCACGGAGCTAAGGCTAACAGAAGGGGGAGACCTACATCGACGTGGAGGACCCTAAAGACGCCGGAGGAATGAAGACATAGAGGGAGTAACGGATCGTCCATCGAAAAGCCCGCAAAGCCTAGCACAAAACGTCGAAGATCGAAAAGGAACCCGGAGAGGGTGGTTTTCATTCATAAGAATCAAGAGGGCGTGGCCCTACACATATATTACGAAAGCAAACCCCCAGATGGGGCCATGGACAAAAGGGAGAAGGAGAAAGAACCCCCAGGAGGAATGGGATACAAGAGAGACGAAAACATCCGGGCCTAAGACATTGGCCACTATCCCCAACCCTTTCCCCCAATACAACAAGCTCTCTCTCTCTTACTCTTGTTTCTTCCCGGTGGCCGTCGGACGGAGCACAGGCCGGGAGGGCCTCTTCTTCTCCTCTTTCTTCTCCTCTTTCTCCTGTGTGTGCCCTCTACTGTTGGAACCTCTTTTTTTCTCCCTGTTCGTCTCTCCTTTTTTCTTTCTGTCCTCCCCTTCTTTTTTTACCAGGAGGCTTTTATACTCCCAGCCACCGACGACCTCGAGCACGACCGTCGAAGGCGGGAAGCCGGCTGTGATGATGGGTTTGACCTGCCCCTGTACTGGCTGTCAGTGGGGTAGGCTACGTGGCCCAACGACCAGCTGCCACCTCAGACGGCTCCACTGCGCGCCAAGGATGTGTAGGGCATGGGCCTCACGTCGCCCGTTGAAAGAGCTTCACCGCTGTGCCGTTGAAGGGCTGAACAAGCGTGCCGCTGTAGTGCCAAAAGAGCGTACCGCTGGAGCCCCGGATGGGCGTGCCGCTGAACGGCCTGAAGGGTGCGTCGCTGAAGGCCCCCCAGGGGGCGTGCCGTTGAACCCCAAAGGGGGGTGTGCCGCTGAAGACCTCCCCATGGGGGTGTACCGGTGAAGGCCCCCCCATGGGGGTGTGCCGGTGAAGGCCCCCCCCATGGGGTGTGCCGGTGAACCCCCCTTGGGGGTGTGCCGGTGAAGACCCCCCATGGGGTGTGCCGGTGAACCCCCCTTGGGGGTGTGCCGGTGAACCCCCATAGGGGTGTGCCGGCGAGGGCCGCGGCGGGGTGTGCCGCTGAAGGGAGCGTGCCGCTGGGGCCTCAATTGGGCGTGCCGCTGAAGGGCTAAATGGGCGATTTTGAGCCCATTGTGAGCATGAGTTGTGGCCCATTTGATTTTCTTCAAGGCCCACGGGCTGTGGAGCCTTTTGTGCTTGATTTCCCCAGGGGTTTCTTCACTCGGCGCCGTTGTTGATGCTGGGCTGAGCATGACATTTTGGATGTGCAATTTTCGGTGTCCACAGGGCCCAAAAGGGAACAAATGCCACAAAAGCCCAAGTACAATTAGGCTTATTTTCATCAATGTAAATCAATTCCAAAGTGAAAGTCAAGTTATGAAAAGAAAAGCATGTCAAGAGGGCAAAGTCCCCGCAAGGAAAACCTTGGGCGTATGCATGCAATATAACAAGGGCAAAAAGGTAACAATTTCCCTACGCCAAAGATCGAACCCCAACAGGCATAGGGTAGGGGAGGTAACTTTGCCTTGAACATCTTAGAATCCCCTATGGGCTTCCCTTATATTTTCTTCCATCCTTTCTATGTGGTAAAATCACGAACTGGCAGGATGGTTAAAGACGGACTAAAGAAATTGCACTGTGCGAAATCTTGAATACAGGTCAACTATAAGCAAGTCGACCCCCTTTTAATTACTCAAGAAATGTTAATGAATTTTAGATGGTGACCGCGTAAGACCTGTGGTTTTGATAGCCTTGACAACCTTTTTTTGTAGAAATAATTCAATTAACGCCTTTGGCTAAGGCGCTTTTTATTTAATTAACGTCTTTGTTTAGGTTGTCTCTTTCCAAATAACGTACCTGCGCAGGTCGTCACTTTCTCAAAAATCAAATTCACTTTTCGAATTCACGCCATCTTATAGGACGTCTTTTATGTGAATAACGACCTATTCGAAGGCGCGTTTTTTAAAAAAAAATATAATAAATGAGTGAAAAAAAATACATTCACCAAGTATGCTTGCATTCTTTTGCATGGGCAACTTTTATTTATGGTTTGCATATGTGTGCCTTGCATGATGCATCTCCCGTTATCAGCTATTTCATTTTACCTTATCTTGATTAAAGGCTTGGCCCCTTGACCCGTCATTAAGGTCAAAACATTGCCACCCCTTGCTTATTGGGCAAGGGGCCAAGTCGAACAGATGAATTAACCTGTTTTGTTCAAGTGAAAACCACAGTTGCAGGTACAGGGCAAAGTAAAGCAAACACGAAGAACGTGGAAAGAAGAAGGTACACAAACGCAAGGCCACAGTCACACAAAGTGCTCAGGTAACAAAAATCTCGATCTATATATATATATCTCATGGCTATCATGTACAGGTGTGAGGGTGGAGGAGTACAAGTAAGTCTCTCAGCTCTCGCCTCCACCCTCCTCTCTCCTACTCTCAACCTCCTCCTCACCATCCCGAGCTGGTACTGGTGGAGGAGGCATGGGCCCCCGTGAAGAAGCCGGAACCCGAACGTGCCCCCCTGCCTCGCTCCTCTCTCGGAGGGAAGAACCCGCCACGAAAGTGGAGCTGGTGAAGGAGTACCCCGCAGCCCGCGCTCGCTCGCGTCCTCGCTGGAGACGCTCCTCGGACACTCGCAGCCGCTCCTGGGAAAGGATCAACTGGGTCCTCGAGTCTGCCAGCTATCGCTCGCGTGCTGCTACCTGCTCCTGGTACCGAGCACGCTCCGCCTGGTACTCCTCCGGCTCACGAGCACGCTCCTCGCGCTCCCGGGCACGCTCCCGTCGCTCCAGCGCAAGCGCCACGCGTAGCTCGGCCACGTCCTGAAGAAGCTCCTCTCGTCGCCTCAGGGACCTCTCAAGCTCTGAGATCCGCTGATCGCGGATCGCCAACTCGGTACGTGCCGCCCGTAGCTGTGTGCTCTGCAAACAGGTAACAAATCATCAACAATTCAACTTTTTTAAAAAATAAAGCAACACATGACTAAGTAAAAACTCACCTGGGCAGTCATCGCCTGTTGTCCCTCGCAGACGCAAGTGAGAGAGGCTCGAAGCTCCTCAGTCTGTAAAATAAATTTCATCAGTGCACAATTATATAATCAATATTTGAATGGATTGGTGTTTTGGAATTTACCCGTGAAGCGAGGTCGCGCTCTGCTGCCTCGGCTCGTGCCACTGCTCCCGCTAGCTGCTCCGCCAGTGCAGTCACCTCTGCACTAGGTCCTCTCGAGCTAGAGGCCTCCCCTGGGTCTCCTCTCACTGCTCCCTGCTGGGCACGCTGCATTCATTGAGATCGTCAATGGCTAATCATCAATAATTCAACGAAAACAAAATACATTTGCATATAGAAATAATTTAAACACTCACCAGGGTCTCTAGGTCTGCCCGTGTGGCGGCCAGCTGGTCCTCCAGGCTGTGTAGGTGGGCCTGGGCATCTATCGCCGCTATGTCCCGTGCATCCTGCATCCATCACATGTTAGTCGCATGATAGTCACATAAGCATTTGCATTAGAAATAAGGGCATTCATACATACCCCTAAGACCCTCATCTGGGGTCGGCCGGCGTATACCTCCCAGTAGCGCCGGAGGTACTCGGAGCTGTCAGTCGCGCGAGAGGTAACTCTGGTCCCGCCACGCTGCCAGTCGGCGTGCTGCTCCTCGAATCGTACCCTCCAGTCGGTCGCCTTTGTACGACCGCGAGTCTTCTTCCCGATGCCACGCGGCTCACCTACCTCAATCCACTCCTGGTGGAGGCCTAGCGTCCTCATCACCAACCTCAGCCGTAACGGCTCGATCTCGCTCAAGCAATGAACCTAAAGCTCACGCTCAAAGCGAGGTCGGCCCGCTACGACCCAAGGCTGGCCCTCGTCTGTCATCCCCTCATAGGGTCTCCACTGCACCTGCATTCATAAACATACATATCATCATTTCATCGTCATCATCATAAATTCAAAATAAAAAGCAAAAGAAAGATGCATAGCATTCATACATACCAGCGAGGGAGGGAAGTCACGGAGCTCTCTCCGTAGAACCCACAACTCGTAGCCAAGCGGGGCGCCGAAGACGACCGGCACCCAGCGCCGTGCTAGAGGGAAGGCTCCCTCATTCCCAGGCCGTGGGTCAACGCGCCCCATCGGCATGTAGAGGTGACTCCAAACCTGCATCCATGCATTGCATTAGTTAGGCATTCGCACGCACATAAAAATACACATAAAAGAAAGAAAAAAATGAAAAAAAAATGAAAAATGCATACCTGAAGAAAAGGTGAGAAGCCACTGACGGTCGTCTCTCGCCCTATCCCCGTGGATAGGTCAGCCATCATGTGCGCCAGCAGAGCCGCTCCCCAGGCGTAGCTGCCAACTGCCTCCAGGTCCTCGAGTATCCCTAGAAATCGGTAGTTGATGACGTCGCCCTTTGTCCCGAGCAACAGCCTCCCCAGTAGCAGTAGCAAGAACCTCCTCAAGTCTAGGTCAGCTCTCTCCCTGTCGGTCGGGTCCTGGCAGTACACTGCCCTAGCCCCATCTATCAGCCTCTGTGAAAACTGCTCTAGGGTCTCTCCTGACCTGTGCCTAGCATTCCCTAAACCCATCACTGTGGTGAGGTCGGTACGGAAGATCGTCCTGCACTCGCTAGGGGTCTCGTAAACCATCTCCAGCCCTAGCAATCTCTGGGCATGCTCGGTGTAGTCTGGGTAGGTAATCCCGCTCACAGCCTCTCCATCTACCCTCAACCCCGTAATCCTGGCCACGTCCTCCAGGGTAGGAATCATGTGTCCCCAAGGCATCAGGAATGCCCGGCTAGTCCTATCCCATCTCTCCCGTAGAACCTGAATGAGTGGTAGGTCTGGCCTAACTGGCTCTATGCTGAGGAAGGCCCCGAACCCCATCGCATCTACCCTCTCTCTCTGGAACTCGGGGAGGCCGTAGTAAGCTGCCCGGACCATGACCCATGAAATGCGCGTCCTCATCAGCCCCTGCATGCATAAAATAAGAATTGTTGGTTTAATTGTTGTGATTATTCATGCTTATTTCATTTTGATTGCCCCAGGATGAATGTTGGTGTTATTGGAATTAACGACCTTCCTCAGGTCGTTTTTTGTTGAAGTTGCGCCCTTAAGGGGGGCGTGGTTCTGTTTGAGCTTCTAAATAACGACCTACCCTAGGTCGTTTTTCATCTATGAAACGCCTCTGTGTTGGGCGTGTGTTTGTAGTTAATTTCTAAAAATCCTAAAGGTTTTTCAATTCACGCCCTTGAGTAGGGCGTTTTCAATTTGGCTTCGTTAAATTAGTCAAAGAATTAATGAATGGGCGACCGCTGGTTTGGTCGTCTGTTTTGAATCGACGCCCTGGTGTGGGGCGTGGTTTCCAGTTTTTCAGAAAATGGAATAAAAATAACATCATGCGAAAATTAACAGCATAATATGTAAATTTAATTGGGCGACATGCTTTAGGGCGTGTTCTTATGGGGTTAATTGTTTTTTCATAAAAATAATATAATTAACGCCCTTGGGTTGGGCGTGTATTTTGAGATCGCGACGCCCCTGAGGGCGCCTTCTTTCTGGGTTGCAGGGTTTATACCCGAGGGCTATGGAAAATCAGGAAAAAATGAAATTAAAATAAATAAAATTGGAAAAGGGTTTGAGGCTTACCTTCTTGTGCTTCTGATTTTGTGGTCGAGGCCTTGGCTGCCGTGGCCGCCGCAGTTGGCCGGCACGGGGGAGGATCGCCGCCGCGGGCGGTGGTTCATCTCCTTCTCCTTCTCCTTCTTCACCACTTTCTTCCTCGCCACCTTCTTCCTCTTCACCCCCTTCGCCTTCGCCGTCTTCTTCTCCTTCGCCTTCCTCGTGGGCTTCTTGGTTTCCTCCGGCCTCGTCGCCGGCCTCCGCCATTGGAGCGTCTTCTTCAACCGCCACGATGGCCCCTTCCTCACCGTGGGCGTCGTCGCCCAGATCAACCACCTCGGGAGCGGCCACCCTCTGCCGTTTGACTGAACCGCCTCTGGCCATGGCTAGGGTTAGGGCTAAGGACAGAGAGAGAGATAGAGGAAGAGAAGAGGGGAGGGGGAGCTTCGGTTAGGGTTGCAGAGAAGAGAGAATGGAACGAAGGAAGAAGAAGAAAGGGGGAAAGACCTTTTTAGCATTCGAAAATAAGCGACGCCCTGAGAAGAGGCGTTTTTTGTGGAAGTCACGACTATAACATGGGCGTGTTTATAATATAGACGACGTTGCTCGAGGAGTCAATTTTATTTGCATGGGGAATGATAACCGTCGTCAGACGCATTCAATGGGCGTTGATTGATGTGATCGAAGTAATTATTATGATTTTTACTCACGCCTGAGCTAGAGGCGTTACCTGATTGAAACGTGACTTTCCTGAGGGCGTTACTTTTGGAATTTCAACGAATATATTTTAGGAATTTGAATCAATTAACGCCTTGTTTTAAGTCGTTATTTAAGTAATGCCTATCTTTGAAGGCGTCAAATGTGTGAACAGGAATATTGGAAGCGACCTATCATGAAGGCGTCCTTTTATGAACTCACGCCTTTGCTTGAGGCGTTATTCGCAACAGAACGACAGGTTATTTAAGGATTTGATCTGAAGCACAGCAGTAAGGCTCAATCAGAAAAAAATCATTTTTATTACTTTGAAAAGAGAGATTACAATGCTTAATGAGCCACCTTGGGTCTTAGCTTTCTCAAAGCTGTTACATAATTTTTCCACTGATCTTTGTCTTCCTCCAAACTCTCTACAGGTTGATGGAGTTTGTTAATCTTCCATAGGGCTTGGATTGTGATAGCCTCTTCTCCATCTTCATTGCTGCCTAGGTCTCTTGATTTGATTGGAGGGAGATGAGAGACGTCTTCTAGACGTTGCCTTAGAAGTCCAATTTGAGGAAGGCATCTATGAGAGTTGTATAGTATGAAGTCCGAAGCGCCAATGAGACGAAGGTCCGTACCGGTAGAGAATCGTGTACGAAGTTCCTGCATTTTGAGTACACCCGGGGCACATGTAAAGAGGTTCTTTGGCATTACCTTTAGGTGCTCTCTCCAATCCCCTCTCTTCTTTACTTGAGGAATCCGGTTCATCACCCTATTGCTTATTCCTAACGAACCGGTCATGTAAGAGAGTGGGCTTTTTGAAAAGATTCTTGAGGGTTGTTGGGCCTCGCCACATGGATCGAATTTGAAGTGTAGATCAACCCAACTAGAGAGTGCTAGCATGCACCCGTATATGGGTCTTCCCATGGCCGCCGAAGTGAGCCCGCTATAGAGATAGGCTAGAATAGCCGGTCCAACTCTATCTCCGTCCCATAAGCTCACCACCGCGCTCAATTGGGCCTCCTCTAGAAAGTCCTCCGTGGATGGAAACAAGAGTGCTCCTGCTAAGCACACCATGAAGGCCTTTGCTATCTTTTCTATCTCCTCCTCTTCCTTTGCTTGATCCGCTCTCTTGTACACCCATGAGGCAAGCTTCAAGAGATTGATTCCTTTAGTGACCTTGATTTGGTTCACTATGTTTGGGCTAGATATCAATGAGGTTAGCAATTCATGAGAGGAGATTGGCCTTGGCATGATGGCCATCTTTTCTTCTTCTCCTTGTTTCATTCTTTTCAAGCCTAAGATCAACTCTAGCTCTTCCAATAGGATGGTGGCTTCAAATGTCGAGAAGAGAAAGGTATGAGTGGAAGGATGCCAAAGTTCAATCAATGCTCCTATGGCAGCCCAATCTAAGTGAATTTGGTCATAGTGCTTGGCATGGGTTACTAGGCCCAAAAGATGCCATCTTGCTAGGTATACTCTCGTATCAGAAGAAAACTTGGAGAGAATAAGGGGCAACCACTTCACTTTTGTAAATCTTCTAGCTCCAGGGACATTTGGGTAGTCCTGTGGAAAGAAAATATGGACAGTGCCAATAGTGCCGGACATGAGCATATGTAAGAAGTAGTTTGACAGAAGGATTCAATAAAAAGAAAAGAAAGAAGATATAAGCAGAGGGAAAAGCAGAGGAATTCACTAACCTGATGTTGAGCAACTCGGCTGCAGATGTGCCCTTGGATTTCAGTCAACCTAGGGGTGGAAGACCTAGGTCTCTTAATCATCCTCTCCATTGTTTTTTGGCTTTGCAGAAGGAGCTCGGACAAGTGCCTGCGGGAGAAGAACAAACAGAGAAAAGAGAACAGAGCCGACTACGGAGGTTCAGAGAAAAAGTTGCTTTAGGTTGAGGAAAGCAGCCTTTCTTTTATAAAGATTTGAAGAGGGCTAAAGGTTGTTCGGAGTTAGCAGGTTGATGGCTATTAGGATTTGATTTTGCTTTCGATTTGGAAACGGAAGCGTTGGATTGATTAACGCCTTTTGTTGGGGCGTCAATTTTTGAATTGACGACCTTTCTAAGGTCGTGTTTTGTGTAACGCCCTTTAGTAGGTCGTTTACTCTTTGGCCTCTCGATGGGTTTCACGCCTTGCTGAAGGGCGTGTTTCATGTTTTAACGCCTACATATTAAGGCGCTTTTCATGGTTTGACGCCATTCGGTGCAGGCGTGTTTTTATGAGCTTGTGAATTTAAATATTCATGTGTGTTAATGAACTTAAGTGATATTATTTCGTTGAATTGTTTTTTTAATTGAGCACTTATGATCATATCATGATTTAAATGGAAAATTATGTTTGATTATCTTGAATTTCGAAAACTGATGAATTTTCAAAGTGCAGAAGTTTGCAGGATTAGAGGCGCCTGGGTTGCTCATGGAAATTACATCGCACTTGTCATTTTGTATTTGTTCGTTGTAAGCATTGTTATTATAGGATATCTACATTATTATAGCATATCAAGGACCTTGTGGTTCTGATGAATCTGGAATTTGAGTTCCCCTTTATCAAAAACGATGATGATTCTAAGAGAGTCTTGATCACACGGATAGGCCGTTGAGTCTTTGAAGGTTTGGGACGATGGTTCCACTTTCTGAGTTGATGCGCGGATAAACGGGCCTCGGCTTAGTGTTGGCTCAGAAACTTGGATTCTTGACCAAATCTAGATGGCTTAGCAATATTATCCTTGATTATTTTCTATTTTTAGTTTGTTTTATCTTTTCTTTTAGCCCAGCATGCATCATGTAGGACTTTGAGTTTCATGCTGAAAATCTTCATATTATGGCGATAATGAAGGTCACTCGTTCTTGATTGAGTTGACATGAGATATTCCATTCCCAATTGAGTACTTTGTTCTCTCTGAAGCTGCTTAGGCTGATTCCTTGAAAAAGTCCCTTTGTTGGATCTCCATCTCAATTCTCTTTATTTTCTTGCAAATTTACCTTGGTTGTAGCACGTCCACGTTGGCTGGTAATCGCTCTCCAATGGTCTTTCCCTATCGTGCCCGCGCGCACACCTTTTGTCTTACATTTTACTTGTTTAGTTTAATCTCCTTTATCCAGCAAATCGATGCCTTCTTGGGATCACTCGGAGTTGTTTCACTTTGAATCTTGGAAAGATTTTCATTGCTTAGTGTCTGAGACGTGTCACATCACACCTTGGCATCTACTTATCAGTTCGCTCCACTTCATTCCATTTTGTTGCACTTTCACTCCATTTTCGTCTCACTCCCTTCCAAAGTAGACGCCAAGGCGGGGCAGCTGTAGACACGCCAAAAATGACGCTATGTTGATCAAATCTCATGTCACTATGATGACGCCCCAAAGTGAACTTCAATATATTCATAATATGAAGTTTTTCTATTTTCTTGTGTGTGGTTTTGATTCATTTTTATTTTTTGTGATTCGCGACCTGAAGAGGGGCGTTATCTAAATAGCGACCTTGTCTAGGGCGTTTTCTCAAGAAAGGACGACTAAATGTTAGGGCGTCAATTCCTGGTATTATCCGATTTTAAAGTAAATGCAAAATCAATTTAATTATTGGTTAACGCCCTTCCTCAGGGCGTGTTTTAATTTAACGCCTCGATCTTAGGCGTGTTCTCATGATTTTCAAACAAGGAATTGCCAAAATTAAATCCAGGAAGAAACGCCCTGGCTTGGGTCGTGTTTTATGAAACGCCGTATGGGTAGATCGTCAAATCAAGAATTGACGCCCTTCGCAAGGTCGTGTTTCACCTTTCTGAGTCCTGCCTTTTTCCATCTTTCCCTCACAGTTCCCTGCCTTGTTTCAACCTCTTGCTCGATGTTAATCCTTTCCCTGGATACTCCTTGTCCGTTCTTATCTTCTCTTGTTTGATCACATCCGATTGGAATCTTATATAAGGAAGCCTGGATCGATCGTCATAAGGTTGAACACCCACATATACAGAGAAAAAGATTGCAGGTTCTGTACGAGCAGAGTTTTCTTTCTTCTTCCTGTGCGGTCGTTCCTCTGCATCCTTTTCATAGGAGTTCACTCGTTTCCACTGCTTCCTCTTCTTCCCATCAACATATTCTTCACACGGTTTCCCTTTACTGTCATCAGGGACAGCAGGGTTCTTTTATTTCATTTATTTTATTTATGAGCATATCATCCTTCGTCCCACCGCCAGTCTTTCTTATTGCATTAAGTCCTATCATCATCATTATCGTATCATATCTCCTTCCCTAGCTTTTCTCTAGGGGTTTTTTTAAAAAAAAAGAGGTGCGCATGTTGATTTCATTTTTCAACATCATATTCTTTATTTGGGATTGATACTACTTGCATTGGCTGATCCCTTTTCGTTTTGCTTTGTTTCATTGTCTTTTTTGCAAGGTAATCAAAAGGAGAACCCTTCTCATCGGCCGGCCGATTGAAGAAGGAGGAAGGAACTTCACATCATCCCGCGTTCCAATCTTCACCAGGTATTCGCGATCTCTTTTATTATTATTGAGGTAACCCCTCTGGCGATCACATCTCCATTTTTGCACCACGTGTAAGCTTTTTCTTCCCCTTATTTATGCATTAATCATTATTCTCCCCCTTATTTTTTTTCACATAATTTATTCTCTTGTGATTTTGTGTGGGATTTATGCCCATCCACAGTAGACTGGCCGGAGCCCCAGAATGTCCATGACGTTCGTAGTTTCCACGGGCTAGCCACCTTCTATATACACTTCATTCAGGGTTTTAGCACCATTATGGCACCCATTACGGATTGCATCTGTAAAGGGAATTTTGAGTGGACCAAAGCCGCCTCCCAGACTTTTCTTGCCATAAAGGAGCTTATGACCAAAGCCCCTGTCCTCCGCCTACTAGACTTTTCCAAAGTCTTTGAGGTTTCTTGTGATGCATCTGGCGTAGGAATAGGTGGAGTGTTTAGCCAGGAAAGCCACCATGTGACTTATTTCAGCGAGAAGCTTTCTGATGCAAAGCTTTGATACTCCACCCGTGATAAGGAGTTTTATGCCGTGGTCCAAGCTCTCAAACACTGGAGACACTATCTCTTACCACAAGAGTTCGTCTTATACTCGGACCACGAGGCTTTGAAATTCCTTAGCTCTCAAAAGGGCTTAAACCCAAGGCATAGTCGGTGGGTAGAATTCCTCCAGTCCTTCACCTTTGTCCTAAAACATAAGGCTGGAAAGGACAATAAGGTGACCGACGCCTTGAGTCGAAGGGTCTCCCTTCTTTCCACTATTCGGGTAGAGGTCACCGGATTTGACCGCATGAAGGAACTCTATGGAGAGTGTCCTGATTTTGGCCCAGCCTACTCTGCTCTGTCCGCTGGACCCTCGACAATCTTTTATGACTATCTACTCCATGATGGTTTTCTATTTCGAGGGCAGCAACTATGTGTCCCGAGGACTTCTCTTCAGGACTTCCTGATATGGGAAATGAATGTTGGAGGTCTTGCTGGTCACTTTGGCCGCAACATGACCATCCATTCTGTGGAGGAGCACTTCTATTGACCTGGCCTGAAGAGAGATGTGGCCAAGATTGTAGCCCAGTGTAGGACGTGCACGATGGCCAAACAGGTCAAACAGAACACTGGTCTCTACACTCCTCTCCCCGTTCCTGATCGACCATGGGTTGATGTGAGTATGCATTTTATCCTTGGGTTACCACGCACTGCTCACAAGCATGATTCCATCTTTGTTGTCGTTGATAGGTGTTGGGGTCCCGTAGTGCAGGAACACGGTTCTAGAGGGGGGGGTGAATAGAACCCTCTACTAAAATTATGTCCAATTAAAACTATTAACTACCTCACAGCGGAATTAGCAAGATTAGCAAGAGTGAGGAATTTAAACTAATAGGAATAGACTTGATTCTCTCAGTCTCACCCTTCTCACTCGAATGGATAATAAGATATGAACGATAACATAAACCACCACCACACAAACCACAATGCAAGCCACAAAACACGGGGATTTTTAAGGTGGTTCGGGACCACGACGGGCACCCTACGTCCACCCCTCACCAAACCGGTGAGACTTCACTGCTGTATAAAACAGCCCGGGGATTAAACCCCACACACACACGGAGCCAAGCTCCAACACCCACACGTAGGATGAAGCCTACACAATCACACGGGAGAAATCCCCCAATCACACACGGGGAACAAACCCCACAAAATGCCCAAGCACACACGCGAATATGCTCCGCACAAAACGATGCACCCGCATCAACCAATCACTCGGAGACCCCTTTCTCCGAACACCCACACAGAATATCCTTCCAGAAATTTAAGAACCTAAGACAAATAGATGCATTGAGCCCCAAACAAACTCTAGAGAATGAATCAAAGAAGATAAGGCATGTATGAAGCTCCCCTTCAAGAAAGACTCCGGATCTTCTTGGCTCAATGTCGGATGGCCGCGATTTGAGCGTCCTCGCGTTCCTCTCGTCGAGACGCTTCTTTTCTTCTTCTACCACGAGCTCCAAATCTCCATGGATGTAGATGATAACCCTTCCTCAAGAGCTCCTTGGTTGCTTTGCCCCTTTTCTCCACCTACAAGATAGAACAAGATACATTAGGGCTTCTCTACTTACAAATTCGGAGTTCACATTCATATATATAGTGGAGTGGACAAAAGACACATAAAACCCTCCCAATACATGTTAGAAACCCCCCAATAACATTAGTAACCATTTGGGGGTATTTTGGTAAACTTTAGATATGATTCCATAGGGTTTCGGAAGCTCCCGAGAATCCCGTGCCGGGATGGGTCGACCCCATGGGTCGACCCCCAGGGAACCTGAAGGCGGCCAGAAGCAGAAAAACAACCCAGTTTTCATGGGTCGACCCATGGGGTCGACCCATGCAGTGTGGGTCGACCCCATGGGTCGACCCATGCACACAGGGTCAATTTTCTGTGTTCTGTTTGGTCCAGAACACGTAGGGGTCGACCCAATGGGTCGACCCATGCTAGAAAGGCCTACAAAACACTATTAAATCAACATGAAATCATGGGGAAATAAATGTTTAAATGTTACCATAACCCCATGTAGATTAACCATGTATTTTCATCCTGAAAACATGAAAAAGCAAGTGGTTAGTTGAGAATCAAAATCTTTGCATCAAGCAACAACACTATGAACATGTTGACATTAAAACACATCATTGAACCATTTAAACATGTATTTGTCTTCTCAATTTAACCAACCAAAACATGTATGACCAAATGCAATGTCATGGAAGCTTTAATGTGTAATTAGCATCTTTGGCCACAAGGATCACAATAAGAATATGCATGAACATATGCAAGTTGAATGAGCACTTTCATTGAACATTATGAGCCTTTCCATAAGCATGATGGTTTCATTAATGCTCACATTGAATTAATCATTAGTCCATCACAAGGCAACCAAAAGCCTTGACTTTAACAGTCCAAGAAATCTCATTTGAGAAATGCATGAACCACCATCAATGCATTAAGATCTCATGAAAGATGTGCATGAAAACAACCCGGAACTTGACATAAAGATGGTTAGATGTTACCATCATCCAATTGACATGAGAGGGTTTAAGAACCATCTTTGGACCTGTAGAAACACAAGAGTATGAGGTTACCACATGTGTGAAAGTTAAGAGCTCATGAACTAGATTCTTCCAAAAGAACCTTCATAACTTGTCAACCATCCAAATGCTCATTGCATAAATAAATGTTTTCATAAAGACAAAGTCACGGGCTATGGCATTTGGGGAACTTTGAATCTTCCATTGCATCTAAGGCAAATGTAATGATATGGGGGCTCAATCATTCAAGTAGCCTTGCCACGATACGCTTACATATCATGAAACTCAATTTGACAAGTGTGAACACCTAAACACACACATGTGCAAACAAATGCAAATATGCATTTTCATTATGCATCCTCATGATCTCTTACACATATGTAGCTATGCATGTTTGTAAAGATGTTTCCACATTACATTACATGCAAGTCTTTCACACATCAAGTTAATAAATCAAGCTTTTGGTGCGTAGCTCACAAGACCAAGCATTCATGCTATGCATGAGCAATATAGAGCCAACTCTCAAAAGTCTTGAAGAATATTTCAAGCACATCACAAGCTTAAAGAGGTTCAAGTAGAAAGTGCATGATCCACATTCAAATTTGAAACATTCATGCCTCATGAAGGTTTATAACATGCTAACCATTCAAACACACATTCATTCAAATGGCATTCTTGATGACAAAGACTAACATTCATGACTTTGGCCACTTAGAAGAATATGCATGAAAGCCTACATCTTCAAACCCTAAGGACTCATGAAGAAGGTACATGAAGCCACATGTATATCTATGCACAAGTACTATGGGTCAACATACTGTAGCTTTCTCACCCAAAATTCACTTAACTGAAGATATGTGAATTGCCAAGTCTTACCAATGGTTCTTAGAAGAATGGAGATAAAATTAACACAAGTTCTGAATGGTGGACAACAAGATGACGTAGTTAAGCATTCTCTTGAGTTCCACCTGATGTCCATCAAGACTCGTTCCTGCAATGCAAGAAGATTAGCATACTTGCATTCAAATGAACATGACTCTCATTCCAGTGAGAGTTGAGCTATTACAAACAAGTGAGCATGATAGCATTCATATGAGCATAAAGACTCATTCATGTTGATGGCATTCAGAAGCATTGTTTTACTAATTCATTCTCATTCTAGAACATGACTCCATAGCATGAGAACAAGTATGATTCAAGCACATGAGAACATGAAGTATCATTCAAGCACAAGGCACATGAGAACATGAAGTATTGTTCAAACATGAGAACATGAAGTATTATTCAAGCACAAGGCCAAGCAAGGTCAAGTAACAAAATCATTTTGTAATCATCAAAATCACATGCACAACAATCTCCCCCATTTTGATGATGACAAAATATTATGCATTAATGCTCTCTCTCCCCCTTTGACATAATCAGAAATGGGGATCAGCATGGGGAGTTCACGATAGCATCAAAACCAAAATCAGCAAGCTTACTCCCCTTAAGGCAAAATGAGAACAGTCAAGCAAAACATATGATACTCATGAAAGAAGCACAAGGAAGAGTTACCAGTCTCTCTCCCTTTGTCATTGACACTGAATCGACGGACAACGGGGTTATTAAGAGAACCACATGCACACAATGTTCAACAAGATGCAATTCAAATATGCATGAGTGAATGCACTAAATGCCAAGTATGCATGAACTAATTGCACATGTTTGAAATGCAAGTTGTGGGCAACATGAACATGCAGAATGCAAGTGGAATGATCAAGTATGATTGACCTCCAAGCAAGTAGATCTAAATACATGCAATATAGCTCCCCCAATTTATTCATAGTGAGAGGATAGGTGTATGAAAAGTGCAGGTGAGTCAATGAAACCAGTTTGCTCATGTGTACACCTAGGGGATTGTGCAATCATTTAGGAGAATAAAGCGAATGCCAATGCAATCAATCAATTTTCTGAATACATATTAAATCAAATTTCCAAAGGTGTAAGTGAATAACATGAAAATGGATTGATGCAATATGGATATTCAGATTTTAAGATCAACACAACGAGAGATTGTACAAGCTACACTATAATCCGAGAGCAGCGTATTGGAGGCTACGCTCTACCTCAATAGAATTCCACATCAGAATTTTTCATTGATTTCACATAGACAATCAGAATTTTTCTAAGAATGATCAGGTTCAAATAATTCCTTTTTACGCGAGGAGACACATGGAGCTCATGCCAGACTCCCCGGTTACTCAGAATACTGAACCATTTCACTTCATTTTGAACAGAGATATTTTAGTACAACACCTTTCTTAAATGAACCACATCACGTCTCAGGTGACATGTGCCCAATTTACTCAGTGAGACTAAACATTGCTCTGCCTTTCATTTCACATTCTTTTCACAAAGATAGGTAGGCAGCTTTTTTCTCAACTGTCTCTTCAACATACATGCAGCAGGTTTAATAACTCTAGAGTGTTGAAAAGAAATTCCTATATCCTTATCTTTAACACTCATGCATTTTCACATATTGTGCAAGAGGTGTGCGAATTTGATTTAGCATGTATATCGAAAATATCATGAGCACATAGCAATGCAACTCCCCCTATCTAGATGAACTTATCAAATATTGACTCCCCCTGAGTGTATGACAAGAACCACACTTGTTAGGACTCAGATGCAACATTATTTATCAAGGGAGTGTATGGTCATAGAAAATTCAAGGAAGGGGTTGTAGCATATATTAACATGCAAGCACACAACGAGGAAATATGTAATATGCAATGTAGAATACATCATGTATGCAGAATTTCAGATTTTATTTGAATGTTTCAATGCACCTAATGCATGAACTCTTATGCATGTAACCTATAACAACTTGAGAATGCAATGCAAAATGCAAAAGCAAAAACCAAGAGTTTGATTTTCAGACTATCATGATAGATTGCACATGAAAGTATTCACATTTAAATGATAATCAACAAACATTCTCCATGACATGCCCTTCAGGAACAAGGATGTAAAAATGATCAAAATCAAGCAATGCAACCTGATTATTTTCAGAAGTTGTTCCAAATAGATTTTCAGAGATTATGCCTTCTTAAAACAAGAAGGATTTTCAGATTCAAATAGAAAGCACATGCATGTCAAGGCAAATAGATTTCATACAAAAAGACATGTTTCAACAATTTAAGTTCTGAATTTTGATACACAGTGGAGGACATTGATCCTAAGATCACCTCACACATAGTGATAGCTTCCTAACAGACTTGATCTGTCATTTCACATATCACCATTAGATATACCAAAAATTCATCCATTGAAGGCTTGTATGACTTGTGAGGAATTGCAATTCAGGCATCATATGAAACTATAACAGAATAACATACCAAGCATCAAAATCATAAAGTTTAATAATGAAAAGGCAGAGTTGGGGTTTTACCTTGTGAGTGTGCCTTGTTCCATTTTATTGGAACCCCTTTCATTCTTTATTTACCTCAAGGCACACCTTCATAACAACCGACTCACTTGTCGGATCTTGGCACCCAAGCCTTCTTGGGTCCTTGGATGTTAGTAGCATCTCTTCAAATGTTTTCTTTGACTTTTTCATTGCCACTATATCATCATCCTTCATGATCCTGCAATCCTCAATGACATGTCCATGGGTTCCACAATAAAAGCATTGAGGGAAGGCATTTCTAGCAAAGGATGTTCTTTCATGAGCATAGGCATTTTAAAAGTTTTCCATCTCCTATTTTCAAAGGATCTAGGTCTAACAAAATTAAACCTAGCATTCATTCTAGAAGCATGGAAATTTTTAGTTTTCAAGAACCAACATTCTTTCATAACATGCCCGTAATTTCCACAATGATAGCAGCAAGGTGAAGTAGTTCTAACAAATGATTTATCATTATGAGCAAACGTTTTTCCAAAGAACTTTCCCTTGTTTGATGAAAACCTTTGAGCACGAAAGGCATATTGGTTACTGAATTTTCTTTGAGCATTGCACTTAGCATTGTTAGCATGAAGTTCATCTTTTTGTTTTGAAAAATAATTTTTCATGGTGTGGCCTAGCTTACCATAGTGAAGGCAAGAAACATTTCCTTTTGATTTGAAGGCATGTTTTTCTTTGCATGCATGTTGGTCATCTTTTTTCATGATATCACAATCATCCATAACATGGCCATGCATGCCACAGTAAAAACAACTCAACTTTGAACTTTTAGGAACGTGAGCATGCTTTTCATGATTTTGGTGAGAATCAGATTTTCTATTATGACTCTTAGGACCATTTTGACAGTTGGGTGATGGGGCAAATTTCTTGGTCCTAGGTTGGGCTTGAGTTTTAATATGGGGTTTCTCAATAAAAGATACATTAGAAGAACATGAAGCATGCACGAATGATGTTTGGGTTTTCAGACCAAAAGCTTTCTTTTTAGTGGGTTCATACCCAAGACCTTCCCTTTGAAAATTCACCTTGGTCCCCAAGATTTTATCTAGGTTGTCTTTCCCCTTGACAAATTTGGACAAAGATGCATTCAAATCAATGATTTCGTTTTCAAGGGATGCAATGTGCAACTCATAGCTAGCAATTTCTTGTTCACTGCAAACATTACATTCACTTAACACTTTGTTTGTAGTTTTATAGCTTTCAAGTTCTTGTTCCAGCACATGCAATTTTTCACATTCATTAACAACCACAGATTTTCCTTTTTCAAGAACAAGCAGTCTTTCAGACATGGCATTGTTTAATTGTTTCAAACTTTCATTTTCAGATCTCAACAACGCATTTTCTTTCTCACTTTTATCAAAACTGTTCAATCTCCCTTCAAGCAAAGCATTCTCGATTAGCATGGCACCAATTTTCTTTTTAAGTTCCTCATTTTCAAACATGATGCTCTTGCTATCATTTTCAGAATCAAGAAGTTTTTCAAGCATTTTATCATCGTCAGATAAGGAATCCAACTTGTTTCTAAGACATTTTTCAGATTCTTCAAGCAATGAAATCTTAGATAACAAGAGTTTGTTCTGATCAAGCAAAATATCGGAATCATTTTCAATTTCAAGAGCAGTATTAGATTTTTTGAACATTTCAAGCTCTTCAGTCATACATGACATTTCATCTGAAAATAATTCAACTTTAGATTCTAGAAGTTCATTATCATTTTCTAGATTTTCAATTTTTGATTCTAACTCAATGCATTTTTCACAAGAACCACTAGCATGCACATTCTCACTAGTTTTCTTTTTCAAATTTTTATTTTCAGATTTGATTTTCTTATATCGACTCGATAACTCCTCATAAGCATCAAGAAGTTCTTCAAAAGACATTTCATCTTCATTAGAGTCAGAGTTAGAATTTACCTCATTTGAAATTTCTTCACCATGAGCCATTAAGCATGGATCCATTACTTCTTCTTCATACTTCCGTGCCAATTCATCCCAAAGGTCTCTTGCCGACCTACACAAGGGAATTTGTGAAAGTATATTAGACTCAATCGCATTCAAGAGAAAATTCAATGCTCTAAGATTCATTGCATTTTTCTTGACATGCATATCATCCCATTTGTTATGTTCA
Organism: Amorphophallus konjac; assembly: GCA_022559845.1. Lineage (NCBI taxonomy): Eukaryota > Viridiplantae > Streptophyta > Magnoliopsida > Alismatales > Araceae > Amorphophallus > Amorphophallus konjac. The sequence goes on along the minus strand of JAHNEJ010002335.1, from coordinate 314,523 downwards.
GTAGGAAGCTTGTATGGACCTTCACATATGGCCTTCCAAACATTAGGCTCATGCAAACTAAGATAAACACACATAGCATTTCTCCAAGAAATATAATCATGACCATTAAACATATGAAGGCAATTCATAGAGATTTGATCAACAGAAAAATTCATGATTGACAATGCACTAGGATCACTCTGTAGATCGTTAGATCTAGGGACAACAGAGCCTCGCTCTGATACCAATTGTTGGGGTCCCGTAGTGCAGGAACACGGTTCTAGAGGGGGGGTGAATAGAACCCTCTACTAAAATTATGTCCAATTAAAACTATTAACTACCTCACAGCGGAATTAGCAAGATTAGCAAGAGTGAGGAATTTAAACTAATAGGAATAGACTTGATTCTCTTAGTCTCACCCTTCTCACTCGAATAGATAATAAGATATGAACGATAACATAAACCACCACCACACAAACCACAATGCAAGCCACAAAACACGGGGATTTTTAAGGTGGTTCGGGACCACGACGGGCACCCTACGTCCACCCCTCACCAAACCGGTGAGGCTTCACTGCTGTATAAAACAGCCCGGGGATTAAACCCCACACACACACGGAGCCAAGCTCCAACACCCACACGTAGGACGAAGCCTACACAATCATACGGGAGAAATCCCCCAATCACACACGGGGAACAAACCCCACAAAGTGCCCAAGCACACACGCGGATATGCTCCGCACAAAACGATGCACATGCATCAACCAATCACTCGGAGAACCCATTCTCCGAACACCCACACAGAATATCCTTCAGAAATTTAAGAAGCTAAGACAAATAGATGCATTGAGCCCCAAACAAACTCTAGAGAATGAATCAAAGAAGATAAGCATGTATGAAGCTTCCCCTTCAAGAAAGACTCCGGCTCTTCTTGGCTCGTAGTCGGATGGCCACGATTTCGGCGTCCTCGCGTTCCTCTCTTCAAGACGCTTCTTTTCTTCTTCTAGCACGAGCTCCAAATCTCCATGGATGTAGATGATAACCCTTCCTCAAGAGCTCCTTGGTTGCTTTGCCCCTTTTCTCCACCTACAAGATAGAACAAGATGTATTAGGGCTTCTCTACTTACAAATTCGGAGTTCACATTCATATATATAGTGGAGTGGACAAAAGACACATAAAACCCTCCCAATACATGTTAGAAACCCCCCAATAACATTAGTAACCATTTGGGGGTATTTTGGTAAACTTTAGATATGATTCCATAGGGTTTCGGAAGCTCCCGAGAATCCCGTGCCGGGATGGGTCGACCCCATGGGTCGACCCCCAGGGAACCTGAAGGTGGCCAGAAGCAGAAAACCCAGTTTTCATGGGTCGACCCATGCAGTGTGGGTCGACCCCATGGGTCGACCCATGCACACAGGGTCAATTTTCTATGTTCTGTTTGGTCCAGAACACGTAGGGGTCGACCCAATGGGTCGACCCATGCTAGAAAGGCCTACAAAACACTATTAAATCAACATGAAATCATGGGGAAATAAATGTTTAAATGTTACCATAACCCCATGTAGATTAACCATGTATTTTCATCCTGAAAACATGAAAAAGCAAGTGGTTAGTTGAGAATCAAAATCTTTGCATCAAGCAACAACACTATGAACATGTTGACATTAAAACACATCATTGAACCATTTAAACATGTATTTGTCTTCTCAATTTAACCAACCAAAACATGTATGACCAAATGCAATGTCATGGAAGCTTTAATGTGTAATTAGCATCTTTGGCCACAAGGATCACAATAAGAATATGCATGAACATATGCAAGTTGAATGAGCACTTTCATTGAACATTATGAGCCTTTCCATAAGCATGATGGTTTCATTAATGCTCACATTGAATTAATCATTAGTCCATCACAAGGCAACCAAAAGCCTTGACTTTAACAGTCCAAGAAATCTCATTTGAGAAATGCATGAACCACCATCAATGCATTAAGATCTCATGAAAGATGTGCATGAAAACAATCCGGAACTTGACATAAAGATGGTTAGATGTTACCATCATCCAATTGACATGAGAGGGTTTAAGAACCATCTTTGGACCTGTAGAAACACAAGAGTATGAGGTTACCACATGTGTGAAAGTTAAGAGCTCATGAACTAGATTCTTCCAAAAGAACCTTCATAACTTGTCAACCATCCAAATGCTCATTGCATAAATAAATATTTTCATAAAGACAAAGTCACGGGCTATGGCATTTGGGGAACTTTGAATCTTCCATTGCATCTAAGGCAAATGTAATGATATGGGGGCTCAATCATTCAAGTAGCCTTGCCACGATACGCTTACATATCATGAAACTCAATTTGACAAGTGTGAACACCTAAACACACACATGTGCAAACAAATGCAAATATGCATTTTCATTATGCATCCTCATGATCTCTTACACATATGTAGCTATGCATGTTTGTAAAGATGTTTCCACATTACATTACATGCAAGTCTTTCACACATCAAGTTAATAAATCAAGCTTTTGGTGCGTAGCTCACAAGACCAAGCATTCATGCTATGCATGAGCAATATAGAGCCAACTCTCAAAAGTCTTGAAGAATATTTCAAGCACATCACAAGCTTAAAGAGGTTCAAGTAGAAAGTGCATGATCCACATTCAAATTTGAAACATTCATGCCTCATGAAGGTTTATAACATGCTAATCATTCAAACACACATTCATTCAAATGGCATTCTTGATGACAAAGACTAACATTCATGACTTTGGCCACTTAGAAGAATATGCATGAAAGCCTACATCTTCAAACCCTAAGGACTCATGAAGAAGGTACATGAAGCCACATGTATATCTATGCACAAGTACTATGGGTCAACATACTGTAGCTTTCTCACCCAAAATTCACTTAACTGAAGATATGTGAATTGCCAAGTCTTACCAATGGTTCTTAGAAGAATGGAGATAAAATTAACACAAGTTCTGAATGGTGGACAACAAGATGACGTAGTTAAGCATTCTCTTGAGTTCCACCTGATGTCCATCAAGACTCGTTCCTGCAATGCAAGAAGATTAGCATACTTGCATTCAAATGAACATGACTCTCATTCCAGTGAGAGTTGAGCTATTACAAACAAGTGAGCATGATAGCATTCATATGAGCATAAAGACTCATTCATGTTGATGGCATTCAGAAGCATTGTTTTACTAATTCATTCTCATTCTAGAACATGACTCCATAGCATGAGAATAAGTATGATTCAAGCACATGAGAACATGAAGTATCATTCAAGCACAAGGCACATGAGAACATGAAGTATTGTTCAAACATGAGAACATGAAGTATTATTCAAGCACAAGGCCAAGCAAGGTCAAGTAACAAAATCATTTTGTAATCATCAAAATCACATGCACAACAATAGGTTCTCTAAGATGGCCCACTTCATTGCATGTTCTAAAACATCTGATGCATCTAGAGTAGCCCATTTATTCTTTGATGAAGTCATGCTTCTACATGGTCTTCCCCAAACCATCGTGTCTGACCGAGATATCCGGTTCACTAGTTACTTTTGGAAGACACTTTGGCACCTAGTTGGCACCAAACTCAAATTCTCCACAGCCTATCACCCCCAAACTGATGGGTAAACTGAGGTCGTCAATAGGAGTTTAGGGAATCTGTTGAGGTGTCTCGTAGGGGATCACCCCGGCACTTGGGACCTTCTTTTGCCCAGAGCCGAATTTGCATACAACAGTTCGGTCAATCGGTCCATAGGTATGAGTCCATTTGAGGTCGTGCATGGCTACAAGCCTAGAAAACCTGTGGATCTCATTCCCCTTTCTCTCGAGTCTAGGATATCCAAGTCAGCTGAGGAGTTTGCACAGCATGTCACGAGTCTACATGAGTCAATTAGTAAGCAAATCAACCTCAGTAATGAGACTTATAAAAAATTGGCTGACTCGCATAGGCGTCACCATGAATTCCAAGAAGGTGACCTGGTTATGGTACGGGTTCAACCCGAACGACTCCCTTCGGGAGCCCTTAAGAAGTTGCAAGCCCGTAGTGATGGACCATTCCAAATTCTGCGGAAGATTGGCTCCAATGCTTATGTTTTGGACTTACCTCCCGAATATGGGATTAGCTCGACTTTTAATGTGACAGATCTAGTGGCCTACAAGGATCCCACAGCGATTCCTAGTTACCCTTTCGAGCCTTCTCCTCCCATTGAGAGTAAGCCCACCCCAGTGCGTCCTACAGCCTCAAGAGTTCCGCGCGAGTACATTGAGAGGATACTGGATGAGCAGGTGACCACCACACGGAGCAGGGTGTACCAGCGCTACCTTGTCCGCTGGCGGCACCGTCCACCTTCTGATGATTCCTAGATCAGCCGGGAAGATCTCCAGCGTCTCGATCCAGATCTGCTGGAGCACTACCACAGCAGTGTCCCCCCTTACTCGACGGAGTCGAGTTCCAGTCGCCCCGGGAGGGTTGGTGGGGACACCACCGGGTCCACTACCGGGCCCACTACTTGGAGCTGACGCCGCACCGCCACTGTACCGAGCTTATGGCTCGGAGATCCTTCTTGGCGACTCGGCTTATGGCTACGATAGTATATTGCGTATTGAGTATATGTATTTGTGTGTATGTATACATGTATCCCTACATGTATTTTTTTTTCTTTCGTCTTATTAGGCTAGTCTAAGTCAAAATAACATGTGTGTAATTTTTATATTTTATTTTGATTAAAACTCACAAGTCAAATATTGGTTGGTGGGCATTGTTTTATTAGGCTAGGATATGTATGCAATAAGGGAATTGTGAGGGTATGAATGTAATGGGCCTTTCCTATAAATAGGATGCCAATGCTTGTTACTAGACATGATATGAATGAAAGAATGAATGAAATGATGTTTTGTGTAAGAGCTTTCCCCTCTTGCCTTTCCCTTCTCTCTCTTCTCTTTTGTGAGGATTGAGCGTCGCCCGGTGTGAGACCGTCCGACGTAAGGCCGAGCTGTGTGAGATAGTAGTTATCCGTTCCCTTCCTGATCGTGATATCGGAGTGCCGTCGATCCATTCCCACGTTGTCGCCGCGTCAGATTTGGTTGGTGGGGACACCACCGGGTCTAGTACCGGGCCCACTACTCGGAGTCGACGCCGCACTGCCACTGCACCGAGCTTATGGCTCGGAGATCCTTCTTGACGACTCGGCTTATGGCTACGATAGTATATTGCGTATTGAGTATATGCATTTGTGTGTATGTATACATGTATCCCTACATGTATTTTTTTTCTTTCGTCTTATTAGGCTAGTCTAAGTCAAAATAACATGTGTGTAATTTTGTATTTTATTTTGATTAAAACCCACAAGTCAAATATTGGTTGGTGGGCATTGTTTTATTAGGCTAGGATATGTATGCAATAAGGGAATTGTGAGGGTATGAATGTAATTGGCATTTCCTATAAATAGGAGGCCAATGCTTGTTACGAGACATGGTATGAATGAAAGAATGAATGAAATGATGTTTTATGTAAGAGCTTTCCCCTCTTGCTTTTCCCTTCTCTCTCTTCTCTTTTGTGAGGATTGAGCGTCGCCCGGTGTGAGACCGTCCGGCGTGAGGCCGAGCTGTGTGAGATAGCAGTTATCCGTTCCCTTCCTATTCGTGATATCGGAGTGCCGTCGATCCATTCCCACGTCGCCGCCGCTATGCGTGAAAGACTGGATTGCTAACCTATTGTCACAAAGTATAGTAGTTGGTTCTTCTTGATTTTGTTAAAACTGTGATAATATTCTCCTTAGTCATACAACTTCACATGTGGCACTTGTAGCAGATATATATTCGGCTTCGGCTGAAGATAGAACGATTGATTGTTGCTTCTTAGACGACCATGAAATAGACGTTGTCCTAAGATAAAATAAATATCCATAAGTAATTTTTCGGTCATCTACTGAGCTTGCACAATCAATGTCGATATAGCCAATAAGATGATTATTTTCTTCTGAGATATATTTGATGCCATAATCTATAGTTCGTCGAAGATATCTTAAAATATATTTGGCCACTCGAAAGTATAGCATGTTAGGCTCATTTATAAAATGTGATATCGCACTTACTGAATAAAGAATATTTGACCTTGTATTTGTGAGATAAAAGAGAGAATCAACTAAACTTCTATAGACATAAGCAATAATCTTCTCTGCATCATCATGCATTGAGAGTTTTGTGTTTGCTACCATAGGTGTAGTCTTGGTCTTGCAATTGATCATATTGAATTTCTTTAACAAATTTTCACAATATCTTTCTTGGCTGAGAAATATTTCTCCTTTGACTTGTTTTACTTAAATGTCGAGAAAATAACTCAACATACTGGGATCGGTCATTTCAAATTCTTTCATCATTTTCTTCTTGAAATCATCTAACGTATCATGGCTAGTACCAAAATAGATTAGATCATCAACATAAAGATAAAAGATGAGGAAGTTCGTACATTACTTCTTTATATCTAATGAGTGCTCGCTTAGACATCTTAGAAAGACATCTTGTTAAAAAATATTGATAAATCTTGTTGTTCCATACTCGAGGGACTTGTTTTAACCCATATAATGGCTTATCTAACCGATAAACTTTATCCTCTTATCCTTTGATTTGATAGCCTTGTGATTGTTCCACATATATTTCTTTTTGAAGATTGTCATTCAAAAATGTTGATTTGACATCAAGCTGAAATATTGGTAATTTTAATTGTGTTATCAATGCTAAGACAGTCCGTATAGTTTACATCCTTGCAACTGACGTGAATGCCTCATTAAAGTCAATACCATATTTTTGAGAATACTCCTTTGCTACAAGCCTTGTCTTATAATTATAAATAGAGCCATCCTCATTATACTTAACCTTATATATCTATTTAAACCAATAACTTCTTTATCTTTCGGCTACTCAACTAGCCCTCATATGTGATTCTTCTCAATCACATTCATTTCTTCGTCCATGGCTTTTATTCACTTCTCATCTTTAATTACCTCCCCAAATCTTTGTGGTTCATAGTAAAAATAAATCACATTATTTCTTTCATATATTTCTTTGAGAGAACGTTCTTTTCGTCATGGTGTGTTTGAGTCAGTACTTGACTCGCCTTACTCTCTTAGATTTTGTGGAGGAGAAGGAGGTATTAATTATTCATCTTCTACTTCTTTTTCTTTTATAACATTAGATATTTAGTTTTCTTTTTCTTCTTCTCATTTTCATGATATTGTTTCATCAAATATCACATCTCTAGAAATAACCAATTCATTTATTTTAGACTCAAGCAATATGTAAGCTTTTGATTCTTCACTACATCTAATGAATATATATCTCTCTTTTTTATCAAATTTTTATTCTCTAATTTGTGAAGGAATATGACCATATGCAATACATCCAAATATTCTAAAATAGCTTGCTTTGGTCTTATATGACATTTTGTTTGGAACTACTTTTTTTAGACATGTTTAAAATATAAATTACAGTATCTACAGTCTTAGCCCAAAAATTATTAGAGAGATTCATACCTTTTAGCATGTTACGAGCTATCTTCACTATTATCCTATTTTTTCACTCTGCTACTCCATTTTGATGAGGTGTATATCTTGATGTTAGCTCCTTCTTTATTCCTTCCTTCCTGTAATATTCTTGATATTCATTAGAAGTAAACTCTTCTCCACGATCAGTCCTTAAAACATTAAGATTTTTACCACTTTATTTCTCGGCAAATGCTTTAAATCGTAAGAACATTGTAAATGCCTCTAATTTTTCTCTCAAAAAGTATATCCACACCATTCAGATATAATCATCCATAAATTGTAGAAAATATCGTGAACCATTAAATGAGGCAGTCTTTGTTGGATTACAAATGTCAGCATATACCAATTGTAACGGCTCTTTAGCTCTTCATAATGTTTTAGTGAAAGGTAATATGTGCATCTTTCCATATATGCAGCCTTCACAAATTGTATTTTCTTCTTCTTTTAGATATGACAATATAATGACTATTCTCTTCTTCTTTAGAAGTATAAGACTTTTATAATTCAAATGATCAAATCTCTTATGTCATATGAGAGAGCTATCTTCTCCTTTTATTTTTAGAGTTATATTTTCTAGTGCCATTTTCAGCGGCAAGACTTTGTTGAGAGACATCTTGATTTTTGTCACAATCTTTTTACTTCTATCTTCTATAATGATACATTCATCTTTTCTAAAATTGGCTGAATAACCCTTTTGTATTAACTGTCCAACACTTAATAAATTTTGAGGTAGGTCAGGAACATAAAGAACATCTGTGATAAACTTCGTCTTACCTTCCTTTATATGCACTGATATCATTCCCTTGTCTTTTACTTTGTGTAGATTGCCATCTCCAAATTTTACTTGAGAATGTATCTCTTTATCCAATTTGACAAAGCTAATTTTATTTCTTGTCATATCATTGTTGCAGCCACTATCCAAATACTACGTATTGTTAGAATCAGAACGACTGGTAAAACATGAATAAAATAGTGTATCCATCTCCAAATAATTTGCTTCATTTTTTTATTGATAATAACAGTCTCTTTGGGAGTAATTAGTATTTTTACATTTGGTACATTTAAATCTGTAATCTTTTATAAAATGTTCAAACTTTTGTAAATTCGGCATTGAAAGGTAGACATACCTTTTGGATAATCTTTCTCATATTTTCTTCCTTTATCATGTCCTTGTTTCATAAAATTTTTTTACCTCGAATTGTCTTTCCTGAACTGTTGTTGTTGTGAAGAATAGCATTTCATGTTCTCCTTCTTTAATTTCCCTCTTTTGTCTTATAATGATACTTTTGATTGAAATGCTTGCTCCAGATTCTGATGAGAAAATATGTTCATTTTTACTCACGTGCCTCCAGAGAACCCATTAATTCGTGCATAGAAAACGTTGATAAATCTTTGGATTCTTCAACGGCAGCAACAATATGATCGAACTTGGTCAAAATATTTCTCAAGATTTTCTCAACTATTTTCTTTTCTTTAATTTTATCTCCATAACTTCTAATTTGATTTATGATGCTGGTAACTCGAGTAAAAAATACTTTAATAATTTTATTATCTTTCATCATAATATTATCATACTCTTTCCATAATTATTGTAATTTAATGGAGATTACCTTCGATGACCCTTGGAATTCTTGCTTTAGAAGATCTCAAGTATATTTCAAAGTTGTGGACGCTATAATATAGGGAAAGATAGATTTGCTTACCCCTTGTTGGATGAATAATAATATCTTCATATTTTTCTTCTTGTTTTCTTTATATTGCTTTTGCTTTGTCGACGTCTACTATGTAAGAGTTGTCGCGTCCTCCGGTATCTCATGTCCGTCTTCAACGAACTCCTAGGGATCTTGAGAGATTAATAGAGTCTTCATTTGGAGACTCCAAAAATCATAATTTTCTCTATCAAAAATTAGGATAAGATTTTGAAAATAGTTGAAAAGAGTGGTGGTAGGTCCTACCATATGATTGAAACTTGAGAAAATGAAGGTTATGGCTCTGATACCAAATTTGTTTGAGACGCGGAAGTGAAATGGACACAAAAGTGAAGAAAGTAATAAATATATTAAAGAAAGATTATAAATATAAAAAGATATTTCACAATGTATAGGGGAGATTGATACAAAAGATGAGTATTAAATGATCTTACACATATGAAGAACCAAACGTATGGAAGTTGGAAGGGGAAAAGGTTTGAGAAATGTTTGAAAGGTTGGTGGAATGGGTTGAGCCTTTTTGGCTCACTTCTTCACTTAACTTCCAACCACCTCTCTAACCTATTTATAGACATAAAGACCGATGGAGAAGACTTTTCACCATTATTCCATACTCTTCCTTTTTTATCATCATTTTAGGAGGTTCTCAATCCTTTTCTCTCTAAGTGTTATTTAGACTTCTCTTAATCATTCTAAAATCTTCGACACCGCCATCTTTATAAAGCAATATACTGAATTTTTCTAGAGATGCCCAGTACATTAAAATTATTTTAACACATGTTTCCTTTCGTGTCGACAGGAGTATGTATATCTTAGAATAGTCTCATATTACAAATGAAATAAAATAAAATATATGTTTATGATAGTCTACGTAACATATATAGTTTAAAATCGCCTTACACGTAATTACATAGAAGAAGGCGATATTGAATGACAGGAACATGTATATGTTAGAATAGTCTCATATCTCAAATCGACATGTTAGAATAGTCTTATATTATAAATGAGATAAAATAAAATATACTTATAATAGTGGAGCTAGTTCTCTTCACTCAACACCTTTAAATTTTGAGTGAGATAATCTAATCTAATAAACTTTAATAATACAGCTCTCTATGATATAATCAATAGACAGATTTTGTCTATGGCCATCTACGACAGGGAAGAATGTTCTACTGCCTTGGCTTCAAATTTGTGAAGCCTTTTGATTGCTCGATGGAAATCATTTCACAGTTGCAGAATACCACGGAGAGAGAGAGAGAGAGATGATTCCTTTTTCTTCGAGAAGTCATGGAAACTAGCCACCATTTACCGTTAATACTAGTACACATAAACGGCGAAACTCCCCAGGCATTAAGGTTTTTGCTCGAGAGAACGCATCGATTAGCACATCCAATTAACCTATCTCGATGATTCAAATCCCTCGTTCACATCTGTACTACTTCAACCCAAACGCCAATGACCCCACGACTGTGGCTAGTACGTATTACCATCGCATATGTAGGCCTTCCTGGCCATGCACAGGCACCCTTGGGTCTTTACAGACATAAAGCCTCCGGACTGTAGCTTGGTACATCTTTTCTATCATGACGAGGTCGAAGACCGCGGTGGTGATGGCCAGAACTGCGCGTTCTTCACCTTGGAGATGCTCGAAAGCACGCCCAGAGGTGTCACGTCTCCAATCACCGTCACCTTCTTTGTGGCAAAGTCTATGCTGAAGGATGTTACACCTGCTCAAGAACATCATGAATTAACAACATGTCGCCATGAGTACATCCTAGGTGAATAAATATATATACACTGCCGTGCAACTTGCCACTAAAGCATGCATGTGAAGTAATTAATCACTTGAGAAAACTATCTACTCTGCTGTGCTCATTACCGCGCGTGCCTAGCTACATGCATGGAACGGGGGAAACTTTAACAAAGCATATATGTGCTGCGATAAAAATATGAACAGCCCAAGATGACCGGAAACAATTTCAGAATCGCAGTACACAGTTTATTTGTTGATGCCAGTGACTATTTTTACACTGGGGAATCTGTATGTTAGTCGAACAAAATTCTTAGCATGGGGTTATGAAGCCTCTTTTCCATTTGGATAATGGGATAGAGAATAATCTTCCTTTGTTAACGTAGTCAAACATGCTTGTGAAACGGATGGGAGCAGCTAAAGCTTCACCTTCCATTCGAGAGATGTGCTTTTTCACTTTCGCCTCGCAGCCCTTGCAATGCAAAGATACCCTCAAAACCACAACCTGCAAAATTAAAGGGAAGCACATCAGAGAAACAGAGACAAGGACATGGTTTTGCATTCGATTGGGAGGAAGTACGTGGGGATCAAAGGCAACGGAAGTAGAGAGGATGAACTGGTCAAGTTGTAATACAAACCTGGTCTCGTGTTCTCGCAGAGGAAGACGGTTTTAGAACAGCGGGTTCTTCACACTTCGTAGTGTGGAACCTCGTCTCCGACAAAGAAGAGGAGCTCCTGAAGCTGTAGGCCTGGCTCTGTGATGTCCGAGAAGGAGACGGCTTTATGACAGGCGAGGCGTCTCCTTTCACGACCTGGAACCCTGCCGACGGAAGAAGAGCCGCAGCTGCTGCCGCTCGAAGGTGCTCCCCATACTTGCTCGAAGCAGACGGCCCCAGGACGGGTGCAGGGTCATCACGCTTCGTAACCTGCAGCGCCGGCGTTGGGGGCAACGAAGAGGAAGAGGACGATGCTCCAAAATAAACCTGCTGGTGATCTCGTGATGCCGCGGCAGCCGCAGCAAAGGAGGACGAAGAACAAGAAGAAGAAGACGGCCGTTTCAGAGCAGGTGATTCGTCCCCCGCTACGGACTGGAACCTGGCCGAGTTAATGGGAATCAGCACCGGGAGAGGGTCCAGGTCCGGGAACACGTCGAAGAAGTCGTCGCCGTCGTTGAGCAGGTAGCGGGAGGAGGTGGCGGGGCTGATCAGGTCGCTGGGCACGTCCGCGCTCTTCCTGCTCTTCTCGGTACTGTAAGATTTGAGCTTCGAGGGTGAACGAGGCACTACCCAGTTCTTAAGGGACCGAGCCCTGCGGGCGTCCCGCAGGTGAGGCACCTGCCGGTCGATCCCCCTGGCGCCGCTCTGGCGGACGACCGAGCGCCGGGGATCCATGCTCGTGCATGTAGCGGTCGACGCCGGGGAAGCGCACGAGATGTTCACCCCCTTCATCCCCCTGAAAAGCAAAGGCGCCATGTCCTGCTGTCGCAAGCATTTGTCGCAAGCAGTGGGAGCTGAGAGACCCCCAGAAGTCTGAGACGAAGAGGGAGGGGGGACGGATCAGTAGTGTATTGAGAGGGGACTTCCTCAGGAAGGTGGCCTCGGCCACGTTTTAAGCTTGGAGCGCCAAAGGTGAGCAGCGCTGTAGCAAACACAGGCGGACATGGCTCATGTCACACACCGGAGCTTAAGCAAACTTTAACCTACTTATTTTGAGCGAAGCATCACCTCTCCCCATCATGGAATAATGGCAATGGAGGAGGTCCCGATCCTCCCGTTCCCAATAAGATGCTAATTATGATCGGTGATCGAGTAAAGTATTAATTATATGTAAATGGAGGGTGATGGAAAAGGGATATTAATTTGAGCACCCTCACAAGACAATTCAACATCTCACAGTGTACTTTCGGTTTGTGTTCTACATAATGAACACCCCCCCCGGCCTCTTGCACCAATTCGCCCCTGCCACCACCCATCACCATGTCATCAGTGCTGTTCTCGTTAATTATCAAATTTCTCAACCATCTTTAGTTTTATGTAAAAGAGCATAGCTTTTGATCGACGATGGATCGATCACCTGCGCTGCATACATGGGAATCGGGGTATTATATGCATGAGCTCGATCAGAAACGGATGGCTTGTGATGGGCAAGAGACCACATGCACTTAGGGAGGCCATCCATCCATGCATCTTGATCGAGACGACACCTGTAACTTTTAAGACAATTCAGAAGCGGTTCGGACGCTCCACATTCCAAAAGGATTTGCAAAAGAGAGGGCGGCCTGCTAGCTCCAAGGAAGATAAAAGCAAGTTGGCTTTGCCCGTCTCAATCCCTTTCTCCTTCTAAGGAAGAAGATAATGCGCTTATGTGCAGCTAGCTAGCTAGCTAGAGAGAGGTGCGCGATAAATAATCATAAAAAAGTGTTTTTTTCTTTGGAGACCGCCGTAGCAGAGACGAAAGAAATCAAAAGGAGGCAGCTGGGTACGTCTCTCTCTCTCTCGGCCATGGTCGCCCAGCACCCGGCCGCCGGAACAACATTATTGTTAAGGGAAGAGGCCGTGTTGGGGGTGTGTCAGAGGGCGTGGTCTGAGCCCTGCTCCTATGCCTGTCCTCTTCTCGGTGTGAGCAGCGCGCTGGGCACCGGCTCGCAATTATCCACAGCTAGCAATATCGGTACAGCATACCGAAAGCTGCTCTTGCTTTGCCCTCTAAAAGCGCCCTTGGCCGCCTATAACTATTAATTCTTTATGTTAAGCTTGCTTTGCTTCTAAAGCAATCTTGGTTACTCATAAGTATCTTTCTGTTCACACGGAGTAGAAAGCTGACACTCGTGCCTGAGGTGATCATGGTTCGTAGTACCACACTTCTCCCCCCTTGGCTTCGATTTGGATTTATGATCTAACCCCTCACCCTATATATATATATATATATATATATATATATATATATATATATATATATATATATATATATGTCGTGGTTATTATGGATCCATCGCTATTACTTCTCTATTCCCTTGTGTGTGTGTGTGTGTGGGTGTGTGTTCTGTCCAAGTTAATTATCTCGTATCTGCATATATAATTAATGTTAATTAAGTTCGTCTGTTTGTCACGACTTACTGGAAACGATCCAAGTGTAAAACTGCCGGCCGGAAAAAAAAAATATATACATATATAAAGAATTGGGGCTAAGTGGGAGTGGGTTAAGCTGCCGAACGAGGACCATGTAATGTGGAGTTTGGACACTTTTGAGTGGCGCCCGGCCCGGCTACCATCGGAAAGAGAGTTGGTGCATGGATATTGAGAGGAATATCAAAACCGAGGATGCCGTCGTTATGATGGGGTTCAGCTTAAATAATGCTATTCTTTAATGTTTATATTTTATTTTTTCATTCGGCAAAGACATTCGAATTAAGCGGTGAGTGACATGTATAATGATGGAACGATGATCACAACCGGCAGTGAAGTGACACCCCTACCTTCCTTGTATTTTTTTCCCATATGTATTTATGATGATAACTCAATAATCGTGAGTATATATATATATATATATATATATATATATATGGGAGGCGAGATGGTGTCGACATCACCTGATGTCGTCTCCCCCCCATCTTATATATATATATGGGAGGAGGTGAGAGGGGAGTGAGGTGGTGCTGGCACCACCTGATCGCCGTCTTATATATATATAAGGAACGGTGTCAGGAGAGATCAGTTATCATGGGTGACAACGGAAGAACGATGTCACCGATTTTAAAATCATATGATTTAATGTTAAATTTTTAATTCACATCGTTAAATCTTCTATATTATCATAAATTTAACTACACATGAAAATTTATTCAAATCTAATATCAAAAATATAGATATTATATGATACAAATTGTACTATTTAAGCCATTTATTTTATGTCCATGTGATGCACAAGAAATAAATGTTAAAATTATATAATTTTTAATGCACAAGTAATTTCCTAATGGTAAGGAACTTTGTCACACAGAGTGTTCAGAGTAGTTGTTCTCCCTCCGTCTAGAAGCAGCACTCGACATGTTCGACGAAATGTCGCTCTCACCAGCCGGCCTTTGAGAAGAACCTTTCTTCAAGCTGGAAGCCAAGAGGCAACCCATAGTTTTAACGGGGGAACCCATCTCCCACCACGGGCCTCCGAGACTTTCCGCCGCCGCAGAGCAGCACACTCCCGGAAGGAGCCCACTCCGCCTTGCCGCGCAGCGCCGACTGTTTCAGGAGCGCGAGATGGAACAGCTGGCGGCGCCGTGGGGGGGAATCAGATGCCCCATGGAGCCCGAATCCTCTTCCCTGGGTGCGCACAAGTTGGTGGGGGGACGAGGAGACACGATTCCACTTTTCCTTTTAACTCAAAATCGGATTCCTCCTCCACAAACCCGTCGAATCCGATGCCGTTCCGGGGGGGCTCTTCCCCTTCTGCTCTCCCACGGCTTTCTTCCTTTATGTGAAGCTCCCAGTGGCCACGAGATTCCCAGCGGCGATGGAGGCCCTCCCACCACAAGTTGCACCCCCTTTAAACCATAATCCTACATTTCCCACAAACGAAGATGAGTAGTGTTTGCTGCACGGCTTGCCCATTTTTTTCCTTTTTTGAAATTTTTTAACTTAATTCTCACGTCTATTTATTTTCTCATGTCAAGTTATTTTGGCGCGAGACTCACGTCCCCGTCTCCCTCCTCAAGAAATCCAATAAGAAGAGAAAAAAATGTGCAATACTTTTTTTTGCACACATTTAAAAAAAATATGCAATACACGTCAAGTAAGAGACATGAGTCTCACGTCAAAATAACTTACATGATACTCACATCTAAAAAAAATATCAAAAAATAGTCGTGCATCTCATCGTGGTGTAGCAAGTTGCTCCGTAATGTACTATGTGACCGTGCACTAAACATTACTCGACGAAGATGGAGAAATAGAGGTGGCGATAGATCAAGTCAGATTAAGTAAGGTTGTCCCCCGCCTGTGACGTGGTGGACATCCCTCCTGCACAAGCAGAGGGAGGGCGTAGGTTCGAGCCGCGCGCTTCCGGTGGGAGGCGCAGCCCCCGCTTTCCCCTCCTCTAAAAAAAAAGATTAACTAAGGTTAGATCATAGATAAAATCTAATGAATATTATTTAATCTTAACATTGAGAAAGAGCTAGGATCAAGAGATAAAAATCAGATGCAATTGACATGGACCTTAACTCAATCTAGTGAAAAGTTTGGGTCAAAATAATCCGATTCAAAGCCAACCCGACGTTCAAAAGATATAACCATATCCCCATTTTTCTAAGAAAAGATCACATTAAATCGGGACAACAAGCCGGGTCTAAAAAGATAGAGATAGGGGAGCGTAGAACTTTTGACACCACAGGGTGAGCGCACCCTCAAGATTCGGTGTCTCTTTCGTCGGTGTACGTAGGCTCTTGGAAGGGCCTGTCCACCTACCATGTGTTTGTCCTTAGTCCCCGGATGGTACCCGTCTGCTCGGCCCATTTCCCTCGCTTTGTTGGTGGGCCTGACCGGAGGGAGCCACCGGCCTGCTTTTTTGCTAATGGCGACATCGATACGGCCCCCTAAACGAACGGCCCGTGCTCATCCATTCCTAATGGGCCCTCAACCACCAGTTAAATATGGGTTTTTATGGGAGACGTGTACATAAGATAAGATAATCTAAGATGGCTTCATCCACTTTTATTTCCCTCCCCCTTTGTTCTCTTGCTTTTCCCCTGTTGGCATGGTACTTGGCAGACGGGGGTCAGTCGGTCTCACATATCCCCCCCTCTCCTCCTCCTCCTCCTCTAACAAGAAAGAAGGGAAGTCCTTGGGAATGGCTTGCTGTTTGTACCATCCAAACACTGGCATTCCTAGTGGAACTGCTTTAGGGATTTTTAGTCTATGCATGTATTCCTTTGATGGAGATAAGCAAAACCCAGCTGTCAAAGAGAAAGATAAAAGAATGGAGAAATGGGCATCTGATCATTGTTAATCTTAAGGGGAAAGGGATACGTGAATCTAGCAGATTTGCTATACTAGAATGCTCTTCAGGGTAGAAGGGGATTAGGCGATGGATGATGTCGTGGGATGTTGCCTTGTTTGAAGTCAAATGCCTTTTAGGGTAGTGTGTGGGATTGGAGCTCCTCCTGCTGCTTTTTTTGACAGCCAAAGGGGGCTCTGAAAACTTTAGCTCTTTGAAGGACACATGTCTGGGCAAACCCATGTCACTGATTTCAGTGAGGCCACTCCGAATGAGAAGGAATGTGAAAAAGACTGCCCTTCGTGTCAACAGGCGCCATGTCAGTTACTCGTGCCTCCTCTTGTAACTTTGTGTCATTGTATGTACCCACAAAGGACGGTAGATATTAAGATTTAAGAATTTTTGCATGAAATTTATTGTTATAGATGAATTTATTAAAAAATATTTCTAAAAATATATTAATAAACATATCACAAGATTAATTTAAATAGTGCATAAATATCATTTAAATGTGATTTTATATAATTTTTTTGATAAGAAGAAGTGCTGTATTTATAGATAAATATGATATTATTATACAATTCAGATTTACACGGTGATACTATGTTGATACATTTACACAACTATCATCAAAGCTAGACAGGTAGGTCCCTCTTCAGCAGTGGAAGACTGACCTGACTTCCCCATTCTCTGGCAGATGGGCATAAGAACACTTGTCAGAATATGATTGGCTTTTGTGACGCGGAGATAATAGGGTGTATGGTTGTAATTTTTTGACCTCTTTCTCTCTCAAATTTAAAAAAGAGAAAAATTTTAATCATGGGTGTTTGGTACTACTCTCCTAATTTTTAGGGAGAGAACTAACTCCCGTACAAATCTTTCTCAAAAAAAAAATAACTCCTGACCAATTTTTTTTTGAAACCGTTCTCTTCTCCCCCGTGCGTCCCCTCCCCTGTGGCTCATCCCCCTCCCCCGCCCGACCGTTCCCCCCTCCCCGGCGGATCCCCCCTCCCCGGCAGATCCCCCCCTCCGGCTCCGGCACCCCCCCCCCCCCCGCGCGCAGCCCCGCCCCTCCCCCTCTCCCCTCCGGCTCCGGCGCCCCCCCCCCCCCCCCCCCGCGCGAATCCCCTCCCCCCGGCTCCGGCACCCCCCCCCCCCCGCGCGCAGCCCCGCCCCTCTCCCCCTCTCCCCTCCGGCTCCGGCGCCCCCCCCCCCCCGCGCGCATCCCGCCCCTCCCCCTCTCCCCTCCGGCTCCGGCGCCCCCCCCCCCCCCCCCGCGCGCATCCCGCCCCTCCCCCTCTCCCCTCCGGCTCCGGCGCCCCCCCCCCCCCCCCCGCGCGAATCCCCTCCCCCCGGCTCCGGCACCCCCCCCCCCCCGCGCGCAGCCCCGCCCCTCTCCCCCTCTCCCCTCCGGCTCCGACGCCCCCCCCCCCCCCGCGTGCATCCCCCCCCTCCCCCTCTCCCCTCCGGCTCCGGCGCCCCCCCCCCCCCCCCCCGCGCGCATCCCCTCCCCCTGCGGCGCCCCCTCCCGTCCCCGACCGGCTCCAGCGGCCCCCCCCCCCCGCGCGCAGCCCTCCCCGACTAGCTCCGGCGGCCCCCTGCGGCGCCCCCTCCCGTCCCCGACCGGCTCCAGCGCCCCCCCCCCCCCCTCTCCCCTCTGGCTCCGGCGCCCCCCCTCCCGCTCCGGCTACCCCCCTGCGACGGCGGCGCCCTCCTCTCTCTCTCTCTCTCTCTCTCTCTCTCTCTCTCTCTCTCTCTCTACAACCATCGGAGGTGACAAACACATCTACATAAATTTTAAAATTTAAGACAACTCTGCCAAACAGAAAGTGTCAATTTTTATCAGTTTTAAACTTTAAATCAAAAATTATGTTGACACAAATTTTTAGATAGAAATAGATTTTAAAAAAAAATTGCTCCCAAACACCCTATAAGGCTTTCAAAATCATAGGGCTGTCTCGAGCTTCCCCCCACAGGATGTCCGAGCCCGGCTTGACCGTTAGTTGGGCCTTCGCTTCCCACACCCTCTTGTTTGGGTTTGTCTCAATTTTTTTCTCAAAAAAATAAAATTTAGGATAAATTTGACAACGGAGTAGATCAGATGTGAGTGACTTAATTGAGATGGTTCATTCGACCCTTAATCTTAATCGGAGTCGATTAACTCGTTCCATTTATTTCTTAGAAATAAGTTAATTCACTTTAACCTTATCCGATTCTGATTAAGAAAAAATATCAAAAGAATAATCCACCCGACCCCGATTAATCTATGTTACTCGAGCTTAACCCGTTATCAAACAGGTTAAGGACGAGAACTGTTTACATGATCGCCGAGCAAATGCATTTAAGGGATTTAATTTGATAAACTATAACTCAACTTGATCCCGTACGAGAACAACAAAAAATGGCAAATCAGGTTGGGATGGGTTAGAACGTCTCAGGTGTATGAACAATTGCATTCAGAGTTTAATAGCCAAGGCTTGGCAGCCCAATGGGCCTTTAAATTTCAAGGGCATATGTGTATTAAGAGTCTAATATCATATAATGCGAGTAAAACCAGAGTCAGGCTATATGTGACCAAATCAGCATCAATGGTGACAGACTATAACAGGATGGACGGATGTCCTTAATTTGGAGTTGGCACCGAGCTACCTCGGTCAATGGCATTCTTATAATTTCCCATCATGAACCGTTAAATTTATTTTAGAAGACAAGGAATCATGTTGGCACGTATAACTAGGCAAGCCTGCTGATGCCTGTTGTCATGGCTGTTCGCATGTACACGTGCGCGTGACATGCTTATCTACGTTTATATTGTGGTTGGGAACACTTTTTTTTAATATCTTTATATCTAAAAAATTATATGTTGGGTATGTTTTTTACTTAAATTTTAAACTTGATTAAGATTGAATACTACTTGTTTGACATAAGGGTCATAATTTTTAAAATATGTGTAAATATATTTGACAGACAATTTTTGTAGAGGCTGCAATGTGCCCACCATCCGAGCAATTCTTCGCCAATGGGTGAATGATATTGATCTTTAGTTGACCCACACCCTTCTTAAGTCATTGGGGTTGAGCCCCTCATTTCCACCTCGAGGCCGGTGATAGGGAACCTGGCCGCACATTGAGGCACCAAGGGGTTCTACCCCTCTGCTACTCGCCGTGCCCGATGGGAGCTAGCAGGGATTCCGACAGCACATTGAAGGGCCATAAGGGCTCTCCCTATCCGGTGATGCTCGGAGAGACGTGACCGGCGCCGGCAGGGCATCTGGGGTACCTCCCCGCTCTCCCCTCTTCTTCTCCGTTTGGCGATGGGGATCGCGATGGCCGGTCATGCCCAGAGGGAGGGGCTCTGCCTTTCCCGTTCCTAGAAGAAACCCAGGTGGCTCCCTAAGCCCGGAGGGGGGGGGACGGGGCGCCGGATTGGTGACGATGAGCTCTACTTGACCGATGATGCCCGAACGCTTAATTCCTTCCCCCTATTCATGGCGCGATTGCCGCTGCTTCACCCTTCCTTTGACGCGGCGGCGACGTGGAAATGAATCGACGTCAACTCCTAACGGCACGGACGGGAACGGATAAGTTGCTACCTCGCGCAGCTCGGCCTCACGCCGGACGGTCTCACACAGGATGACACACTCACACTCACAAAGAAAATGAGGGAAGGGAAATGCAAGAGGGGAGAGCTCTCACACACAAAACAATCTTTCATTCAATCTTATCATTCATACGTAACACACAACATTGGCCTCCTTATATCGTCAAAAAAGCCATAACAACAAGACCCTCAATCTTTCCTAATTGTGTTCATACCCTGGCCTAACAAGACAAAGCCCACCCACCCACTTTTGACTTGTGGGTTTTAATCAAATAAAATACACACTTTGACTATGACTAGCCTAATACAACAAAAGTAAATAATACATATATTTTACACACAATACGCGCGCAATACATAAATACGTGACGTCGAGTCTTCAGGTAGCCGAATCTCCGAGCCACAAGCTCGGTGCGGGGGTGCGACGTCCTGTAGTGGGCCCGGTGTCCCCACCAACCCTCCCGGGACGGCTGGAACTCGACTCCGTCGAGTAAGGTGGGACACCGCTATGGTAGTGCTCCAGCAGATCTGGATCGAGGCGCTGGAGATCCTCCTGGCTGATACAGGAATCATCAGACGGTGGAAGGTCCCGCCAGTGGATAAGGTAGCGCTGGTACTCCCTGCTCCGTGTAGTGGTCACCTGCTCATCAAGTATCCTCTCAATGTGCTCGCGCAGTGCTCTTGAGGCTGTGGGACGTACAGGTGTGGGCTCACTCTCAATGAGAGGAGAAGGCTCAAAAGGGTCACTAGGAATCGTTGTGGATTCCTTGTAGGCCACTAGGTCTGCCACATTAAAAGTCGAGCTAATCCCATATTCGGGAGGTAAGTCCACAACATAAGTATTAGAGCCAATATTCCGCAGGATAGGGAAGGGACCATCACTACGGGCTTGTAACTTTTTAATGGCTCCCGAGGGGAGTCGTTCGGGCCGGACCCTTACCATAACCAAGTCACCTTCTTGAAATTTATGGTGACGCCTATGCGAATCAGCTGACTCATGCAGACTCTTAACATGTTGTGCACACTCTTCGGCTGACTTGGACATTCTAGACTCAAGGGGGAGGTTGGGTAGGGTGGACACGGGGGCAAGCTCAATAGCGTGTTGTACATCACGCATGGGAGGGAGTTGAGAAGGCAAGTCCTCGGGGACGATGCCTTGGAAGTCCTGCAGTATTGCCGGGACTTCAGTTGGGACTGAGACTCGGGACTCCTTGGGTGTGATGGTGACGTCAACAGCCAAAACAGGGGCACCCTCAGCAACCTCTCTGTTTAGCTCACCGACGTTTATGGAGTCAAGGCGCCTAACTAGGTCATGACTAACCTTAGGGGCCTCAGAAACGGGTGTGATAAATGCAGGAGAAGAGGGAAGGGGAGGTTTCCCTTCAGTGGGAGTTTGGGGATTCTCCTGAATTTTGGGAGTTCCAGTGGGGGTGGAGGTGAAACTCTTTCCCGGGGGCACCTTTGGGGGTGCCGGGTACAACTGAATCTTCTTCCCGTTGTGGGAGAAGGAACACTGATTGGACCGACCAAAGGTAGCGAGGTCTACATCATAGATCCATGGTCGTCCTAAGATGACGCTCTCGGCCTTCATAGGCATTACGTCACATAATTAAGATTTGTCCTTGGTAGGACTGGAATTGGATGGGAATGACACATCTGGTGGTGACTGGGATAGAAGTGTCATCGACCCAAGTCACGTTGTATGGCCTTGGATGAGGGTGCGTAGGTAGACCTAAACGAGAGACCAAGTCTGAAGAGACTGTATTGATACAGCTCCCGTTGTCAATGATTACCTTGCATGGATGAGAGTTCACCATGATGTAGGTTTGGAAGATGGACGTTCGACTGTAATATCCCGGACCATTCGGATCCATTTTTTTGGGTCCCGAATCTGGTTTTTCAGAGCGTCCGGCTCCGTTGTGTCCGAAATTTTGTTTCGGACATCTTTTGTGTTCGGATCGGCGTGATCCGGAGTTGTTTCGGAGGCCCGGAAGCGCTCCGTGGCTTTTCCACGCGTGCTTTCCGATTTTCGGTGTGTGTTTCGGCAATTCCTTCGGAACCTCGCTGCGGGTGAACCGGGTCGTTCACCTGGGCACGAGTGGTACCGTTGCGATCGGTGCGTTCTGAGGATTCCGGAAACGTATTTTTCTATTTTTCGGTATTTTCCAGATTTTTTGGATTTTCTATAAATACCCCCCCCCCCATTTTCTCTCTCTTCCCCACCTTCTCTTTCTTCTTCTTCTTCCTCCTCCGTTTCTCTCCACCGCGGCCCCCCTTTCTCCCTCTCTTCTGTTGTGCCCCTGTGGTTATTTGAGTTTCATATGGTCACTTGGGTCATTCGACATCATTCTATGGTCATATGTGTTCTGTGATATTCTTGGTTTTGATAATGGCTAAACACTATTCGTCATTGTTGGCTTTCACTCTTATATGACTGACATATGTTCTGTTGTGTTTATGACAGATATGCACATGAAAGCTCAATGTTGCGCCCTCGCACGCGGATCGACCTACGGGGTCAGGTCGCGGGGATCGACCTGCCCGGTCAAGTCGCGGGGGTCAAGGGGGCAGTGCCCCTTGCGGGGGTTTCCGGGGGCGGAGCCCCCGGAACAAAAATTAGCTTGAATACTCAGTAATAAAACTTCAAGACAATCAAGGTCGATGCCACAGACATGAACGGGTGGCTAACAGACTCAAGCGACGGAGCTGGTGCGACCAACGGACCGAACCGGGGTGACCCGGGCTCTGCCCAGCTGGCGGTCGACCGCCAGCACAGGGGCGGTCGACCGCCCCAGCCAGGGATCCCCCGGCTACAGGTCTGCCTGCTGCCGGTCGACCGCCAGCCAGTGGCGGTCGACCGGAATTCCCAGGGGCCATTCGTCTACAGCCTTTTACAGTGGCGGTCGACCGCCAGGAGCTGCCGGTCGACCGCCAGCCCCGAGCCTTCATTTTTGACTTTATTTCCAACTTCGAAAAGGACCATTCAACATGGATTTCTTTAATCCAAATGTCACCTAATCACCCACAAATTGTGGATCTGGTCTGAGGCTTGTCTATAGACCATTCAATGTCTATAAAACCAACACATGAGGGGATGAAAACCCTAATGTTTCAAGACTTCAAGAGGGTTACAAGGGAGGCTGCTAGAGTGTGTTCAAGGGAGAGGAATTCGGAGCACTGTAACAGTGAACAGTACTCCGTGAAGAAGGTCTTCATCCTCAAGTGTTCAAGCTCTTCAAGTGGAGATCAAGATCAAGGCCAAGAGAAGAGAAAGCTGCATTCTCCATCCTCTTCATCATCTCAAGGGGATCCATTGAAGCTCACTATCAAGGGAAATCATCTTCATCCTTTCAAGTTCTTTCAAGTTCATTCAAGGTGATATTTCAAGCATTCAAACTCCTGGAAGCTAAAGAAGCAATCAAGATTCAAGGTAGCTTCATCATCTCCTTCATTCATTCAAAGAAATTCAAAGAGAAGATCAAGAGAGAAGAATTGAAGGAAGAGGTACTATTCACGTGAACAGTACTCCGTGAAGAACATTCATCCAATCAAGGGTGAATCAAGAAGATTGAGTTGAAGTCAAGAGGATCCTTATTTCTGATCAACATTTCATACAAGGGCCAATTCATTTCTACTCATAACTCAATCTCTTGTCTTAGTTCATTCATATTTGTTTTCCTTTCAATATTGTTAAACATTGAAGTTGTGATTCGTCCCTACCGTTGGTTAGTAGGAAGGCAATCGGAGGTGTTTCCGATCTGCGGTGTTGACGTCCCTACCGTTGGTTAGTAGGAAGGCAATCGGTGGTTTTCGATTTGCGGGTTGGTGCGCTGCACAAGTGAAGTCTCACCGGGTTTTGGTGAGGGGTAGACGTAGGGCTGAGGATTCAGTCCGAACCACCTTAAAAATCCTGTCTAGTGTGGTTTGCTTGTGTGATTGATTCGTTCTAGATGCATGCTTAGGATCGAATTATTATATATCTTGCTTATCTTGCTAAGTGAATCATAGCATTCTTGGAAGCTAGTTTCTATTCCGCTGTAATTCATTTTAACTAGCTGTTTAGAGGGCCGCATTGCGAAAAGTGGGGCTGATCTATTCACCCCTCCCCTCTAGATCTGCTGTCCACTACACAACATCTTCCTCCCGTTCAAGCGCGGCGAGCTCCCTTCCGGCTGCTGACGGCGGCGGGGCGACGGCGCGAGGGCGTGGGTGACGGCAAGGTGATCTCGTGGGCGTGCGGTGAGCGTGGGAAGCGTGAAGAGGCGAGGTTTTCTAAAGTGTTCTTCACGATTCACGGACGATCCGGCGGAGCAATCGCTCCATTGAGGTAGGGTCACGTTCCTGTGGACACCAAAAAATGCATACCTGGATATCCTGCTCGGCCTCGCGTCAGCAACGGCGCCAAGTGAAGAAACCCCAGAGAAATCAAGCACAAAAGGCCCCACATCTCGTGGGCCTCAAAGAGAATCAAACGGGCCATGACTCGTGCCCACAATGGGCTCAGAACAGCCCCGGGTACACACACCCCCTGGGGAGCCCTTCAGCGGCACGCCCAGCCCCACGGGGTTTCAACGGCACACCCCCCATGGGGGGGGGGGGGGGTTTCAACGGCACACCCCCATGGGGGTTCTTCAGCGGCACGCCCTCAGCAGGCTCAGCGGCACGCCCTCAGCAGGCTTCAGCGGCACGCCCTCAGCAGGCTTCAGCGGCACGCCCTCAGCAGGCCCCAGCGGCACGCCCTTCAGGCCGTTCAACGGCACACCCCCATGGGGGTTCTTCAGCGGCATGCCCTCAGCAGGCTTCAGCGGCACGCCCTCAGCAGGCTTCAGCGGCACGCCCTCAGTAGGCTCAGCGGCACGCCCTCAGCAGGCCCCAGCAGCACGCCCTTCAGGCCGTTCAGCGGCACGCCCTCAGCAGGCTCAGCGGCACACCCTCAGCAGGCGTTCAGCGGCACGCCCTTCAGGCCGTTCAGCGGCACGCCCTTGTGGGGCTTCAACGGCACGCCGTTTTGGCTCCCAGGCGGCACGCCTTTTCAACTCACCAGCGGCACAGCGGTGAAGTTTTTCAACGGCAAGACGACGTGAAGCCCATACCCTACGCATCCTTGGCCTGCAGTGGAGCCGTCTGAGGTGGCAGCCGATCGTTGGGCCACGTAGCCTGCCCCACTGACACCCAGGACGGGGCAGGTCAACCGCATCATCACAATCCACTTCCCGCCTTCGACGGCCGTGCTCAAAGGCTCCGGCGGCTCGGGGTATAAAAGACCCCCTGCTTCTCGACAGAAGAGAAGAGGAGGGGACAGACACACACACACAGACAAACAGAGAAGAGGAGAAGAAGAGAAGAAGAGAAGAAGAAGAGGGAGAGGCTCCCCCTGCTGCCCCGTCCACCATTGCCGGAGAAGAGAGAAGAGAAGAAGAAGAAGAAGAGAAGAAAAGAGGAGTGAGGTCTGGGAGGGGGGGGAGCCCATGCTCCGTTCCCCTTTCCCCCTTGTATCTTCGTTTCCCTTTCCCCTTCCCTTTGCTTTTGGGTTTCCTGTCTTGCCCGTAGCCTTGGCTCGGACATGTCCGTCGATGTATGTGTAGGGCTTTGGTCCCTTGGCTTCCCATGAATGAAAATCACCCTTCTCGGGTCTTTCCTGCCATTTCTGTTGTTTTACTCCCGCCTTCGCGATGCATGTGATGTGTTGTTCTTTTCCCCTTTTCCGTCGGTGTTGTTGGCGCCCCCGTCGCAATGTGACTTCCCCCTCATGCGTTTTGGCCTCACGGGTTCTTCGTTCCCTTCCACGGCCATCTATTGTGCTCATCGAGCTTGAGGAGAGAGGGAGACCATTGTCTCTCTCCGAACACACAGCCACCAGCGGCCCGCCCTTGGCCTTGGGCTCCCCTTTCTTTTCTTGAATAACCTGCGAGCCTCCCAGCCCATACGTCTACCCCCCTTTCAATTCCCCAGCGACACACCATTTCGGCCCTTGGCCGGCACACCTTTCTGATCCTCGGCGGCACACCCCGCCGAGCCCTTGGCCGGCACACTCTTTGGCCCCTAGCCCTTGGCCGGTACACGCCTTCTGGCCCTCAGCGGCACGCCCAATTAGCCCTTGGCCGGCACACCCTTTTGACCCTCAGCGGTACACCCCGTTGAGTCCTTGGCCGGCACACTCTTTGGCCCTTAGCCTTTGGCCGGTACACTCCTTTTGACCCCCAGCGGTGCACCCCATTGGCCCCTGGCCGGTACACCCTTTTTGGCCCTCAGCGGTACACTCTTTAAGCCCTCAGCGGCACACACTTTGGCCATGCCGCAGCCCGATACGCCTTGGCCGAAACCCAGTCTGCCTCGTCGATTCCACAGGCCTTAGGCCCCGTTGCTCTCCTTCGTGTTTGCCGAGGTTTTATAAAGGTGTTGTTGCCTCCGGGCGCCCACCTCCAGTTGTCGGGTTCCGCCACTCCATGTGGGCGCGTTCCCTTTATCTCCCTTACGCCCCGGGTCAAGGGGAGATGCTGCCGAATTTTCGTGAGAAAATAACAACATGTTGAATAAAGCAAAAGGAAGCAACGAACGAATAGAACAATCAACGATAAAACGTTCCGACTAATCGAGCCACTGCCGGCACCGTGACGAGAACTGAACTGATTAACTACCTGACAGCCCGAACATCCGACCTGCGAGAAGAGACTGAACAGAACAAAGGCAAGGGAAGAGTTTGTATAAAACTACTTGAAAATCAAGATAAGAAGAAAAGAAAAGCCTTAAAACAAATAATAAAAGAAAGAACCTCCACCGGCATGCCTGCCCTTACCTCCCACTCAGATGGACCTTCACCAGTGCACTCCTTCCAGCCTCTGACGGCACGCTCCCTTTTAGCCCCTCGAACCCCCCCAGCGGTACGCTCCTATTGCCTCCAGCGGTACGCCTCTTTAGCGCCCACCGGCACACTCCCATGGCCCTCAGCGGCACACTCCCATGACCCTCAGCGGTACACCCCTCTAGCCCGTTCCTTCTTCAGCGGCACACCTACTCCGACCCTCAGCGGTACAGCCCTTTTGGCCCTCAGCGGCACACTCCCAGGTGTCCTCAGCGGTACGCTCTCCTGGCTCCCCAGCGGCACACTCCCATGACCCAGCGGTACACCCAAAATAATGGTATTAATAGAGATAATAAGCTAAAATAAAAGATAGTAAATAAATTAATAGTGACACAAAGCTCAAATAATAATAATAACAACAAATTCAAAAGAAAATAGAGAAATAATAGCAAACAATAATGGCAAGTAGCAGTAACAAGTGATAATAAATTCAATAAGGCGAATAAATAAATAAGAGCGATAAAGGAATAAGCAATGACAACAATAAGCTTAAAGGAAATAATAATAGTGATAAATAAACAAATCAATGACCACCAAAATAAATAAACAACAATAACAAACTTAACAAAAATGACAAGTAAATGAATGATAACAAAACGAACAAACAATGAAAACAAACCTAATAATAACAATAATAAATGAATAAATCACGAGAAAATAAATAAATAGCAATAGCGAACTCACTCGAAGATATCCATAAATCAACAAATAATAATAGTAAAACTCTAAGCAATAATAAAATGATGGTGAAATCCGCTTTGCAGCCCCGTCTCTCTCGTGACCCGGTGCCGAAGGAACAACAGTGTCGCCCTTCCAGGTTGGGCCCGAGTCTTGGGAATTATCCCGAAATGGCCATGGCCCGACCTCGCCTCGGGCTGACATTCCGATTAAACCGAACTCATTTCTCCGGCCGGATCCCTTCCGAGCCGCTACTAAAATTGCCGCACGTTCGGCAGACATTTGAACGAGTTCACCTCGGTTTTCGCCGCATTTCTATTACGGACCTGCGTCCGAACATGAAAAGACCCGTGAGCAACCAATAGGGCCGACGGCTCCCTCCGACGTGGTCGTGAGCCGGCGTTGTTCAGGGCCGATAGCTTGTTAAATCGGATTCGTTTTAACGGGATTCGCTCCCGCTCTCTCATTGAAATTGCCGAAAACTCGGCACACATTTGTACGGGGTCGTTTCCACCCACGTCGTACTTTCAATATGGGCCCCTGCCCGAACATGAAAAGGTCCGCGAGTGACCGACAGAATCGGAATAGAACGAGACGGCTCTCGCCACCCCTGGACTCCTTCCATGGGAACATCAATAGGATCTCCGCGGGCCACGCCTGGACCTCGGGCCTGTCCCGATCATGGTCATCGTCAGGCTCATATCCTCGGTCTACAGCCTATTCCTTTCGAATACGTTTTCGATTCTAGAATCTAGTCCCGTGACTCTCCCTCGTTGCCCTCCGGCACCGGAAATATTAATGATGCCCGCGCAAGCCTCGTTCGGACCACGGGAGGCGCCCCCAATATGGTCCTGGCCCGATCTCGCACCGGGCCAATAGATTCATTGGTTTCCTATTACAATAACCGAGATTCAATCGAATGTTTTCAGCGTCTCGGAGTAATATACTTGCCGTATCCATGCATGCATATGTTACAGGTCCTCCCGCGACTATTATAATATTATCAAGCCGGGCCCCCGTCGGAATATTAAACGGTCTCCCGAATGACCGACATGTTTCGAACACCCGCTTCTCCGGACACGGGGCTTGTCAGCCGATTTGAGGGATATTCTCTCGTCGCCCCTTGGCACCGGAAATACTAATGACGCTCATGCAAGTCTCGTTTCGACCGCGGGGGGGGGGGGGGGGGGGGGGGCACCGCAGTATGGTCGCAGCTTGCTCTTGCACCGGGCCAACAGATTTATCGGTTTTCGACCGCCCTAACCGAGGTTTAGTCAAACGTTTTCCGTTCTCCTGAACAATAAATTGCCATATCCTGGCATACGTACCCATTCCGGTCTTCCCGCAACGATCGCGCTTTTCCCGAGACGGACACTCGTCCGAACATTAAATGGTCAGCACATGACTGACATTCTCGAATGGTTTTCTCCCCGCCTTCGAGCGAGGATTTCAATACCTCCTAATAGACCTTTCATGCAATTAATTTCTTGGCCATGAGGCCCTGAATCTCGGTGATTAATCAAGGGTGTTCCCTCGTATGGGGGATGTAAATGACGCCGTAACCTTCATGACGCGGCGGGTTTTGGTCCCGACACGAACCACACAATCGTCTGACGAAGTCAGATCGAGCGCACTAGGGGCTCTTCGGAGCCCGAATAAATCGTCACTTCGGTGACTGGCACGCCCACGCACATAATAAACAAACAAACGAACCACGATAACGAATCGACGAAAAGTGCGTCCACAGTTCCCTAACTCCTTGCCGTTCTTTTCCGTGATTTATAGGCCGTGGGGAGGCCGAGAGGGGCTTGATTGAGCATGTTTGGAATTTTTCCATGTTTGGGGAGAGCTCGCCCGATCTATGGATTTGATGCATGATTTCACATTTTGATGGCCTAGAATCATCCTAGGGGTCCCCAGGGGTCTTCCCCTTTGATTTCCCCCTCTCCGGTGGAGGCATGGGGGCGTGGTTGAAGTTTTTGGGCTTTCCCGCCGTTTTCGCCGTCAGGTGCGTGTGATGGTCCTTCCAGGGACCGTCACATGATGTGACGCACCTCGAGGGGGCCGTCACATGCCCTTTTGTTAGCCTTTGGGGGTCAGGGACTGTGACGGTCCAACGATAGACCGCCACTTCTAAGTGACGCACCCGGGCTGGGCCGTCAGGGGCTTTCCGACCGTTGGTTTTTGACCGTTGGGGGGTCTGCGTGTGTAACGCACCAGGGCGAGCGCGTTACTTCCTGGGTCATCCCAGGTGTGAGGGGCGCGTAACGCGCTGGGCCAGGTGCGTTACATTCGTGTAACGCGCTGGACCAGGCGCGTTACACCCTGCGTTCCTCAGGCTGTGTAACGGCCTGCGTTAGACCGCCAAGTGTGTGTAACGGTCTCGCCTAGACCGTTACAGCCTTGTGACGGTCCGGGGGTGGACCGTCGGGCGTTTGGTTGCCCCGAGAGGGCTGCAACCCTATTTTTAGTCCGACTGTGGTCGCCATGCGAAGGGGCCGGTGTGTGGGGTGGTTCCCGTGCGTCGTCGGATGCGGGAGTCGTTTTCTGTGACTTGAGAGTCTACTCCTTCAGTGACCCTCCACTAGTCGTAGCCTGCTTACACGCGTGTGGTCCCACCAGGGAGCGGTGGAGAGGTTACCCTGAGGACGGTTTTAGACTAGTTTCCGTCGGGCCCCTTGTTGTTAGCCAGAGTCCAGCTACGGGGGAAAATCGATCAGAGGACCAGACCTAGGACGCATGGTCTGTGTGTGCACACGTGGTTGGGGACGGTTGGACCCACGTCGACGGGCGTGACCTCAGCTAGTCACTTGTTTGTGGTTCTTGTTCGGTGTTCGTGCCTTTGGTAGAAGCTACCACGTCAGGCAGTTCACCCGCGGTGCGGTGTAAGTCGTCAGGGGACGCTACCGGCTGTGCTTCTAGTGGGAGGTACTCCTGTCAAGTACGGAGTGTCAGACTGTCAGCTCGTGTGTTTGACCTTCGGGTTTGCCGGGTCGACCATTGAGTTTCGGTTGTCTCACCGTGGCACGTGTGCCGGTTTACGTGCCGTAGGACCTTTATTTTGTAGAGTACATGGCTTTCCTTTCCGAGGTACTCTCCTACCGCTAGCGTGGTGGTTTCCCATTTTACGAGGTAGGGTTCGAGTGATCCCTACTGAGTCTTGTTCCGAGACTCATTCCCTGCGTGTTTTCACCGTGTTTCAGGTGAGGCGCCGCCCCAGGGGAGCGCGTCTGGGGCGCAGCGTGGTGCGGGTGCCCAGAGGTAGTGCCAGAGGTCAGAGCCGGGGTATACCTCGTGTAGCTGTACTTTCTTTTCTTGTCTCTGTACTAGTTGTGGACTACTGTTGTTATTTTATTGTTATCTTGTGGACCATGTATAATTTAAAATGCTAATTTATTTCCTGCTTAATACTATAACTGTTTAATTTCTGCAATTATTTGTGATACTTGTGTAGTTCCCACACCATCCTTCTAACCCTTCCGAGTCTTCGGGCTCGTGGGTGGCGGTGCGAGTCTCGGGTTATCGGGCCTTCCCGGTAATCAGATTCTCGGGCCGCTACAGCTGGTGTCAGAGCGCGGTTGTGGAATCATGCAAGAATCATAGGCAATTGTAGTGGTCCACTAGTCCACAGTGATGATGTACAGTTGACACTGGCATTGGGCATCGCGCCTTTTCTTGACCTTGCCATTCTCGTGTTTTCTATCTTTTGCTTCAGGTGCGAGTATGGCGCCGAGGCGGGCGACTCGCTCTCAGCAGGGGCAGTCAGCTGGAGGTCAGGAGATCCAGCAGGGGGTCCAGAGGGACCAGGAGGAGCAGAGCAGAGTGCCACCAGGGGCCACCGAGGTAGTGGATACTGCGAGGCTTCCGGGGGCCGAGGATTTCTTTTGTGGCATGTACCAGCTTATGTCTCAACAGTTCGGCGGAGAGGCTGCTGAGGGCTCGTCAGCTAGGGGTGGGCCAGGCCGAGCAGTGAGGGACTTTCTGCAGTTCCATCCACCTTACTTCAGCGGCCAAGCAGACCCTGATGCGGCTCGTGATTGGCTTGACGAGATGGAGCGGGTGTTTAGTTCTGCGAAGAGTGCTGCCGAGGACAGAGTGGTGTTGGCCTATAACCAGTTGCAGGGTACGGCTCGGAAGTGGTGGTCTTTCGAGTGGAAGACGTCTTTTTAGCTTCGTCCACTTGAGCATGTCGAGTGGGATGACTTCGTCAGTGATTTCGAGCGTACGTACTGTCCAGACTACGTTGCTACGCAGCGGATGCGTGAGTTTCTGGAGCTGGTGCAGGGCGACATGTCTGTGTTGCAGTACAGGGGCCGGTTTGTGGAGCTAGGTCGGTATGCACCTCACATCATGGAGCATGAGAGGGTAAAGACCGCGCAATTCATCCAGGACTTGAGGCAGGAGCTGAGGCACTATCTGATCGGGAACGGGGCCACTGATCTAGAGACGGCGTCTCGTGTTGCGGCTTCCTTGGAGATGGATATGCAGAGGACCCGAGGACTGATCAGCCAGGGGCAGTCTTTGTCAGGTCGCAGCCAGCAGTTGGCTACCCAGCAGCAGGGTTCCTTCCAGCATGCGTCAGGTGGTTCGGGAGCGTCGGCTTCGGCAGCGTCGGTAACAGGATCTGCGTCTTTTGGCTCGAAGGTCAAGAAGTTCTTCGGGAAGAGTTTCCGGAAGAAGAAGTCCAAGGATCAGGGGCAAGCTTCATCGGGCAGTGTACAGTAGCCGATTCCTTTGCAGCGTCATTGATCAGTGGGTGGATCGCGAGTACCGTGTCCACGGTGTAGTGGGTTTCACCCAGGCAGGCAGTGCACGGCGCCGATCATCTATTTTCGGTGTGACCAGCCAGGGCATATGGCGCGTGACTGTCCTCAGAGGCAGCCGCAGCAGCAGTTTCCTCAGCAGCAGCAGCAGCAGGGACAGTATCCGCCGCTACCCAGGTCAGCTAGTGTGGGAGGCAGGCAGAGAGCTCGGGGCCAGATCACGCACCTGACCAGGGCAGAGGCAGTGGCGTCACAGCTCGTGGAAGGTACCGTTCAGATTTTGGGTTGTGCGGCTCGGGTTTTGTTTGATTCTAGCGCGTCTCATTTGTTTATTTCGGAGGATTTCGCGCTGAGCATCGAGGAGCCGGTGACCAAGTTGTCCTGTGACTTGGCAGTGGAGTTACCTTCGGGTGATTTTATGGTCACTCCGTATTGCTTCGATCAGGTTCCGGTTTGGATTGATGGGTGGAGTATGCCAGGCATGTTGTATGCGTTATAGTTTTGGGATTACGACGTGATTCTAGGCATGGATTGGCTCGAGACTCATGGAGCGGTGGTGGATTGTGGAATGAAGAGGGTCTACTTCCAACATCCGAGCAAGTGGACCTTCTATTTCTAAGGTATCCGTTCCACCTCTTCTCGATTCCTTATCTCTGCTATTCGAGTCCGTCGGTTGCTTGATTCTGGTTGTCAGGGTTTTCTCGCGTCCGTGGTTGTGACTGAACGGATGGAGTCGGATGTCGAGGACGTTCCGATGGTGTGCGAGTTTCTTGACGTTTTTCCCGAGGAATTGCCTGGGCTACCTCCCCAGCGGGAGATCGATTTTGTGATCGAGATCGTGCCTGGTACAGGACCTTTGGCGAAGGCTCCCTACCGTATGGCCCCCGCTGAGTTGAGGGAGTTGAGGGCGCAGTTGCAGGAGCTGTTGGGCAAGGGGTATGTTCGTCCTAGCTTTTCCCCTTGGGGTGCGCCCGTGTTGTTTGTGAAGAAGAATGACGGTAGTCTGCGGCTATGCATTGACTATCGGCAGCTGAATGAAGTGACCATTAAGAACAAGTATCCGTTGCCACGGATTGATGATTTGTTCGACCAGCTTTAGTCTGCGCGAGTGTTCTCGCGGATTGATTTGCGGTCCGGTTACTATCAACTGAGGATTCGCGAGTCCGATGTGGAGAAGACTGCATTCAGTACGAGGTACGGGCATTATGAGTTTCTGGTGATGCCGTTCGGGCTCACCAATGCCCCTGCAGCCTTCATGGACTTGATGCAAAGGGTGTTTCGTCCGTATTTGGACCAGTTCGTGGTCATTTTCGTGGACGACATCCTTGTTTATTCGCGGTCTGTTGAGGAGCACGCGTACCATTTAGGTGTAGTGCTGCAGACATTGCGAGATCACCAGTCGTATGCGAAGCTCAGCAAGTGCGAGTTCTGGCTCTGCGAGGTGCACTTTCTAGGGCACGTGATTTCTGGTGATGGCATTTCCGTGGATCCTGCCAAGGTTGAGGCAGTAATGCTATGGCCAAGGTCGGTGACGGAGATCCAGAGTTTCTTGGGACTTGCGGGCTATTATCGCCGATTTATCCAGGATTTTTCTCGCATTGCGGCCCCGATGACTAGGCTCACGCGGAAGGATGTGCCTTTCATCTGGTCTGAGGAGTGTGAGCAGAGCTTCAGGGAACTGAAGAGGTTGCTCACCTCGGCTCTAGTGTTGGTTTTACCTTCTGGACCGGGAGGTTTTGTGGTATGTACATACGCTTCCGGGGTCGGATTGGGTGCTTTATTGATGCAACATGGTAGAGTGGTGACTTATGCATCTCGGCAGCTAAAGCCCCATGAGGAGAACTACCCTACCCATGACCTTGAGTTGGCGATGGTGATCTTCGCGCTGAAGATCTGGAGACATTATATGTACGGTGAGAAGTTCGAGGTGTTCACTGACCATCAGAGTTTGAGGTATGTGTTCTCGCAGAGGGACCTGAACCTCAGGAAAAGGCGTTGGATGGAGTTCATGAAGGATTATGACTTCACCTTGTCTTATCAACCGGGCACGATCGCCGATGCCTTGAGTCGGAAGGTTGCGGTCAGTGCCTTGATGTTGAGGAAGTGGAGGCTCTGGGAACAAGTGCCCGAAGTATCCTTCAGGCTCAAGATTCCCCAGGAGCCAGGGTTGGCAGT
Organism: Amorphophallus konjac; assembly: GCA_022559845.1. Lineage (NCBI taxonomy): Eukaryota > Viridiplantae > Streptophyta > Magnoliopsida > Alismatales > Araceae > Amorphophallus > Amorphophallus konjac. The sequence continues at coordinate 279,448 of JAHNEJ010002335.1, read as the reverse complement.
GCTTGCGAGTCTGACTGTCACTCCAGCTATCCGTCGTCAGGTGACAGAGGCTCAGCATGCGGACCCCGAGTTGCCACGGATTCTGGCGATGACCGATGTGGAGCTCGGCGAGGACGGTGCTGCGAGGTTTCGTGGCAGGCTGTACGTCCCAGCGGAGGAGCAGGTTCGTCGTGCGGTGTTACGCGAGGCTCATGGGAGCAGGTACACCGAACACCCGGGTGCGACAAAGATGTATCGGAACTTGCGGAGACAGTTCTGGTGGCCTGGCATGAAGAGAGATGTTGCTGAGTTTATGGCCAGGTGCCTGACCTGTCAGTAGGTGAAGGCGGAGCATCAGCGACCAGGAGGTACTCTCCAGCCATTGGATGTTCCTGCTTGAAAGTGAGACCATGTGACCACGGATTTTATGGTGGGATTACCGAGGACCCCGAGTGGGTAGGACAGTATTTGGTTACTGGTGGATCGACTGACGAAGGTGACGCGGTTGTTACCGGTCAAAGTCAGCTGGAACGTGTCCAAGTTGGCTCGTCTTTATGTGGAGCGAATCATTCCGTTGTATGGGGTTCCCATTTCGATCATGTCGGATCGGGATCCGCGCTTCACTTCTGGATTCTGGAGGAGTTTCCAGCGAGCGCTTGGCACGGAGTTAGCTTTTAGCTCGGCGTATCATCCTCAGTGAGATGGTCAGTCTGAGAGGACCATTCAGACTTTGGAGGACATATTGAGATCCTGCTGCCTGGAGTGGCAGGGGAGTTGGATTTGTCACTTACCGTTGGTGGAGTTTGCCTACAACAACAGCTTTCATTCGAGCATCGGCATGGCTCCTTATGAGATTTTGTATGGGTGTCCTTACCGGACTCCACTCGATTGGTTTGAAGTTGGTGAGCGGATTTTGACGGAACCAGAGTTGGTGCAGCAATGCGTGGACGTTGTGCACGTGGTTCGTCAGAACATGTTGGCGGCCCAGAGTCGGTAGAAGAGCTATGCTGACCGTAGGAGGCAGCCTCTCGAGTTCGCCGTGGGCGATCATGTGTTCTTGAGAGTTTCTCCGATGAAGGGGGTGATGCGTTTTGGACGGCGTGGGAAGCTGAGTCCCCGCTATATTGGTCCTTTTGTGATTGTGGAACGCATCGGTGAGGTCGCTTATCGGTTGCAGTTACCCCCTGAGTTGGCGTTGGTGCATGACGTGTTCCACGTCTCGATGTTGTGAAAGTATGTGCCCGATGACTCTCATGTGCTCGAGTTTTCTGTTTGGCCCGAGGTGACTCCAGATCTTTCTCTCCCAGAGTTCCCAGTCCGCATTGAGGATAGGCGAGAGCAGCGCCTACGGAGCAAGGTCATCCCCTTGGTAAAGGTGGTGTGGCAGTGACACTCTGGTGGTGAAGCTTCTTGGGAGCGTGAGGACGAGATGCGTCAACAGTTCCCGTACCTCTTTGAGTGAGTCTTCCTCTTCTTTCCCCTTGGGTTGTTCTCAATTTCGAGGATGAAATTCCTTAAGGGGGGAGGGCTGTAATATCCTAGACCTTTCGGATCCTTCTTTTTGGGTCCCGGATCTGGTTTTTCAGAGCGTCCGGCTCTGTTGTGTCTGAAATTTCGTTTCGGACATCTTTTGTGTTCGGATCGGTGCGATCCGGAGTTGTTTCGGAGGCCCGGAAGCGTTCCGTGGTTTTTCCACGTGTATTTTCTGATTTCCGGTGTATGTTTCGGCAATTCCTTCGGAACCTCGCTGCGGGTGAATCGGGTCGTTCACCTGGGCACGAGTGGTACCGTTGGGATCGGCGCGTTCCGAGGATTTTGGAAACATATTTTTCTATTTTTCGATATTTTCCAGATTTTCCGGATTTTCTATAAATACCCCCCTATTTTCTCTCTCTTCCCCACCTTCTCTTTCTTCTTCTTCTTCCTCCTCCGTTTCTCCCCACCGCGGCCCCCCTTTCTCCCTCTCTTCCTCCCGTTCGAGCACGGCGAGCTCCCTTCCGGCTGCTGACGGCGGCGGGGCGACGGCGCGAGGGCGTGGGTGACGGCGAGGTGATCTCGTGGGCGTGAGGTGAGCGTGGGAAGCGTGAAGAGGCGAGGTTTTGTAAAGCGTTCTTCGCAATTCACGGACGATCCGGCGGACCAATCGCTCCATTGAGGTAGGGTGACGTTCCCTAGCTCCTTGCCGTTCTTTTCCGTGATTTATAGGCCGTGGGGAGACCGAGAGGGGCTTGATTGAGCATGTTTGGGGTTTTTCCATGTTTGGGGAGAGCTCGCCCGATCTATGGATTTGATGCATGATTTCACGTTTTGATAGCCTAGAATCATGCTAGGGGTCTCCAGGGGTCTTCCCCTTTGATTTTCCCCTCTCCGGTGGAGGCATGGGGGCGTGGTTGAAGTTTTTGGGCTTTCCCGCCGTTTTCGCCGTCGGGTGTGTGTGACGGTCCTTCCAGGGACCGTCACATGATGTGACGCGCCTCGAGGGGGCCGTCACATGCCCTTTTGTTAGCCTTTGGAAGTCAGGGACTGTGACGGTCCCACGATAGACCGCCACTTCTAAGTGACGCGCCCGGGCTTGGCCGTCAGGGGCTTTCCGACCGTTGGTTTTTGACCGTTGGGGGGTGTGCGTGTGTAACGCGCCAGGGCGAGCGCGTTACATCCGCGTGACGCGCTGGGGCGAGCGCGTTACTTCCTGGGTCATCCCAGGTGTGAGGGGCGCGTAACGCGCTGGGCCAGGCGCGTTACATTTGTGTAACGAGCTGGGCCAGGCGTGTTACATTCGTGTAACGCGCTGGACCAGGCGCGTTACTCCCTGCGTTCCTCAGGCCGTGTAACGGCCTGCGTTAGACCGCCAGGTGTGTGTAACGGTCTCGCCTAGACCGTTACAGCCTTGTGACGGTTCGGGGGTGGACCGTCGGGCGTTTGGTTGCCCCGAGAGGGCTGCAACCCTGTTTTTAGTCCGACTGTGGTCGCCGTGCGACGGGGCCGGTGCGTGGGGTGGTCCCCGTGCGTCGTCGGATGCGTGCGTCATTTTTCGTGACTTGAGAGTCTACTCCTTCAGTGACCCTCCACTAGTCGTAGCCTGCTTACACGCGTGTGGTCCCACCAAGGAGCGGTGGAGAGGTTACCCTGAGGACGGTTTTAGACTGGTTTCCGTCGGGCCCCTCGTCGTTAGCCAGAGTCTGGCTACGGGAGAAAACCGGTCAGAGGACCAGACCTAGGACGCATGGTCTGTGTGTGCACACGTGGTTGGGGGCGGTTGGACCCACGTCGACGGGCGTGACCCCAGCTAGTCACTTATTTGTGGTTCTTGTTCGGTGTTCGTGCCTTTGGTAGGAGCTACCACGTCAGGCAGTTCACCCGCGGTGCGGTGTAAGTCGTCAGGGGACGCTACCGGCTGTGCTTCTAGTGGGAGGTACTCCTGTCGAGTACAGAGTGTCAGACTATCAGCTCGTGTGTTTGGCCTTCGGGTTTGCCGGGTCGACCATTGAGTTTCGGTTGTCTCACCGTGGCACGTTTGCCGGTTTGCGTGCCGTAGGACCTTTGTTTTGTAGAGTACATGGCTTTCCTTTCCGAGGTGGTTTCCCATTTTACGAGGTAGGATTCGAGTGATCCCTACTGAGTCTTGTTCCGAGACTCATTCCCTGCGTGTTTTCACCGTGTTTCAGGTGAGGCGCCGCCCTAAGGGAGCGTGTCTGGGGCGCAGCGTGGTGCGGGTGCCCAGAGGTAGTGCCAGAGGTCAGAGCCGGGGTATGCCCCGTGTAGCTGTACTTTCTTTTCTTGTCTCTGTACTAGTTGTGGACTACTGTTGTTATTTTATTGTTATCTTGTGGACCATGTATAATGTAAAATGTTAATTTATTTTCTGCTTAATACTATAACTGTTTAATTTCTACAATTATTTGTGATACTTGTGTAGTTCCCACACCATCCTTCTAACCCTTCTGAGTCTTCGGGCTCGTGGGTGGCGGTGCGAGTCTCGGGTTATCGGGCCTTCCCGGTAATCGGATTCTCGGGCCGCTACATTCGACGCCAATCGTCCTCCTGGGGTGTTGAGATACAGCGAACTACACCCAATCTTTTCTGGCTAGAACTCTCGGTAATGTCTCCTACCTGCCTGTACTCAACATACGTGCCATCAAATATTACATCCATTTCCTCAAACTGGGCAATGAGGTCAGGATCGGCCATATATCTTTCCTGTTCCATGCGTTCTAGATGACCTGATAAATTCCTAAACCAACGTGGCAAGCACGAGCTTGGACCTAGATGATGTAATCCTGAGACCGAAAATTAACAAGGTGTGGACCCCGCTGATATGCAAAGGGTCAATTTAAAGGGACTGGTCAGGGAAAGTTGCTTGCCCGTAGGCGGAGTAGTTGTGGAACTACCTCCTGACAATTAGGGGCCCTAATGTGGCAGTTCTAGGGCCTAAGGATAGGTGCATACAAGCTCTCTCTTGACGTCCACAACGATACACTCAGGAGACTGGCTGCATGGATCGGGCTCTCTCTTACTTCATCGCGCGGCAATTGAAATGATACTAACTCAGCAAGTTTGGAGCACGTACCTAGCTAGACTGAAAAGTCTAACTCCAACCGGAGATGAAGGCGAGCGGAGACGTGCGTGCCCGCACGGCGTCGACGAAGCTTCACGGTTACAATGAATTCACTCCGCGCAGGGAGGATTTAATTTATTACAAAACCACTTAACTTAAAATTTTCCCGCATAGGGGAACAAATCAATCCAAGATTTCTCCGCGCAGGGAGACTTAGAGGTACCCACGTCCCGTAAATTACAGCCTGTGTGTCGGCTATTCGGCGACTCGGGCACCGGACAAACCGTCGTTGCGGACTTCAGGTGCCGCGATGACTAACTTAATCAATATATATATATATATATAAGATTATATATATCGAAATATATATATTATATATATGTTAACACTCTTTTTTTTTCTTCAACTTTCAACCCTTTTTTTCAAACTTTTTTTTCAACCTTCAACCTTCTTTTTTTTGACTTTCAACCCCTTTTTTTTTCAAACTTATAACCTTTCCAAACTTTCGAACTCTCTTTTTTTTTCACACATGTTTTTTTTCAACCCTTTTTTCCTGATTCCCCTGCGCGATCCACGCACGGGAAGTCAACTTACGTAGGCGGGTTGGTGGCCTGCCACTCGGTCACGCGGGCGACCAGTTGCATGGAGCCTGTGGAGGGACGGCAGTGGCCTGGAGCTGGTGGACTCGTCAATGGCGCCCTCCTTCCCCGTGGCGGAGGTGCTCAAGTGCATAAAGGTGGGCCTCCTCTGCGTGCAGGAACGGCCAGAGGACCGATCGATGATGTCGTCGGTGGTGCTAATGCTGGGGAGCGCCACGGCGTCGCTGACGCAGTCGAAGTAGCCGGGGTTCTTGGCGATGAGGGGGCCCTTTGAGGGGTTATCGCTGTCGAGCAAGGGGGAGTGAGGGGAGGAGCTTGGCAGTGGTGGTCCCGGCGACCGGAGGTGGCGAAGGCAGTCGGCGGTGGCGAAAGGCTAGGCGGCGGCGGCTTGCGGAGGTGGAGGACGGCGATGGCGAAGGTGGTTCGTGGATGTGAGGCCGGGGTGGCTCGGACGTCGGCGCCGACGGTCGGCAGAGGGGGGGTCTCGCGGTGATCGGAGATGGCTTTGGCGTCCTGTGCGGTCGGTTGGCAGGGGGAGAGGAGCAGGCTGGGCAGGGGGAGAGGAGCAGCTTGGCCGGACGGTGGCGATGCAGGGGGTGCTGCTGTGGTGATGCGGGCGGCGTCGGCGTCTGGGGCGCACGGGGGCGTTGTGGCGGAGGCGGCCGTGGGCGTACGCGGGTTGCAGAGGGGAGAGAGAGAGAGAATCCGAGAGAGGGAGAGAAAGGGCAGAAGAAAGAGAGAGAGGAAGAGTGCGGTGTGCGCGCCAGAGAGAGAGAGAGTGTAACGACTCGAGAATCCGATTACCGGGAAGGTCCGATAACCCGAGACTCGTACCGCCACCCACGATCCCGAAGACTCGGAAGGGTTAAAAGGATGGTGTGGAAACTACACAAGCATCACAGATAATTACAGAAATTAAACAGTTATAATACTAAGCAGGAAATAAACTAACAATTTACATGGTCCACAATAGAAATTAACAATAATAACAATAGTCCACGACTAGTACAGTGACAAGGAAGAAAAGTACAGCTACACGGGGCATCCCCCGGCTCTGACCTCTGGCACTACCTCTGGGCACCCGCACCACGCTGCACCCCTGACGCGCTCCCCGAAGGTGGCGCCTCACCTGAAACACGGTGAAAACACGCAGGGAATGAGTCTCGGAACAAGACTCAGTAGGGATCACTCGAACCCTACCTCGTAGAACGAGAAACCACTACACTAGCGGTCGGAGAGTACCTCAGAAGGGAAAGCCCTGTACTCTACAAGACAAGACCCTACGGCACGTAAACCGACACACGTGCCACGGTAAAAAGACCGAAGCTCAACGGCCAAACCGACAAAACCCGAAGGTCGGAAACACACGACTGACAGTCTGACACTCCGTACTCGACAGGAGTACCACCCACTAGAAGCACAGCCGGTAGCGTCCCCTGACGTCTTACACCGCACCGCAGGTGAACCGCCTGACGTGGTAGGTCCTACCCGAGGCACAGACACCGTACAAGTAACCACAAACAAGTAACTAGCTGGGGTCACGCCCGTCGACGTGGGTCCAACTGCCCCCAACCACGTGTGCACACACAGACCACGCGTCACTAGGTCTGGTCCTCTGACCGGTTTTCCCCCGTAGCCGGACTCTGGCTACCGACGAGGGGCCTACGGTAACCGGTCCACAAACCGTCTCAAAAGGTGGGTGCCCGTACACCACTCCCAGGTGAGACCAGCACCTCGTACTGGTGGGCTACGACTAGTGGAGGGTCACTGAAGGAGTAGACTCTCAAGTCAACGGAAAATGACGTCCGAGTCCGACAACGTGTGGGAATCACCCCACGCACTAGCTCCGTCAAACGGGGGCCACGGTCGGAGAAAAACGGACGCACCGCCCACGGCCAAACTCATGACCAAGGCAAACGGAACCTCCGGACACCAATGACACGGTCACGGAACTCCACGGGGTGTCTAGGACACACACACGGCCCAAGAGGAACACCCGACAACAGGACAGAACGCGCTAGGACTCCCTAGCGCGACAGGGAAGATCGCGCTAGGGCCTCCTAGCGCGACAGGGAACATCGCGCTAGGATCCCCTAGCGCGACAAGATAGGTCGCGCTAGGGCCTCCTAGCGCGACACAACAGATCGCGCTAGGGACCCCTAGCGCGACAAGGCAGGTCGCGCTAGGACCCCATAGCGCGACAGGAACCACCTCCTGTTCATCTTCTCCGATGAACGCGCCCCATCGGGGCAGCGCGACGAACAAGAACGCGCTACTGGAGTATAGCGCGTTCTCAATCCGCGGCGGAAAACGGTAGAAACTCCAAAAAAAAACCAACCACGCCCCCATGCCTCCACAGGAGAGGGGGAAAACAAAGGGGAAGACCCCTGGGGACCCCTAGCATGATCCTAGGCCATCAAAACACGAAATCATGCATCAAATCCATAGATCGGGCGAGCTCTCCCCAAATCATGGAAAAACCCCCAAAAGCTCAAACACGCCCCTCTCGGCCTCCCCGCGGCCTACAAATCACGGGAATGAACGGCAAGAGGCTAATAGGGTGTTTGGGAACATTTTTTTTTAGAAACTGTTTCTCTCTAAAAAAATAGTTTAGGTTGATTTTTAACTTTATTTTTAAAATTGATAAAAATTAATGTAAGATATTTGGCAAAATTGACAAAATTTTTAAAAATCGGTGTAACCTGTTTGGGAGGGGGGCCGAAGGAGACGGCAGGGCCGCCGGCAGAGGGGGGGAGCCGCAGGGGGAGGGGGAGGACCCGGAACACCGCCGCCGTCGGGGAGGGGAAGGGAGGGAAGGGGGAGACCGGAGGGGGCGAGGGAGGGGGCCGCAGGGGGGGAGCCGGTTGTCGGGGAGGGGAAGGGAGGGAAGGGGGAGACCGGAGGGGGCGAGGGAGGGGGCCGCAGGGGGGGAGCCGGTTGTCGGGGAGGGGAGTCGCGGGGGAGGGGCCGCAGGAGGGAGGGGGGCTGGCCGCGGGGGAGGGGAAGGGAGGGAAGGGGGAGACCGGAGGGGGCGAGGGAGGGGGCGGCAGGGGGGGAGCCGGCTACCGGGGAGGGGCCGCAGGAGGGAGGGGGCCGGCCGCGGGGGAGGGAAAGGGAGGGAAGGGGGAGACCGGCGGGGGCGAGGGGGGGAGCCGGCTGCCGGGGAGGGAGTCGCGGGGGAGGGGACGCAGGAGGGAGGGGGGCCGGCCGCGGGGGAGGGGAAGTAAGGTAAGGGGGGAGACCGGCGGGGGCGAGGGGGGGAGCCGGCTGTCGGGGAGGGAGTCGCGGGGGAGGGGACGCAGGAGGGAGGGGGGCCGGCCGCGGGGGAGGGGAAGGGAGGTAAGGGGGAGACCGGCGGGGGCGAGGGAGGGGGCCGCGGGGGGGGGGGGGGGGGAGCCGGCTGCCGGGGAGGGGAGTCGTGGGGGAGGGGCTGCAGGAGGGAGGGGGCCGCAGGGGGGGAGCCGGCTGCCGGGGAGGGGAGTCGTGGGGGAGGGGCTGCAGGAGGGAGGGGGGCCGGCCGCGGGGGAGGGGAAGGGAGGGAAGGGGGAGACCGGAGGGGGTGAGGTAGGGGGCCGCAGGGGGGGAGCCGGCTGCCGGGGAGGGGAGCCGGAGGGAGGGGGAGGGGGCTGCACAGGGGGGTACTGGAGGGGGGGAACCGACGGGGGAGGGGGGATCGGCGGGGGAGGACGCAGGGGGAGGGGGGAGAGGCCGGCGAGGGAGATGGGGGACCGGCGGGGGGAGGATGCATGGGGAGGGGTCAGCACGGGGGAGAGAGAGAAGAGAGAGCAATTTCAAAAAAAAATAAGTGGGGAGTTGTTTTTTTTTGAAAGAACTTACAACGTGGATAGATTTTTTCTCTAAAATTTAAGAAAGGAACACCAAACACCTTTTAATGAGTTCTCTCTCTCTTTTTTAAATTTGAGATAAAAAGAGAGGAAAAAAACGTAACCAAACACCCCATAAGGAACGTCACCCTACCTCAATGGAGCGAATGCTCCGCCGAATCATCCGCGAACGCACGAAATCGCTTTGGAAAACCCTCGTTCCTCAAGCTTCCCACGAGCACCGCACGTCCCCACGATCGCCTCACCGCCGCCCACGTCGCTGCGCCGTCGCCCCGCCGCTGTCAGCAGCCGGAGAGGAGCTAGCCGCGCTCGAACGGGAGGAAGAGAGGGAGAGAGGGAGGTCACGGTTGGGGAAGGAAGGAGGAAGAAGAAGAAGAAGAAAGAGAAGGTGGAAAAGAAAAAGAAAAGAAATAGGGTTAAATAGAAAATCCGATTTTTCGGAAAAATATCGAAAAATAGAAAAATACATTTCCGGAATACTCGGAACGCACCGATCGCAACGGTACCACTCGTGCCCTGGTGAACCGCCCGGTTCACCCGCAGCGAGCTTCCGAAGAAAAAGCCGAAACACACACCGGAAATTGGAAAACACACGCGAAAAAGCCGCGGAACGCCTCCGGGCCTCCGAAATGACTCCGGATCGCGCCGATCCGAACACGAAAGATGTCCGAAATGAAATTTCAGACACAACCGAGCCATACGCTCCGAAAACCAGATCTGGGACCCACGAAGAAGGATCCGAAAGGTCCGGGATATTACAACCCTCCCCCCTTAAGGAATTTCATCCTCGAAATTGAGAACAACCCAAGGGGAAAGAAGAGGAAGACTCACTCAAACAGGTACGGGAACTGCTGACGCATCTCGTCCTCACGTTCCCAAGAAGCCTCCCCACCAGAGTGCCGCTGCCACACCACCTTTACCAAGGGGATGACCTTGTTCCGCAGGCGCTGCTCTCGCCTATCCCCCACCCGGATCGGAAACTCTGGGAGAGAGTGATTGGGAGTCACCTCAGGCCAAACAGAATCCTCGAGCACGTGAGAGTCATCGGGCATATACTTCCGCAACATCGAGACGTGGAACACGTCATGCACCGACGCCAACTCAGAGGGTAACTGCAACCGGTAAGCAACCTCACCGATGCGTTCCACAATCGCGAAAGGACCAATATAGCGGGGACTCAGCTTCCCCCGCCGTCTAAAACGTATCACCCCCTTCATCGGAGAAACTCTCAAGAACATGTGATCGCCCACGGCGAACTCGAGGGGCTGCCTCCTACGGTCAGCATAGCTCTTCTGTCGACTATGGGCCGCCAACATGTTCTGACGAACCAGGTGCACAACGTCCACACATTGCTGCACCAATTCCGGTCCCGTCAAAACACGCTCACCCACTTCAAACCAATCAAGTGGAGTCCGACAAGGACGCCCATACAGAGCCTCATATGGAGCCATACCGATGCTCGAATGATAGCTGTTGTTATAGGCAAACTCCACCAATGGTAGGTGATGAATCCAACTCCCCTGCCACTCCAGGCAGCAGGATCTCAGCATGTCTTCCAAAGTCTGAATGGTCCTCTCAGACTGACCATATGATTGTGGATGATACGTCGAGCTAAATGCCAACTCCGTGCCAAGAGCTCGCTGGAAACTCCTCCAGAATCCAGAAGTGAAGCGCGGATCCCGATCCGACACGATCGAAATGGGAACCCCATGCAACGGCACGATCCGCTCCAAATAAAGACGAGCCAACTTAGACACGCTCCAGCTGACCTTGACCGGTAAAAACTGCGTCGCCTTCGTCAGCTGATCCACCAGCAACCAAATACTGTCCTGCCCAGTCGGGGTCCTCGGCAACCCCACCACAAAATTCGTGGTCACATGGTCCCACTTCCAAGCAGGAACATCTAAGGGCTGGAGAGTACCGCCTGGTCGCTGATGCTCCGCCTTCACCTGCTGACAGATCAGGCACCTGGCCACAAATTCTGCGACATCTCTCTTCATGCCAGGCCACCAGAACTGCCTCCGCAAGTTCCGATACATCTTCGTCGCACCCGGGTGTACGGTGTACCTGCTCCCATGAGCCTCGCGCAACACCGCACGACGAACCTGCTCCTCCGCTGGGACATACAGCCTGCCACAAACCTCGCAGCACCGTCCTCGCCGAGCTCCACATCAGCCATCGCAAGAATCCGGGGCAACTCAGGGTCCGCATGCTGAGCCTCTGTCACCTGACGACGGATAGCAGGAGTGACAGTCAGACTCGCAAGCACTGCCAACCCTGGCTCCTGGGGAATCTTGATCCTAAAAGATACTTCGGGCACTTGTTCCCAGAGCCTCCACTTCCTCAACATCAAGGTTGTAACGACCCGAGAATCCGATTACCGGGAAGGCCCGATAACCCGAGACTCGCACCGCCGCCCACGAGCCGGGAGGGCTCGGAAGGGCTAAAAGGAGTGTGGAGGGACAAGGAAATAGGAAATAAAGCAGGACAATTCAACAATTAACAGAAATAAATAAACAACTACAACAGAGTCCAGTCCAACAGAAAGTATAGTCTAAAGCAGTAAAACGTACCACCTGCCAAGTGAACACTCGGCCCGGCAAGCTGGCAACTGAGAACTTCCGCCCCGCACCCTCGAACCTCGAGGAACGACCGCCACACCTGAAAAGCAGGGAATGAGTCTCCAAAACAGAGACTCAGCAGGGATCCCGCGGAACCCCAACCGGAAACAACGGCGGTAGCGGAAAGGAGAGCTACAACTACAGCAGGAACAGCAAACCGGTGGCCGGTCAAAAAACTCGGCACTACAGCTACTCCTACTGCCAGAAGGCAGACCTCGATCACACAGTCGAAGCTACCGAACCACGCTAGTACCACCTATCGAAGTAAGAATACACGGAAACCACGCCGTAGAGGCCTGTCCCCCGGACACAGCCGACCTGGACACGCTGTCCAAGGTGCAACCCCGACCATCCGATCGCGAGTACCGCACAACAAGACCCAACCTCGGTAAAGCCACAAGCACTAATCTCACGGCGCAAGAACCGACACACGCGCCAAGGTGAAACAACCGAACTCACCGGTCAACACGACCAAAAACCCGAAGGTCGAAGACACAAAGACTGACAGTCTGTCACTCCGTACTCGACAGGAGTACCACCCACTAGAAGCACAGTCGGTAGCGTCTCCTGACGTCTTACACCGCACCGCAGGTGAACCGCTTGACGTGGTAGGTCCTACCCGAGGCGCGAACACCGTACAAGTAACCACAACAAGTGACTAGCTGGGGTCACGCCCGTCGACGTGCGTCCACTGTCCCCAACCACGTGTGCACACACAGACCACGCGTCCTAGGTCTGGCCCTCTGACTGGTTTTCCCCCGCAGCCGGACTCTGGCTACGACGAGGGGCCCGACGGAAACCAGTCTAACCGTCCTCAGGGTAAGCCCGTACACCACTCCCTGGTGCGACCAGCACACGCGTACTGGTAGGCTACGACTAGTGGATGGTCACTGAAGGAGTAGACTCTCAACTCAACGGAAAACAACGTCCGAATCCGACGACGTACGGGGACCACCCCACGTACCGGCCCCGTCGCACGGTGACCACAGTCGGAGAAGAAACGGGACTCACAGTCCACGGCCACGCACGCACCGTGCACTAGAGTCGAGAAAACTCAAGTGGCGCTCAGCCACTGGACTCTGGACAGTCCTCTAGACACACTACAGCCAACGGTCCTTGAGTCACAAGACTCGGGGTCAAGACCGTTGCACGCAACAGCACAAGGCCGTCGATCTAGCCCAATCTCTAGGTCCAAAACCACGATATCACGAATACCGAGACAACACACGAGTTGCCAAGACCATTCCCTTGGGAAGGGAACGCAAGGGACAAAGGCCACTCACACGGGCCACACGGAAAATACAGAAGCACGATTCCCAAGGTAGCACATAAGCTGCCACGATGATTTCCCATCTTGAAGCAAGCGGGAAACCTCCAGCCCCAGGCCGGACAACTGGACTCACCGTCCAAGGCCAAACACATGGCCAACACGGGAATCGCCTTCCAAAGGAACCCACGATATGCGGGGGAGACCCCACCGCACACACACCGACACACGGTGACTCGATCAAGCGTAACACAAGAGCCCGGAACACGTGGGGTCACCCGGACCCACCACACCTATGGGCACGCTAATCAAGGTAACACGGTCCCTCCTGACACCCCAAAAAACACAGACACAGAACCCATGGGGTGTCTGGGATACTCACAAGGCCGTAGGTCGACCATTGGGTCCCAACCGGGTCGACCGGAGACCAACACAATGCGAACGGAACGCTAAAGGTCACCCGGACCCTTAAGCTCATGGGCACGCAAAACGAGGTAAGCAGAACCTCCAGACACCCCAAAACATGGTCACGGAACTCCACTGGGTTTCCAAGGTACACACACCCCGCGAGGAGCACGATCAGCCGCAGACCGCCCGCCCCGGGCAGCCCGGCTGGTCCCTCCAAGAACGCGCTACATGTGCATAGCGCGTTCAGCCAGAACGCGCTATACGTGCCTAGCACGTTCAACACGAACGCGCTACATGACCATTGCGCGACCAGGCCAGGTCGCGCTATGATCCTATAGCGCGACAACCAGAACGCGCTGGGGCCGTAAGGCGCGACCCGAACCGCCTTACTGTTCATCTTCTCCGATGAACGCGCCCTATCGGGGCAGCGTGACCTTCAAGAACGCGCTACTGGAGTATAGCGCGTTCTCAGTCCGCGCCCGGAAACGGTAGAAACCGCGGGAAAAGCCATGCCACGCCCCGTTCACCCCCAGGTGAAGGGGAAACAAAAGGGAAAACCTTCCCCAAGCCCCTAGGCATGCATCTAAACCCCTGGATCGCCCAAAAACACCATAAAACGGGAGATCCGACTCACACCCCAAAAACACATATTTTCCCCAAAACGCCCCGTTTAGCCCGCTCGGCTCACCACGGCCTACGAAACTTGCGGGAAAGGAAGTACACGGGCTGAGGGTCCATTACCCTACCTCCACCGAAGATTTCGCGCACCGTGGACGCCGATCCATGAAGAAAACGCCGTTGAAGCCTCGCCGTTCCACGAACTCACGGCGGAGCTTCCACGCGCCTCCACCGCCTCGATCCTCATCCATCCTCGCCCGTGCCTCGCCCGCGCCGTCCCCACCTCGCCCGTACTCCGCCCCGTCGGCCACCGGAGAGAGAGAGGGAGAGAGGAGAGAGCGTGAGAAGAGAGAGGGAGAGAAGAGAGAAATGAGAGGGGAGAGAGAGGGAAGAGTTATATATAGGAAAATCTGGAAATTCAGAAAAATTCAGAAAAATAGAAAATCACACCCTCACGATCCTCGGAGCGCACCGATCGCAACGGTACCACTCGCGCCCAGGTGAACGGCCCGGTTCACCAGCAACGAGGTTCCGAAGGCAAAGCCGAAACCCACACCGGGAATCGGAAAACACACGCGGAAAAAGCCACGGAACGCCTCCGGGCCTCCGAAATGACTTCGGATCGCGCCGATCCGAACACGAAAGATGTCCGAAACGAAATTTCAGACACAACGGAGTTAGACACTCCGAGAAACCAGATCCGGGACCCACGAAAAAAGATCCAAAAAATCCGGGGCATTACAAAGGTACTGATCGCAACCTTCCGACTCAAGGCATCGGCGACGACATTCATCCTGCCCGGCTGATAAGACAGGGTGAAGTCATAGTCCTTCATGAACTCCATCCAACGCCTTTGTCTGAGGTTCAGGTCCTTCTGCGAGAACACGTACCTCAAACTCTGATGGTCAGTGAACACCTCGATCTTCTCGCCGTACAGATAGTGCCTCCAGATCTTCAGCGCGAAGATCACCGCCGCCAACTCAAGGTCATGGGTAGGGTAGTTCTCCTCGTGGGGCTTTAGCTGCCGAGATGCATAAGCCACCACTCTACCATGCTGCATCAGAACAGCACCCAGCCCAATGCCGGAAGCATTTGTACACACCACAAAACCTCCCGACCCAGAAGGCAAAACCAACACCGGAGCCGAGGTGAGCAATCTCTTCAGTTCGCTGAAGCTCTGCTCACACTCCTCGGACCAAACGAAAGGCACATCCTTCCGCATAAGCCTCGTCATCGGGGTCGCAATGTGAGAAAAATCCTGGATAAACCGGCGATAATAACCCGCAAGCCCCAAGAAACTCCGGATCTCCGTCACCGACCTCGGCCTCGGCCACTGCATTACTGCCTCGACCTTGGCGGGGTCCACGGAAATGCCATCACCAAAAATTACGTGCCCCAGAAAGTGCACCTCGCTGAGCCAAAACTCGCACTTGTTGAGCTTCGCATACAACTGGTGATCTCGCAACGTCTGCAGCACCACACCCAAATGGTACGCGTGCTCCTCGGCAGACCGCGAATAAACAAGGATGTCATCCACGAAAATGACTACGAACTGGTCCAAATACGGATGAAACACCCTCTGCATCAAGTCCATGAAGGCTGCTGGGGCATTGGTGAGTCCAAACGGCATCACCAAAAACACATAATGCCCGTACCTCGTACTGAACGCAGTCTTCTCCACATCGGACTCGCGAACTCTCAGCTGATAGTAACCGGACCGCAAATCAATCCGCGAGAACACTCGCGCAGACTGCAGCTGGTCAAACAAATCATCAATCCGTGGCAACGGATACTTGTTCTTAATGGTCACTTCATTCAACTGCCGATAGTCAATGCACAAGCGCAGACTACCGTCCTTCTTCTTCACAAACAACACGGGCGCACCCCAAGGGGAAAAGCTAGGACGAACATACCCCTTGGCCAGCAGTTCCTGCAACTGCGCCCTCAACTCCCTCAACTCAGTGGGGGCCATACGGTAGGGAGCCTTCGCCAAAGGTCCCGTACCAGGCACAACCTCGATCACAAAATCAATCTCCCACTGGGGAGGTAATCCAGGCAACTCCTCGGGAAAGACGTCGGGGAACTCGCACACCACCGTAATGTCCTCGACATCCGGCTCCATCCGGTCAGACACAACCACTGACGCGAGAAAACCCTGACAACCGGAATCAAGTAACCGACGAGCTCGAATAGCAGAGATAAGGAATCGAGAAGAGGTGGAACGGATACCTTGGAAATAGAAGGTCCGCTTGCTCGGATGCTGGAAGTAGACCCTCTTCATCCCACAATCCACCACCGCTCCATGAGTCTCGAGCCAATCCATGCCTAGAATCACATCGTAATCCCGAAGCTGCAACGCATAAAACTTGCCTGGCATACTCCGCCCATCGATCCACACCGGAACCTGGTCGAAGCAATACGGAGTGATCATAAAGTCACCCGAAGGCAACTCCACTGTCAAATCACAGGACAACTGGGTCACCGGCTCCTCGATGCTCGACGTAAAATCCTCCAAAATAAACGAATGAGACGCGCCAGAATCAAATAAAATCCGAGCCGCACAACCCAAAATCTGAACGGTACCTTCCACGAGCTGCGACGCCACTGCCTCTGCCCTGGTCATGTGCGTGATCTGGCCTCGAGCCCTCTGCCTGCCTCCCACGCTAGCTGACCTGGGTAGCGGCGGATACTGTCCCTGCTGCTGCTGCTGCTGCTGGGGAACCTGCTGCTGCGGCGGCCTCTGAGGACAGTCACGGGCCATATGCCCTGGCTGGTCATACCGAAAACAAATAATCGGCACCGTGCACTGCCTGCCTGGGTGGGTCCCACTACATCATGGACAAGGTCCTCGCGATCCACCCCCTGATCCCTGACGCTGCAAAGGAATCGGCTGCTGTACACTGCCCGATGAAGCCTGCCCCTGATCCTTGTGCTTCTTCCGGAAACTCTTCTTCAAGAACTTCTTGACCTTCGAGCCGAAGGACGCAGATCCTGCCACCGACGCTGCCGGTGCCGGTACTCCTGAACTACCCGACGCATGCTGGAAGGAACCCTGCTGCTGGGTAGCCGACTGATGGCCGCGACCTGACACAGACTGCCCCTGGCTGATCGGTCCTCGAGTCCTCTGCATATCCATCTCCAAGAAAATCGCAACACGAGATGTCGTCTCTAGATCAGTGGCCCCGTTTGCCATCAGATGGTGCCTCAGCTCCAGCCTCAAGCCCTGCACAAACTGCATGGTCCTCACCCTCTCATGCTCCATGATGTGAGGTGCGTACCGACCCAGCTCGACAAATCGGGCCCTGTACTGCAACACGGACATGTCGCCCTGCACCAGCTCCAGAAACTCCCGCATCCGCTGCGTGGCAACAATATCTGGACAGTACGTACGCTCGAAAGCACAGACAAAGTCATCCCACTCGATCTGCTCAAGTGGACGAAGCTGAAAGGACGTCTTCCACTCGGAAGACCACCACCTCCGAGCCGTACCCTGTAACTGGCTGTAGGCCAACACAACTCTGTCCTCGGCAGTACTCCTCGCGGAACTGAACACCCGCTCCATCTCATCAAGCCAATCACGAGCCGCATCAGGGTCTGCCTGACCGCTAAAGTAAGGTGGATGGAACTGCATGAAGTCCCTCACTGCTCGGCCTGGCCCACCCCTGACTGACGAGCCCTCACCAGCCTCTCCACCGAACTGCTGAGACATGAGATGGTACATGCCACGGAAGAAATCCTCAGCCCTCGGAACTCTCGCAGCATCCGCGGCCTCGGTAGCCCCCAGTGGCGCTCTGCTATGCTCCTCCTGGTCCCTCTGGACCCCCTGCTGGATCTCCTGACCTCCAGCCGACTGCCCCTGCTGAGAGCGAGAGCTCATCCTCGATGCCATACTCGCTCCTGAAGCAAAAGATAGAAAACACGAAAACGGCAAGGTCAATAAAAACACACGATGCCCAAGGCCAGCGTCACCTGTACATCATCGCAGTGGACTAGTGGACCACTACAATTACCTATGATTCTCATGTAATTCCACAACCGCGCTCTGATACCAGCTGTAACGACCCGAGAATCCGATTACCGGGAAGGCCCGATAACCCGAGACTCGTACCGCCACCCACGAGCCCGAAGACTCGGAAGGGTTAAAAGGATGGTGTGGAAACTACACAAGCATCACAGAGAATTACAGAAATTAAACAGTTATAATACTAAGCAGGAAATAAACTAACAATTTACATGGTCCACAATAGAAATTAACAATAATAACAATAGTCCACGACTAGTACAGTGATAAGGAAGAAAAGTACAGCTACACGGGGCATCCCCCGGCTCTGACCTCTGGCACTACCTCTAGGCACCCGCACCACGCTGCACCCCTGACGCGCTCCCCGAAGGTGGCGCCTCACCTGAAACACGGTGAAAACACGCAGGGATTGAGTCTCGGAACAAGACTCAGTAGGGATCACTCGAACTCTACCTCGTAAAACGAGAAACCACTACACTAGCGGTCGGAGAGTACCTCAGAAGGGAAAGCCCTGTACTCTACAAGACAAGACCTTACGGCACGCAAATTGACACACGTGCCACGGTAAAAAGACCGAAGCTCAACGGCCAAACCGACAAAACCCGAAGGTCGGAAACACACGACTGACAGTCTGACACTCCGTACTCGACAGGAGTACCACCCACTAGAAGCACAGCCGGTGGCGACCCCTGACGTCTTACACCGCACCGCAGGTGAACCGCCTGACGTGGTAGGTCCTACCCGAGGCGCAGACACCGTACAAGTAACCACAAACAAGTAACTAGCTGGGGTCACGCCCGTCGACGTGGGTCCAACTGCCCCCAACCACGTGTGCACACATAGACCACGCGTCACTAGGTCTGGTCCTCTGACCGGTTTTCCCCCGTAGCCGGACTCTGGCTACCGACGAGGGGCCTATGGTAACCGGTCCACAAACCGTCTCGAAAGGTGGGTGCCCGTACACCACTCCCAGGTGAGACCAGCACCTCGTACTGGTGGGCTACGACTAGTGGAGGGTCACTGAAGGAGTAGACTCTCAAGTCAACGGAAAATGACGTCCGAGTCCGACAACGTGTGGGAATCACCCCACGCACTAGCTCCGTCAAACGGGGGCCACGGTCGGAGAAAAACGGACGCACCGCCCACGGCCAAACTCATGACCAAGGCAAACGGAACCTCCGGACACCAAAGACACAGTCACGGAACTCCACGGGGTGTCCAGGACACACACACGGCCCAAGAGGAACACCCGACAACAGGACAGAACGCGCTAGGACTTCCTAGCACGACAGGGAAGATCGCGCTCGGGCCTCCTAGCGCGACAGGGAACATCGCGCTAGGATCCCCTAGCGCGACAAGACAGGTCGCGCTAGGGCCTCCTAGCGCGACACAATAGATCGCGCTAGGGACCCCTAGCGCGACAAGGCAGGTCGCGCTAGGACCCCATAGCGCGACAGGAACCGCCTCCTGTTCATCTTCTCCGATGAACGAGCCCCATCGGGGCAGCGCGACGAACAAGAACGCGCTACTGGAGTATAGCGCATTCTCAGTCCGCGGCGGAAAACGGTAGAAACTCCAAAAAAAAAAACCAACCACGCCCCCATGCCTCCACAGGAGAGGGGGAAAATAAAGGGGAAGACCCCTGGGGACCCCTAGCATGATCCTAGGCCATCAAAATACGAAATCATACATCAAATCCATAGATCGGGCAAGCTCTCCCCAAATCATGGAAAACCCCCCAAAAGCTCAAACACGCCCCTCTCAGCCTCCCCGCGGCCTACAAATCACGGGAATGAACGGCAAGAGGCTAAGGAACGTCACCCTACCTCAATGGAGCGAATGCTCCGCCGAATCGTCCGCGAACGCAAGAAATCGCTTTGGAAAACCCTCGTTCCTCAAGCTTCCCACGAGCACCGCACGTCCCCACGATCGCCTCACCGCCGCCCACGTCGCCGCGCCGTCGCCCCGCCGCTGTCAGCAGCCGGAGAGGAGCTAGCCGCGCTCGAACGGGAGGAAGAGAGGGAGAGAGGGAGGTCACGGTTGGGGAAGGAAGGAGGAAGAAGAAGAAGAAGAAAGAGAAGGTGGAAAAGAAAAAGAAAAGAAATAGGGTTAAATAGAAAATCCAATTTTTTGGAAAAATATCGAAAAATAGAAAAATACATTTCCGGAATCCTTGGAACGCACCGATCGCAACGGTACCACTCGTGCCCGGGTGAACCGCCCGGTTCGCCCGCAGCGAGCTTCCGAAGAAAAAGCCGAAACACACCGGAAATCGGAAAACACACGCAGAAAAGTCGCGGAACGCCTCCGGGCCTCCGGGCCTCCGAAATGACTCCGGATCGCGCCAATCCGAACACGAAAGATGTCCGAAACGAAATTTCGGACACAACCAAACCAGACGCTCCGAAAACCAGATCCGGGACTCACGAAGAAGGATCCGAAAGGTCTGAGATATTACAGAGAGAAACAGGGAGAGAGAGAGAGAGGGTAGCAGAGAAAGAGAGAGAGATTAACAGAAAGAGAGAGAAGGAGTAACAGAGAGAGAGAGAGAGATCGTATAGGGGTTCTTCTTTTTTTTTCAAATTTTTTTTCTATTTTGTTTCTTCCCCCAAAATGTCTCTCAATCGAGCTCAACTAATCTTTTGTTTTCTTTTTTTCTTTCTTTTTCTTTTTTTTTTCACTCTAGCAACCGAGAGAGAGAAGAGGGAGAGAAGTTGGGGTCGTCGGAGACGCCGTTGTTGGACTCTGATACCAAATCTGACCCGGCGGCGACGTGGAAATGGATCGACGGCAACTCCTAACGGCACGGACGGGAACGGATAAGTTGGTACCTCGCGTAGCTTGGCCTCACGCCGGACGGTCTCACACAGGACGACACATTCACACTCACAAAGAGAATGAGGGAAGGGAAATGCAAGAGGGGAGAGCTCTCACACACAAAATAATCTTTCATTCAATCTTATTTATCATTCATACGTAACACACAACATTGGCCTCCTTATATAGTCAAAAAAGTCATAACAACAAGACCCTCAATCTTTCCTAATTGTGTTCATACCCTGGTCTAACAAGACAAAATCCACCCACCCACTTTTGACTTGTGGGTTGTAATCAAATAAAATACACACTTTGACTATGACTAGTCTAATACAACAAAAGTAAATAATACATGTATTTTACACACAATACACACGTAATACATAAATACGTGACGTCGAGTCTTCAGGTAGCCGAATCTCCGAGTCACAAGCTCGGTGCGGGGGTGCGACGTCCGGTAGTGGACTCGGTGTCCCCACCATCCTTCCTCCTCCTCACCTCTGGCGATGTCAGGACGAATTGCAAAAAGAGATGTCGGCTGCCACCAGCCCATTGTTCTGCCCTCTCCCGCTTTGATGACGGTGCCTGAGGAGCTCGCACTAATCACCGGCTACATCTACTGCCACTTTCCCCCTATTCGTGCCTGAGGAGCTCGTGCTCGAGAAATTACAGTGATGAGCATGGGGACGGCGAGCATGAAAGGGGGGTGGGGCTGGGCGTCAGTTGACATGGGGAGGTGGGATGGATGATGATAGGGAAGAGGGAGGACATGAGCCCATGCGAGTTCCTCGCTCAAAAAAAAATATGTCAATATCTTTTTTAAAAAAAATATGTCAATACTTATTTTTATTTAGGAAGAAATTATAATCGAATAAAATTTCATCTTAAAAAAGTAAGAAGGTCTTATCACACATATCTAAGTGAGTTATTTATTCTTAATTTTTATTAAGGAAAAAAAGGGTAAAAAATTATAACCAAACACCCTATCAGGCAGCGTTTATTAACCATGGAGAGATGCCTCCCCTGTGGTACAACCCCGTATCAATAACGATTTGTGTTCAAATCTTCTTGAAAATTGGGGAAATGGGAGAAGTTTTATTATCCTCCTTTCATCTATTATCAAGTCGGGGGCTGTACAAAGCAAACCCCCCCCCCCACCCTCCTGCCACCTCTTTGAAATCAGTAGACATGACAGAATTTTATCTGTTTTACAGTATTTTTTACCTCAATATTATCAAAGTCTATTTGAATTATTCAAAAAAAAACTTGTGCGACTATCGAAAATAAACCAAACTTGACTTAATTTCCTCTTAATGAAAAGCCCCCAACTCTTGCTCTAGGACACGGAGCGGCCCAAAAGAACAGATCCATGAATTAATAGACAAAACTGATCTATTATGTGAGTGTCACCAAGAGTTTCTTTCTTCGTCAAATTGCAAGAAGAATAGAAGACATCCTTCAAGATGTTGATTGAGCTCCATTTGGCCCGTACGTCCTAGCTAGAGATGTTGATTGAGCTCCATTTTGGTCCCGAGTGGTAGTCGATTTGATGGTTACCAGGTGTAGAAAGAGACAAGGGAAGCAACGGGAGGTGGGGTAAGAAATTTGCCGAACAAAAAGACAATTCTGCACAAATGCGAGAGAGAGATTCCCATCTTAAATTAGACCTAGATGAAGAAGATTCTCATCGAGCATTAAGAGGAAACGTCTCCCTTCCATGGGAACAGGTCACACCCCAAAAGGAAGGGATGGGGTGCCGACCAGAGCTTTTGGGGGTGAGAGTAGGTGAGTGTTGGAGCATGCAATTTCTACTCTGTATTTCTCCTCGTATCATGGGTTCATGCTGCTACGACTGATCTGTCTACACTCCGTCCGAATGTAATTAGTTTCCCTTCTTTTTTCCTTTTCGAAAGTTACGATGTACTCTGTTAGTAATCGGGGTACCCGTAGAGATAGACAAATAACATAGGAGAAAGACGAAAGGGGGAAGAAGAGATAAAGTCACTAGAATACATAGATTTACGTGGTTCGGAGGAGACGTGTCTTCCTACGTCCACTGTCGCAGCAGAATTTTCACTAGAATAATCACACCCAGATCAAATATAAAGAGAGAGTTCGCACCTCTTTTATACAGTGAGATTAAGGCGCCATAAGTCAGGATATCAAAGATAACAATACACTCAGATCCGCGTGCGAAGACACACGATGACGAGTTCGGATTTCACACTCTTATCTGCTCACGTTATTCTAAACGTCATTTCGACTGACATAGGAGATTCATATTCATTAAATTCTCAAATTTCTTTCGTTTGATTCAATGTAAAAATATTGAAATACTTCAGTAGTTTTCTTTAGATTGATGATGTGCCATACTGAAATCCAAAATTACGGCTCCATATTTTACGAAAGAATCCTTCTTTTCGATTAAAATTTGCCGTATACCAGGAGTAGAAATCTTGTTTTCACCTGTCATGAAATCAATGAAATCGTAGTTTAAAGATTTTAGCATTTTACATCAATCCATATGGCCCTTAAATCCGATAGGAATCCAAGTAATAATCACACTGATCACAAAACAATTACATCGTGTGTGATTTATTGATCATTGCATGATACACATCATAATTTCGTTAAACAGATATTTTTTCCGGACGTTTGTGTCCTGGGTTAAGTAGAGTTCTTCCAGATATATGATGTTGCCTATTGTTACGTTGCATGGGCTGTGCCCATTGGGCCACCAGCCTAGAGGCACCGCAGGCTCATGCAGTGCACACGTGCGGGCGCGGAGGTGGGGGGCCACGCGGCATGCAGGCGCGAAGGGGGCTCCATCCGCAAACTCCTCACCTCCACCGTCTTTTTCCCAATCTGGTATCACCGCCCCCAGTAATGTCATACAGTGATTTTTTAACCTATATAAAAAGGCCACATGTGCTGTGTGGCATATGTGAGAAGAGCATCCGCAGTAAAAGGTGTGGGGCAGTGAGAATAGAAAGGAACTGTGAGGTGTGTGCAGCCGTGAATGTGAGCGGGAATACAGTCCACACTCCGTGCAGTTGTGAGTCACGTGACCATAAAATGGCAAACGGCTCTAGAGAAACAACAGTGAACAAGTTCACAGAGGCACGTCACCTTCGACCTTGGACTTGGAGCGTGGATAACTGAAGGTGACTCTGGTAGTCATCTTTTGACTTTGCGAGTCAAAGACATAATATATGTATTTATTTCCGATGCGTGACTAAGATATGTCCTTCCACCTAAGCTCTTGTGTTCATTTGTGTTAATTATTCTTCGGGACTAACCCACACGGGTATCAGAGTCAGGTTCTTCCTTTGTATTTTTATTTCTTACCGGGTTAGTCCCGAATAATTTATTTCATGCCGAAATGTTGCCCGTTTATTTTTAAATTATTTTGGGTTAGTCCCAAATATGTCAGATTAGTTTCGATTACCTTTATTTTATGCCGAAATGCTGCCCATTTTTTCGAGTTAGTCCGGTTAATTTTTTTTCATGCCGAAATGCTACCCGCTCATTTCTAAATTATTTTGGGTTAGTCCCAAATGTGTCGGATTAGTTCCGGTTAATTTATTTCATACTGAAATATTGTCTGTTTAATTTTTAATTACTCCGGGTTTGTCCCGGATGTGTCAGATTAGTTCTGATTAATTTTATTTCCAGCTGCATGCTACCTGTTTAATTTTTAATTACTCTAGATTTGTTCTAGATATGTTAGATTAGTTTCGCATAATTTTATTTTAAGTCGCATGCGGTCTATATAATTTTTATTTGCTATGGATTTGTCCCAGACATGCCGGGTTAGTCCCGTGTATTTTTATTTCATGTCAGATGCAGCCTATTTATTGTTTCTGGGTTCGTCAACATTATTCTGTCTATTTTTTATTTTAGCTCATGAAATTTATCATGTTATTTATTTATTACAAAAGGACGGCATGAAAGCGGCTCCGTACTGTCCACCTCATTATGATGATGTACTTACTGATCACTATGAGGAATCGTCTCCGGAGCGTGGCTCTCTCCCATCTTTCCCCCCTGCGAGGGCTTTTGCACCTCGACGTGTAGCGCTAGACATACCCAGAGGCCCTTGGGTGCAGCCTGTACAGGCGGAAAGAGAGATAGAGCACCGTCGTCATCATTTTGTGAAAACGACGTTGAGCCAGGTCCCTCTGTGCGCGCTCCTGTGGAGGAGTTACCATGTCGACGACGTCTTCTTACTGCCCGCGAGTATCGGCATGGCTTTAGTGATGCAATTTGGGGATCGACCCTGGAGAGTGCAGTGAGTACGACCGCTGCACCACTTGTACGAGCACGACGAGAGAAGAGACATAGCAGGAGTGGACACATGGATGGCGCGAGGGTGGTCGCGCACCACCGGGCGAGCTCTCTCCCCTTACCGGTGAGAGATCGAGCGCCTCGACCACCAGTGACCGCGACTTCCGCCACAGTAGGGCGAGCTGGAGCAGGGAGCCGGCAGGTTGCTGCTCGATCCCCCGCCAGAGTGGCCCCTTTGTACCCACAGACGCTACTGCAGCTTCCAGAGCCCGTCCAGGTCGAGCGGGAGCCTGGGCCTCCTGGTCAGCGTATGTCACCACCAGCCGAGCCTCTGGAAGCACCACCTGTGCCAGCAGAGCCTCCGGAAGCATCACCTCCACCAATTATTCCGACCATTCCGATTGTGACCCCGAATGGAGAGTTGATAATACTTCACGGATATGTACAGTTATTGTGACTTATCTTAGATACAGTTTCTTTATGTAGTATACTTTTGTTCTGCCTTTTGCGCATGTGTATGTGCACGCTTACAACGAATATTGTGCATATTACGCTGACATGTTTATAACATAGTGTTTTTAGTAACATGTTATCTGCACATTTATTTCCTTATATTATGTAATTTATTTTGCATATGAATGCGAATTTGTTTTACATATATAGTACTATTCGTAAATTATGCAAATTTGTTTTGCATATGTGGTACTACTTTCATAATGTGCAAATTTATTTTTGCATAAATGTATGCAATTTTTTTTTGCATATGAAAAGTGCAAATTTATTTTGCATATAAAATATATGTGAATTTGTTTTACATATCTGACATTAATTATTTACTCGAAGTCATTCTAAAGTTATTAAATGATCTTATGTGAATTGGAGATGATTGTAGTAGTCTGACTCTGCTTTCGATTTCATCATATAAGAAAGTTTAATATAATTAGTTTGGACTTCTGTTAGCAAATTGAGACGATGTG
This sequence comes from Amorphophallus konjac, assembly GCA_022559845.1. NCBI lineage: Eukaryota > Viridiplantae > Streptophyta > Magnoliopsida > Alismatales > Araceae > Amorphophallus > Amorphophallus konjac. The sequence goes on along the minus strand of JAHNEJ010002335.1, from coordinate 253,454 downwards.
TAAATTTGATGTCACTTACTTTTTCTATTTATGTAGTGGTTGATAGCTATGGTCGCCAAACACGTTATTGCGGATCTCACTAGGGGTGAAAAATTGAACGGCACAAACTACGATATGTGACACCGTAAGATCTAATATCTCCTCGATGAGCAAGAGTTGCTCGACCACCTTACCATTACCATGTTACCGCCCGAAGAGGGCAACACTGCCCAACATCGCCAAGATCAAGAAACATATAAGACTTGGTTTAAGAGAGATCGCAGTACGCACTTTACTATGCTTAGCGCGATGGAGGACGATCTCATTGGCGAGTTTGAGGGTTTTGGTACTGCCAAGGAAATGTGGGACCAGTTGAGATTTACCTTTGGAGGAACGTCTGTGACCCGAGTGAGGGCTCTTGTTTTGAAATTTGAGACCTACCGAAAGGACTCGCGCCACACGATGACTGAGCACCTAAGAGTTATGGCTGATATGATTCGTGATTTGAAGGCGGCAGGTCATGATCTCACAGACGAGTAACAGGTGTAGGCCGTGATCAGATCTCTCCCTGACTCGTGGTTCCAAATGAAACAAATTTTAACACATAACGAGAATATCAAGGACTTTTCAAATATTTCTCGTCATGTGGAGCTAGAAGCTGAGCGCGAGATTTTGCATCGCGCCACTGCTAATGTCGGTCAGAGCAGTCGCCGATTTGGCAGGAATGGACCACAAAGGAAGTTACAAGGGCGAGATGCCGCACCTGGCCCCAAAGCAACTCAGTCCTTTGAACACCGCCGTGGAAGATGTGGCGGGAAGAAAAAGAAAGATAAAAGTCATATAAAATGCTTCAATTGCAGGAAGAGATGCCACTTTGCTCATGAGTGTCATGAGTCGAAGAAGGTAATTTACGTACCTAACTCTCCATATATTTATGTTTGTTCACATGTTTTAACTGCTCATCCTAATACTGTGTGGATTGTGGATTCAAGAGCGACCAAACATATAACTATGAATCGAGCTGACCTCATGGAATACAATAAGATCCCTGTAGGTAGGCATAGAGTTTTTATGGGTAATAGAACCAGCGAAGAAGTCCTCGGAGTCGGTTCGTACCAACTCCATTTTCAAAATGGACGTACGTTGATTCTGCATGATGTACTCTATGCGCCTGGGATCCATTATAATCTCCTGTCAGTTTCTAGCTTGTTATCACTAGGTTTTTGTTTGAACTTTTCTGGCAGTAGTGTAAATATTATTTTAGACAATATTGTGTATGGGCATGGTAAGATGGATGATAGTTTCTTTATATTGGATCTTGCTATAGATAATGTCTCTTATTCTTCTTCTCTTTCAACAAGTGTGAAAGACTTAGATTCTATGACATGGCATGCTCGTTTAGGCCACATAGGGTAAGACAGAATGGCTAGATTGGTTCGAGAAGGCCTTTTGGGGTCACTCACTAAGGTCAACTTACCGGTATGTGAACTGTGTCTTGCTGGGAAAGTATACCGGAAACCTTTTGGAAAGACTGTAAGAGCATCAGCAACTTTAAAGCTAATCCACTCTGACATCTGCGGACCAATAAGTCTAAGGGCACGACACGGTTATACCTACTTTCTCTCATTTATAGATGACTATTCGCGATATGGATATGTCTATTTGATCGCTCACCGCTATGAAGCGCTAGATTATTTTAAGCACTTCCTAGCCGAGGTTGAGACTCAAAAGGAGAAGAGTATTAAAGCTCTTCGGACAGATCGTGGACCTGAATACTTGTCGGATCAGTTCCGAAAAATGTGTGAAAAAAAAGGCATTCGGCGGCAACTCACTATTCCTTATACGCCACAACAAAATGGTGTTGCTGAGTGAAGGAACAGAACGTTGCTAGATATGGTTCGATCTATGATGGCGCTGGCAAACCTTCCTATCCCTTTTTGGGGAGATGCTTTGTTAACTGCTGCCTATATCTTGAACTGTGTGCCTTCACAGTCAGTTCCTTCTACCCCATATGCGTTGTGGCATGGCCACAAGCCCAATTTAGATAATTTACGGCCATGGGGGGCAGCGGGATATGTCCATGACATGTCAAGTAAGTTTGGGAAACTTGGCCCTAGAGCTCAAAAGCTTATATTCATTAGATATCCAGAGAGCTCCGTGGGTTATGTCATGTATGGACAACGTCCAGAAGGAGGATTGACAGAGCGAGAGGTCCGAGATGTTATTTTCCTAGAAAAAGATTTTCCTAGTATTGGCGACAGTGAAAAGAGTCTTGATCTCCATGACTTGGAAGAATCCTCTGATCTCCCACCATCTCCTAACGCAGGAAGGGAATGCGTTCCCGAGCCTATGTCTGCTAAAGATAGTAGGGATGATCGGACTAGTGGGAGTACGTCCATTGGGAGTGCACCAATAGAACCACTAGAATATCAAGACTCGTTGCGTCGCAGCAAGCGTGGGCTTGTGCCGCGTCGATTCTTCGGAATTGAAGATGAGGCAGTTATTTGTGAGCCCATGGATGATGAAGAGCCCAGATCTGTCTAGAGTGCCTTATGCCCAGTTATTTGTGTGCACAATTCAAAACTCATTGATACTCCACTTGAAAGAGGATGTGTCCTAAGTGCTATTCAATGCCCCAAAAATGAAGAAGAAAGGAGAGAAATGTCTAGAGTGCCTTATGCCGCTGCAATTGGAAGTCTAATGTATGCTATGTTATGTACTCGGCCAGACATTAGTTTCGCAGTGGATTTGGTTAGCCGTTATCAGAGTAACCCCGGTCTCGCGCACTGGAAGACAGTTAAACGAATTTTTCGTTACTTGCGAGGGACATCAGACTACGTCTTACGTTACCGTGAAAGTGACCAAAAGCTAGTGGGATATAGTGACGCGGATTGGGCTGGTGACCACGATGACCAAGTCCACTTCTGGCTTTGTGTTCCTATTAGCTGGTGGAGCTATCTCGTGGTGTAGCAAGAAGCAGTCTTGCATTACCCTATCCACTATGGAGGCGGAATATGTGGCTTGTTCTGCGGCGAGTCAAGAAGCAGTATGGTTGCGGACTTTTATGCAGCGCTTAGCGTGTACACCTCATGGAGATGAGGGTGTACTGTTATATATAGATAGCACTTCCGCACTTGCTTTCGCCAAAGATCCTAAATATCACTGCAGAACAAAGCACATTGATATTCGTTACCACTACATAAGACATTTACTTGTAAAAGGGTTAGTGGTGCTACAACAGATTAGTTCTGGTCGTATGGTAGCTGATCCACTAACAGAGCAAATAGCTAGAGAAAGTTTTATTGGCCATTGTAAGTCTATGGGCCTTTGTAAATTATAATTATTACAAATTTTGACATCATTAAAGTCTGCTTATTATATTATGTGCATTATGCAAATGCTTTACACATCGTCAGAGTGTCACCAGGCTAAGAATCGACCCACTCACACGGGTGATTCACCTTTGGTGCTTATCGAAAGCGACAAAGATGAGGCATCTGATATTCCTGGCCCCCTGAAGGTCGGGGAGTTAAGGGAATATCTCGAACAAATTATATATGCCGCCTTAGCTGAGGACTAAGATGAGATCTGATTCAGATCGACCATGATGATTCTACGGTAATCCCATGGAGCCTGTAAATGCCGGATACGTGAGTCGCAAGAAGGCACTGAGTGGGAGCGACTGGTTTGCGTGACTCGGGTTGGCTACGTAAGTCGCAACTAGACTGGTATCCGTGCGGTGTTTAATAATCATATTAATGACACGCCCATGAAAATGGAAGAACACCGTGGCATGCGTATCATACCGCATGTGCAATATGCGACCGCATATGAGAATGATGAATGGATCCCTCTTCATCATTGTGTGAGCTCTTGGATCACAGTTGTGTGATTCCTAGTGTATCCCTAGTGACCTGCAGTGCTATGTCATGAAAAGGACGCTTGATGTCGCTACTTTAGCATGTTACTTAGGGCGATGACTAATACCGTCCAGTGAGACATGTCTAGGAAAGCGGTCAAGAAGAATTGGATTGACATATGCAGCATAGGGAAGATATCTTAAATTTCACCATGCTTAGTTGCTCATATCTCGAGAGGCTTTATTGTCTGTGTGGTGATAAAGTCATGGGCACTTCGCATTTGAGGGTTTGACACTGTCTATTTTTTTTTTAGAGATCCGGAGTGTCAAATCAGGTGAATTTTAAAAAATATCTGAGATACACACTGAGATGTTTTGTGTGCTCCGTTAGTTTGGTGACAACTTAATGGACCACCCTTCTATTGTTCGAAGAATCTCACAGAGGTCGCACACTCAATTTCCTGTATGACCGTTGAGCTTGAAAACATTCAGTGTGTCTGAATCTGCATTGTCGACCCTAATGGGCAAGTGGGAGCTGTTACGCTGCATGGGCTGTGCCCATTGGGCCACCAGCCTAGAGGCACCGCAGGCGCACACAGTGCACACGTGCGGGCGCGGAGGTGGGGGGCCACGTGGCATGCAGGCGCGAAGGGGACACGCGGCTCCATCCGCGAACTTCTCACCTCCACTGCCTTTTTCCCAACCTGGTATCACCGCCCCCAGTAATGCCATACAGTGGTTTTTTAACTTATATAAAAAGGCCACATGTGCTGTGTGGCATCTGTGAGAAGAGCATCCGCAGTAAAAGGTGTGGGGCAGTGAGAATAGAAAGGGAACTGTGAGGTGTGTGCAGCCGTGAACGTGAGCGGGAAGACAGTCCACACTCCGTGCAGTTGTGAGTCCCGTGAACGTAAAATGGCAAACGGCTCTAGAGAAAAAACATTGAACAAGTTCACGGAGGCACGTCACCTTCGGCCTTGGACTTGGAGTGTGGACAACTGAAGGTGACTCTGGTAGCCATCTTTTGACTCTGCGAGTCAAAGACGTAATATATATATTTTTATTTTCACTGCGTGACTAAGGTATGTCCTTGCACCTAAGCTCTTGTGTTCATTTGTGTTAATTATTCTTCGGGACTAACCCACACCTATGATGTGACGAAGCTTGTTGTTTAGTTTGGCCAAGAAATTGACTCGTGGTCGGAGAACCAAAACCCTGACTTGAGTGTGAATCCAAGTTCCAAAATGATCACTCGTGGGAGATGATATCAACTCATCCTTCAATAATTAATCCTCTGTGCATGCTCGCAAGTTGGTATCTATTAATGGTCAGCGCCAAGCTATGAATATTTCGAAAGACCAAAATAGTGGCCAGTTCGCTGCATTTGTAGTGTCCCCCCCCCCACCCCCCCACCCCCGGCAAGATCTTTCTTTTGTGATGGATTCTCCGGGGAGCATAGTTGTTAAGGCGTTTAGGTGGAAGGTAGTTTCTTGGAGGTAACGCGAGCTCACGTCTTGTTGAACTTGAAAAAGGTAGACCAAGACGCCGCTTGGGCGGCCTAGACGTCCAAAGCGGTGCCTAGGCGAATCTCGCGACCTGATCGGACAGGTCGATCTGCGTGCGAGGACGCACGATGACGAGTTCGGACTTCACACTCTAACACTCTCTCTATTTCGCTCTCACACTCACAGTGAGACTCACCATCTCTCTCTCTCCTACCCCCTCTCTCTGTCTGTCTATCTCTTCTCTCCCCTTGCCCCTTCTCTCTCTTTCCCCCACCCTTCCTCCTCTCTCTCTCACACACACACAGTTCGCAACTATCTCTCTCAGTCCCTCTCTCTCTATCTTATCTTCCCCCTTTTCAATTAATAATGGGGTTAATTTGTTAATAAATTATTTTAAATTTTAATTTGAATTTCGTATGTCTTATTTTTTTTACAGTGGTCATCTATGATACTTCCCTAGTTATATGTTTGTGTACTTTATTATTGATTATATGTGATAATGGGAGATGCCTTTTTCTTTTCATATCTACTTTATATTATATGTACGTTGTTTCGAGTATGATTTACATATTTTTGGAAGAAATTGGTAAACATCACGTTAGTATTTTATTCATTCTGAAAGTCTAAATTTTATTGTTGATTTTATCTCAAAATAAATTTTGATATTTTATTATAATGTCATTTCTATTAATTTTTATTTCTATGTTCGTACTAGTGTTGTTTCCATATTTATAATAATCATGATTAATTTATATATATAATTACGTATATATTAATGATGATATTTTTTATGAACTTGACGCCTAAGCGCCGCTTAGACAGACGTCTAAGCGCGTAAGCACTTGAGAACCCCAAATTCGTCTTGATCGCCTTGTCGTCTCGACAACCATGTCGGAGAGGAAACAAGAGATTACACAATAAACACGAGAAAATTCTCTTGGGATGTTCAGAATATCTGCAAGGAGGAAGCGGTGGAAAACAAATCACTCCTGAGCAGTCTGAGAAAACTTTCCACTACTTCGGTTCCCATTGGTGAGTTTTCGTTCTTCAGAATTGACTAACTCCTCTGATTAAGTCAAAGATTCGGACAGCAGTTTTTACTAGTTTCAATCAAAGATTCCCGTTTTTTTCCAGAGACTGGTCACAAAGTTGTCATGGACTCCGTGGGGGCTTCTTTTGATAAGTGAACGAGATAATCCAGACGAATCATACTCAACTATGATATATCAGAATAAGTAACTTTTATTTAATAATGTCGAATTTATTTTACTCAGAATAATAGTTTGGTGAAAATATAGAACAAGATGTTGAACTAATAAAAATTGATTGATACACCTCATTTCAGCAGCGACATAACACATTCCGACAACCGAAAAGAGGCCCAAGACCGAGTAACCTGAGTTTTAAGTGCAACTTGTCGCACTGTATCGGTTGTAGCATATTTTTATATGTCAATCACAATCTGACCTACTGAAAAAAATATGGAAAAAAAATGGGACACCCCTCCTTACCCAAAGTAATGGGCCGACCTCTTTGAACCCATTAAAGATGTAGAATCTTTTTTAATTTTTTTAACCATCCGATCAAAGATTGGATGACGAACAACGTGTAGATCTATTGGTGTTTGGGCATAGTTCCCCTGAGCAATAGTCACATATTGATTAAATATGTTATGGTTCATATGCTTATGACCCCTAGGCCCTTATATCTCAACGTTACGATTTTGTGGATTTCAACATGATATCAGAGCATAGTCTTGAGCCTAACTCCTCTTGCCACCTCCACCCAATTAATGTCCACGGCCCATCTTAACCGTGAAGAGAAGTGTTAGAATTTGGGTATAGTCGCTTGAGCAATAGTCTCATATTTGTTAAATGAGTTGTGGTTCATGTGCTTATGACCCTGAGCCTTGTAACTGGCCCAGGACTATAAACTCAAGGAACTCACGTGGATCAAGATGGGCCGTAAAAATTAGATTAGAAGGGAGGTGATGCAAATAGTGGACCTTGACCTATTCTGATATCATCTTACGAATCTTAAAACCTAGATGCTAAGATTGAAAAGACCCAGGACTATAAACTATAGTCAAAGAACCCACATATATTTTTCGATAAGAGATTTATCTCCCATTCGAGACTCCAACGAGATCAGATGGAACCGATCTAAAAAAATAGGATGTTTTAAGTTTACAGTGTCTATTAGATATTTTACATGTTTTCTTGAAAGTTTTTTAGTATTTTTTCATTAAAAAATATTCATGTTTATCTGTTACCGAAGAGGGCCTGAGAGTTAGATCACAGCTTGCATTCTTTTTTCTTTGCTGTCCCAGGGCTAAAAGGATGACTGGAATGGTGAAAAGAACCTTGCTGATCGGGAATAACATCCACTCCCGACAGAGTGAAAAATGGAACTTCGATCAGGAAGGGCCAAGGTAATAATAGAACCAATCACCATGTTTGCTCGCAAGAAGGGATATCATCACATCTAAAAAAAACCAAGGTATACATACAGATATGAGGTAATGAAATCGCCAACTTCTAGCAACTAGAATAAGATCCATGTGACGAGAATCCGTATGCTGTAGGCCTTGGAAGAACGTGGAACGATGCCATACAAAAGGGGGGGGGGGTATGAAACATCAAGATTTGTAGTAGAACCGCATCAGGGATAATTCTCTCAAAAGACTACAGCAAGTCAGCCACATGCGGACCACCGAGTCGATGGAAATGCTATATAATTTGCCGTAAAAAGAGACAAAGCTGCTACTGCACCCTTCGGGACCCAGCAATCTATCAAGGTTCGACAACTTCTGCACACAAATATTTCAGTTTTCATCTCCCTCGATTTACAGAGAAACAATCTCAAAGACTAGTTCTTCTAAGAGATCATCCTTCAACATCCTCTCAACCTCTCTTCCTATCAATTCGACATCATCTGCCAAGTCCAGCCACCTTATGTCGTCGATGAACTTACCGGAAGCATCACCGGCCACTGCTGTGCGGCGTCTGACTAATGACCGCCACACTTCTTCTGCAAGGTTCTTCCTGCAACTGATGAGCCGGTCCCTTCTAGGCTTCGCCCATGGGCAGATGTCCATGTTCAGGGCAAGAGTATCAGCTAACGCTGAGTTCACGAGATCAAAGAGTAACTTTCTTTCAGCTCTTGACCATGTGACCCCCCCATAAATCTTTTCAAGTTTTTCAAATACGTCTGGACAAACTGGATATTCAGTTGAGTAGAATGCACTGAAGAGGGTGTCATGATCAGCATCGTGGAAGCCTGAATCTCCGAGTACATTGAGTAGGTAAGAGAAGTCCCTGTCGTCTTCATCCTCCAAAGTTAGTGGGGTTCCAACTTTTGGAACATCGATAATCTCTCCACCAGTATCTTCATTAGCGGCAACAAGTCTGTCGGCATTTGTGTCCCTCGACTCTAACTTGAGAAGTTCAAGTTGCATACGAAGCTCTGCAGACAAACACGTTAAAATTACCTATCAACATGGGCGTGTCAAGCAAAACAAGTAGGCAAAATCATGTTTCTAACACTGACCATGTAGATCTGCACTGACTCTTTCAAAGCTTTCAGGACTGCAGTCGTGGTCATCAGGTGGCTCAAGCACAGAGATAGGGCTGGGCTGCTCAACTTCTTTAGCAACCACCGAGCACACTTGCCCACTGGCATGGGTGTGAGAAAGACTGGACTCTGTTTCAGGTTGATTATGCAATGCTTCCTGGAAGGAACATAACTCACTTAGGAAACAAAATGGCAAGCCGCATATGGTGAAGTAGCATATAAATGAAATTATCAATAAGTAGAAGAACAAAGCAAGATATATTACAATAGAATAACACCTGAAACAAAGAACAAAGACTACAAATAAGATAGAAAAAAGATTTCCGTGAATATTCACTAATTCAAGACATACATAAGAAAAGAAATGAACCCTCTGTTGTATAAGATATGTTCCACAATGACCAAATGTCACTGAAGTCTCATGCTATCACGGCATTGATGACAACAACAATTGCAGAATTCAAATGTGAAGCACTTGACCGTAGACGTAAAGATAATTTCCAACTTCAATTAACAACTTGAACATATATATAGGTGTGTGTGAAAAATTAACTAGCTTGAACATATATATATAATATATATATGTGTGTGTGTGTGTGTGCGTGTGATAGGCTGGCAACAAAAAGAAATATTCCAAAGCCCTGAAACTGTGGCATATCTTCAGCCCCCACTGGCAAGACATTGTTGGGAAAAAAATAAAAAAAGCAGAAAATTCAGCAGTTGCATTTAAAGTTTTCAATAGGATGAAATGGAAAGGGGACTTGATTGGAAGCAGAAAGAACAAGAGAAACAATGACAAAGGTAACCCATCCATCAAACAGGTGAAACCGGCAAACTGCTTAGAAAAAGCAAGCACCCGATTTTGAATTGTTCAAAAGCAAACTACTTCTAGGAGGCAAAAAATTTCTAGACTGGCCAATATGGAACTAGAAGTCCCACCCAGCATGCAATGGCATGCCCATGCGCACAGCCTGCACTCGGCCATCCCTCTCCATCTCTCCCATAAGAAGTTTTCTTACCACTCGCCAGCCATCCATGGATGGCTTGCTCCATAATTCTGATCATAAACAGGGATTTTAAGAAACCATACAGAGGGGACTGGCTGGAGCAGAAGAGAGAAAATGCAGCAGAGGGGATGGGGAGAATTGGGTAAAGCCAGAGGGGGGAAGGAAGGGTAAAAGAGTAAGTTTGAAGTTTGGATAGAAGAGGGATGGGAGGTGGAAGCCAGAGAGGAGGGTGAAAATGGGGTACTCCATGCTGGGGAGCTTGAGCTCCCTCTAGTCTCCTCGCTCTTCCAATCCCTCCCTCCGTTCTCTTATTCTTCTTTGTCACCCCAGCTGCTGTCCTGCTCTTGTCTTCCACCCACAGAAAGATTGCCAGGAGGAAGCCGTCAGCCATGGTGTCCCTGCACACGAAGGATCCGAAGGACTCAGGCAACCTGAAATGGAGGGCCCTGCTGCTCATGGGACTGTCCACAATGCCCTTCCTGCAGCTCCATGGGTGCAGCCGTCGATGCCCCAGACAAAGCTGGGGTGGAACTTTTAGGCTCATATTGGAACCTTAATTTTGCAGGCTGTCTTGAATTCTGTAAAAAGGACCTCAGCCCACCATTTCCTGATGCCTCCCACAGATCTAACTGGGTCACAACTCGGCTGATTGAGTTTGAAATCGAGCCAAGCTCGAGCCCATGAATTGAGCTCAAACCAAGTTTGTGCTCGGGTGTGTATAAGCGAGCCACAAACTTGTTTTTTGCCATCTGTAATGACAGTTACCTTCTTTTTTTCAGTGAACTACGCCAAATTTGTCCTGGGCGTAAATCAAAGATTAAGCAAGCTCTGATACAAACACTTCCAAACAAATATATTGAGCCATAGTTATATCAGCACCCAAAAGTGCATTAGACTGACAACTTCCCTGAAGGTGGTGGGAAAGAAAGCAAAGGGAGAACAGAAGTGAATCCATACTACGTAATAATAGTCGATAGACAACAAGAACATTTAAGTTAAATAACAAGGACTTGACCTATAATAGCAGACTAATATATGTGCAACTAAATGTTTCGTGTCACAGAGTAACACGGAAAAAAGAAAGGATGAAGAAGCAGAGGCCATTGGCCAAGGGAGAAGATGGCAATGGCAGCCTCTCATTTCAGAAAGGTGGTCATAAGGAACAAGATTGTTTAGTCGTAATAGAAACATACTGGAAGCACATTTGCCTTTTTAGGGGGGCTGGGTTGTGAATGGCAATTGATCCAACTGGGAGACATTATAATGTCCACTAATTCAATTACATTACATCTAAGAAATGGAGTCAGATGCATGTATATCCCTCTACATTTCCAACCAGTTTACAGCCCTACTTCATATGGAAGATGGAAGCATAGTAGCCTCTAAACCAACAACAAATGTTTGTCAAATAATCTGCTATATGACAATCAAAAAGATATGTAAATGCATTTCACCAAATCAATTACTTTTGCAGCATTTTGTGATTATCAAGTATAATAAAGAGAAGATGTTATACTACTAAAGCCGTGAACATAGAAGCGAACCTTTTCAACAATTTCTTTCTCATAACTGACAGGGGAACATTCATCTGCCGCAGGTGCGCAAGAGCCTAGGGATTGTTCTTGCAGCTGCTCGGCAGTTAAGCAAGGGAGTTCAGGACTGGTATCACAAGCAACTGGTGTACAGTCAACCAGATAAGTGGTATCAGAAATGCTACAATCAGAAGACTCTGAAAGAGCAAATTTCTCCACAGTTGAGTTCTCTGAATCAAGTTCGCTGTGGACTTTGTTGTGATCCACAAGAATTTCCCTCACTGGAAGTTTATTTTCTTCTTCATCACAGTTAGTAGGCTGAGATGTGCTCGAGCAAGTTTTTACATTTTTATATGGAAAGATAAATCTATGATCAATTGATTTTTCTGCAGAAAACTTTCTAGAACCAACATTCAATATATCTCTTAGCATGAAGGGGTTATCAGTATGATTAGTGCCACATGTACCAGCTGAATTTGGGCTTCCATAAATGGTAGACGATGCTGGAAGGGATTTAGACCTTGGTAAACCAATTGGGCACCCATCTTTCCAGCCATCCTTGCTACTAATACCTGAAGGGCTAACCCACCTTGCAGACACCTCCTTCCCACAAGCTCTTACAGGTGATTTCTCCTGACAAGTAACCAAACGTGAATGCATATCTGGTGTCTCCCGGTCAGATAAAGCGAGCATCTCACCCAATGTACTCAAGCCATGTCCAGCAACTCCCACCTCCTGGAACTTGTGGCTCATCATCCACCTCTCAGATAGATGTTTTCTGGCCTCCCTGCTTGCATAAGTGTCAGTCAAGTAAGAAGAACCACAATTTTTATACCAACCATCAACACGACCAGAAGTCTGCCTCACAGCTTCCGAATCTGTTCGTGCTGAAGCAACTGGAATTCGGTGCAGATTGCTATGCTTTCGACCATATGATGTTACACAATCACTAGTTACAGTCTGCCTCATTTGTTTCGTAATCTCTTTAGCTATTTCTCTTGAACCCTTCAGCCTATCTAGCATTTCTACATCATCAGACAACTCCTGTCTTTCCTTAAAATCAGATAATAGCCCCAGGCTCCCAGATCTTCTAAATTCCCTCCGCCTTCTGTAACCTACGTTGCCCAACTGAAAGTTTTCTGAAATGAACTGTGTTCTTGCAGACTTCTGATCCTTCTCAAGGCTTGGCTTTAAAACAACAATACGAGTAGGAAGAGAGTTTACATCTATGTTTCCACCAAGCTTGGATTTTGGCAACTTGCTTGAATAAGAGACAGTATGCTCCTTAACACTGGGGATGAAAATGTCAGCTTCAGGTTTATGCATGGTGTTCCGTCTCATTGGAGTGTTTCTTTCTGTCCTCTCTGACTTCTGATATATTTCACAGTTTCTGTGCTTTGGAACATTAGATGATTTTAAAATTGTAATGTGGCTTGCTTCAGGGGTAGCTGGAACAGAATGCAAATCTCGTAGATACTTTTCAAAGAGAGAAGTTGGCTCTTCAGGAAACTTCGTACAAAGATCCTTACTAGCATTCAAGACTTCCGATGCCTCAGTAAATTCCTCAGATTTCTGATGCTTATCATCTGTTGAGAGATGCTTTGCATCCATCACCCTCTGTCGTATAATGGCCTTCTCCCTATCTCTGCGTCTTGAGCTTAGTGATCCCTTTGTAGCATGCCAGTTGGGTTTTTCAACTGCTTTTGTTTCTAGTACTTCAAATATGTCTTTGAATTCTTGTTTTCTTTCCTCACAGGATATGGGCCCCAGAAAACCTTCAGATGATCCCTTGTTGGAACCCATTACTGATTCCTTCTTTTGCATATTACACGGTTGCCGAGAAGGTAGTGGATCAAGACCCATTAACTTTGCAATTACACTAGGTGAACGCTGCCTAGAGTCCACATGATTTTGCATTTCTTTCTCCATCAAAATTTTAACAGGTGTTCCACCAGCTTTCTTCAACGAACTTTCCTGTAATTCAAAACCAAAGTACACAATAGCAAAAGTACAAATCAACAATTCAAGTTTCAAAAAGAACATCCACAAACTTAGCAATATATGTATCAAAAAATGAAAAAAATGAGTGACAGATCATATGAAATAAAATCATAAGCATTGCTATCTTTCGAATAAAAGAAGGAAGCTTTGGGCTAACACATATTAGCTGTTCAACAGTACACTTCTCTTAGCGTGTGTGTGTGTACGTTACTTGCGTGTGTGTTGTAAGAGAGAGAAAGATTATGGAAAACAAATCATGCCAATAATTTGTGCACATTTGTGTGTGTGTGCGCGCGCGGGGTGTGTGTGTGTGTGTGTGTGTGTGTGTGTGTGTGTGTGTGTGTGTGTGTGTGAGAGAGAGAGAGAGAGAGAGAGAGAGAGAGAGAATAAAGCACGCAATGATTTTGTATAATGTATGTAAATATGTCTAGATTCATGAAATTTCAATTTATTGCTGCAAAAAGATTATCTCAAACACAGCACACTAAGCACATCATAGAATTTTAAGGTGGCACTAGTGCTAAAAAAATGGCTTATCTGTAGTCTAAACCATAATTGCTTATAGTTAAAATTTCACATATAATCTGAAAGTTGAAGTCTTGGAACCCTTCCAAATTGTCCCGGGCTTCCACTCTATCATCTCATGTATTTTGACCTTCACAACATAACCAGAGACATGGGAGCATTATCTCCTATGTCTGCTTCAGTAGTGTGTGTAACAGAATGGGTGGGAAAGAGATGGCCAACATATCACAGATAACCTTTGATTCAATCCCAAAGAACATGGCATCCATTTACAAATATAGAACAGTGCATTTGGAAGTGGAGCTGGACTCAGTAGTAGCAACATCACCTCTGAGCACGAGTAATCTAAAATTAGCAAGATTAACATGGTAACAAACATAGACCACATATGTACAATACTAGGTACAAAATTTATGTAGCACTGCCAGACAAAATACGCCTTACAATACTTCTTGTAAGCCTTTGTCATTGAGCTTATGTACCAGAGTGAAAGTAATGTTAAGTGTAGAAGACTGATAAGTTGAAATTCAAAGGGGAGGAAAGGTCTTACCATATTAAGTTGAGTTGGAATTTTAACTTTGCAGTCTGATTCCACCTTCAAAGTATTAACTTTCTTCCTCATCTGAACATTATGGTCATTTCCTGACACAAACTCATCTTACATTAGGAAGGTATCATTTTTATAGCTCAATGTACCAAAAGAAGCAAGAATAGAATCCAAAAAATGCCAAAAAAGGTAATCTATACAACATGAATGCCAAAAAGAATGTCTCTCTATATGAAGAAAGGTAAAGAATAGAACTTTTTCTCTTTCATAAAGAAAAAAAAGAAAAGAATGTAGTAAGAGGTAATATTTTATTCATGCACACATGGAAAATTCAACTTATACAAACATCATCATGAAAGAGTAGAAAAATCGGACTCACAACCAAGCCAGTAAAATAAACAAATAAATAAACCAATGAATAACTCAAGAAATAGGACAAGTGCCAGATCCATGACATTGAACATCAAGACCATTATGTTCCACTAAACCATATTGTTATCTTTTTAGCCATCAAACATTAATCTCAAGTCCAATAAGGAATTTCACAGACATTCTAATTGAAGAAGTTGTGCAACATCAGAGGCAACCATAAGATCAAAGCCCTAAGGCGGAAGTTAGAAGTTAAATGTTACACAAGATCATATAGTCATACAAGTTTAAGAAAATAATCCCAAGTGACTACAAACCCAGAATGATAGGAACAAATCCAATTCACATTCAGAGCGGACTAAATTGGCTATGGATAGCCAACCATAGTCGGACTGTGTTTTGTTTATATGATAGAACCAACCAAGATCAAACGGCTTTGGTGCACTTCACCCAGTTCCAGACATTTGGCAGTTTTCAAAGAACAAGCTCACGGGAAAAGGAAAAACAATGACTAATATAGTAGCCTTGTCGTTGTGACATGCATCACAACAATGCTTGGAGATTTAGACTTTTTTTCTAGAATAGCTGGAAGCAAGACAACAGTGATATGGTGTCAAACAAACTAAATGCAAATAGTAAAGGTTTGTTGCACCCGTAAATATACATCTTCACGATTGTATAAGCAAGGTGGCCCATCTGAAGGATCATGGACTCAAAACAACAGTGGGGGGAGAACAAGTGAACTATAGTAACAGTAAGAAATTATTTATTTGAGCTGATCAGGATTTCAGCAGTAAAATGCATATGAATAAAATTTATTTTATCTATTACACAACTAACGAGATAATCAATTTATGAAGGAGGTGACGGTTCCAAAATGTTTATAAACCTTCAATAAGAAAGAGGAGATAAAGGACGAAACTTCTTTACATCCAAAGAGGCCAAAACTATGGGCAATGCAATGTGATGAAGGAGAACGTGAACTATGTAGTCTGAGGCGTGAGGCGATCGAGGCGACCAGGGGTCGCCTCATACCTCAAATGCCTAGGCCCCTCATGCCTCAAACGCCTAGGCGATGGCCTAGGCGTTTGAGGCGTTTGAGGGGAGATTTTATTAAATATATATATGTAATTCAAAAAATAAAGTACATGTCTAAATATCACAAAAATGGCTATATAAAGTCAATAAATTTCCTAAATTCATTCAAACATATGCTTCAAATTATTATGACTCACTAAATTCACATAGAATTTAAGAAACCAAATTACAACTATTAAGATACCAATAATGAAGAAACTAATAAATTCAGAAAACTGACGTAAAACAAATTATGGTGAGTCAAAAGGTAATCTTTCACATTCTGAAAGAGAAGAAATTAAAAAACAATAAATCCTATAGGTAGAGAGAGAGTGAGATAGACCACCGTCAAAAATCAAGTTATGTGTGTGTCTATGTGAGAGAGAGAGAGAGAGTGAGATCAAATGTGATTGTGGTCAAAGTGAGTCGAGGCGAGGCGACCAGGGGGCACCTCGCCTTGCCTCAGCGCCTAAGCGAGCGCCTAGGCGCGCTTTTAACTACATAGAACGTGAAAGGATCCTAGAACAAGAGTGGCCCTAGCGCCATATCATTAGACAGAAAGAAAATCAGCACTCACACATTAAAGAAAGAATATTTTGGTGTTATTATGGAATATCCATAGGTGGAATGATTTAGTAGGCTTCACAACATAAGTAGTTTCATGCGGTCGTCCTGTAGTTAGTCAGACATTGTCGATTAGTTTTCATACAACTTCATAAAAAAGAAAAGACAAAGATAGAATGATTAGGTTGTCAGATCATTTATATTAAAAAGGTGAAAAGGATATAAACATTTCAAGCTATAATATTTATGGCTTGGAATGTCTGAATCTATGTTGGATTCGATTGATAATCTCATCCCACCAGAGATAATCTCCACTTTGAAAGAACATATGTATCGGTGACAAGGCGTGAAATTTCACCAGTATTATGGGCTTCGAATTGTTAATCTAAGCAGGCATAATTTCCAGGGGATCACTTTAACAAAGAAAATGTTCCATGTGGTTCAGTACACATAGAATCAAACGATTACCAGTTTCAGCCACAAAGTTGTTATGGATATCATTTTGCTGGTCAATACATTCTGTGGCCTTATAGTCCGATACATCAATATGCACACCCATCATCCTTGTCTATACAAATAGGCAATCCATATGTGCAAACACTTTAGAACTAGCACTAACGGAGGAGGGTAAGGAACACCTTGAAACCAAAATGATAAAAGGTGGATTGGAAACTTTAGCATCAAGTCAAGGACTGTAAGAGCACCAACTATGGTCGTAAACCAACCAAAAAAACAAACAAACAGACGAACGTGTGTGCGTGAATTGGACTGGAGAAGCGAAAGATGAAACAGCATCACACAGACCTGCATCTCCACTTTCTTGACGTACATAAACTAGGTGTGGACATTGAGCCTGAGTAGAAGAAGCTAAACCCGTCCTAAATTTCCTACCTCGAAAGACAATCAGGTGATCGTTTTTCAGATGAAAAGGTGCAGAAATTGGATCCTCGTCATTTAATGAGGGAAAAACGGCGAGACGGAAACCATTATGAAGAGAAGTTCATGATCGCATGGCGGAAGGATGGAAACAGCTCTTCCTGTTGAGAAAAAAGCTGGAAAAGAAACGAGCGAGAAGGCTAACGTCGGAGAATTTTCGTTACGTCGGAGAATTTTCGTTCTCCTTATCGAGCACAACAGCTGATATCTACGAAATATGTCACAGGGAACCATATCAGGAATTCCACAGCTGAAGAACATCAAACAGAGGAGCTATCATGACTTGGAGCTGGATTGATCACAATATAGCAAAAATTAAGAATAATCCAGATAGATTTCAGTCGTTGTCTTATCTTGTTCATTGCTTCTATACTATCCACTTAATTAATATTTCGAAAGAAACAAACGGTCCACCCTCGCCTATTAGCGCGCTGCGGCTTTGAAGCTGGCTGGTGGCGGCACTAACAATAGCCCGGCGAGTAGGAAAGAAAACGAAACATCAAAATTCCAAGTCCTAGAAAAATGGAACGAAAACAAAAACAAAAACAAAACGGAATCTAAAGCGTTCTTTTCATCCGCACCTCCGCCACGCACGCCGTCCGACGGGAGCAGGAGATCGCTGACCGCGCCGGCGCGGAGCCTGACGTCCGGCACAACCACCTTCGAGCTGCCGTGCGTCCGATGCGGGGACTTCTCCCGGCGCAGCGATCTGGCGATCCTGCCGCCCTGCCGGAACCGATCCATGTCCACCATTCTCGGAAGATGATCGAAGGCACAACGGAACCGCCGGAGCAGCGGGGGAAGAAGGAGCCGGGGATTGCGGAGGAAACTACTCCGCTCTCCGTCACCCGCGCCCGCTCCCCCCTCCCCGGACAAGGCTGGAGATGAGAACGGAACACGCACAGAGGAGGCGGCAGAGCAAGGCGAGCCCTAGCTAGATGTGAGGCAAAGAAGCCGCAACCTCGGGAGAGAGAAAGAGAGAGAGGAGCTGAAGAAGGATGCAGGTGGCCCCTGGTCCAGTAACACGCAACGGCGCAGAGAGAGAGAGAGAAGCAGGAAGGATCATAAACGACGGCGACACAAAAGGAAACGTCCACTCTCTCTCTCTCTCTCTCTCTCCCCCTCTATCTACGCTACTGTGTTTGTTACCGCATCATTTGAACATTCAAAACGCCTCCTCCTCCCACCCCTGTCCCGGTTCTAGTGTTTACTGGCCTCGGCCCGGTCCCGCCCCCCGGCCCTACCCCGCCACAACGAGAGCCCGACCGGGCTAATGACGATGTGCCACCTGTCCCCTTTTAGCGTCGGGTCGTTTTTCTCCCCCGACCAACAAAAAAACAGACGGTGACAACAAAATGAGATTTTTTGCCAGGCGGTGGATATATTGGGGAAGTATCCTGAATCGTTGAAAAATATTTTTTTCTAAAAGAAAGTTAAGAGATTTGCTAATAAAGATCTACTTTGGGGAATATCTGAATTGTACATGCCTTGCACGTGTCATTCACTATTCATGCTTAAATTAGTAAAATATATATATATATAATATAAAGGTTCTGATACTTATATAATATATACATTCTACAGATATTCTGAACTTTTAGCCCCGAACAATTAAAATCTGACACAATTAACCACTAACTTTCCTCTCTCTCTTCTGGTCCAAAAAATATTAGGGTTGTTTGACGCGCGAGTAAGAGCAAGTAGTACCGGAGAGTGGATGAGAGAGAGGGCTCTCTCTTCACACGTAAACACGTTAATCGGACTCAATTATCAAAGTTCCCATGACTATTCCGGATGAATTTTTTTTTCATTTGTCAAGAAGATAACATAGTTTTCATGGGCGTCTCAGGTGCTTTGTTTGGTCGATTACAGAGAATACCCTAACTTTTACGTTAAAATTGTTAAATCTAAATTAATGACGATTACAAGTTGAAATTCATGATCGGTGAAACAAGTATATTCTAAAAACTCAAATTCTCACAATTTATCAAGTATCAAAACTAGTATGAAAAGAGAATACTATTTTATCTCATCTTACATCAACCGCCGTCACCCCAACCACCAGTGAGGGTCGTTGAGGACCACTGGACCAAGTGTATATGGTGAGACGGTCCGCGTCCGCCTGCGTAACGTGCGAGGAGAAGGGGCCACGCCCACGCCGCTCCCCGCGGCCGCCGCGCCGCGCTCGTCGTTTCCGCCCCTCGCGGACCGTGCGCGGAAGAACGTGGATTTGTCTCTACACGGACCTGCCCACGGGAGGAAACTGCGGGGTTTCCGCTCTCACACTGTTACAGCGCCCCCTGACACGACACACGTGCGGTCTCTCTCTCTCTCTCTCTCGCTCTCTCGCTCTCGCTCATTTGTGTGCGGCAGGAAACAGACACGAAAAGGACGACGACGCGGAAGCGGCCGGGCCGTGAAAACAAAGCATCGCTCCCGACGGCCACCTTGTCTCCACGTGGCACACGGACCAACGATATAGCCAGGGCGGAGAAGGAGAAGAAGAAACTGGAGAAGAGGCACCGGAATCCAAGAAGAGAGAGATGGGGGGGGGGAGAATCTGAACAGAAATATGGAGGCTGGTCTACAGGGTACCTAGCTAACTGCTATCGCCATGTACTGGTCATGGTGATATCCATGTCAGCATAGACCCACCGGCATCGGGAGACAGGTTCACGGGAGCTGGCAGGATCAGGAGCCATGGGGCTGATACGGGATTGCCGGGCCATGCTTCCTGAATCCCGATCATGGCCTTCCTCTCTCGCATGCAGATGGGAAGCACGAGAGATGCCATTTGGGCCTAACGCGCGAGGGTCGTGCGCCGGCGAGCAGCTAGGGATCCTTAATTACCGGGAAGGGGAATCTCTTGGCAGCGTTTTCTACCGCTTGTGGATGTCGGCCGGCGGACGCGCGGGGCGCCCGGATAGACAAAGCTGCCGGTTGTCCCGTCCCAGGTTACTTCCCCTCCCGGAAAGAGGTTTCTGGTGCGGGAATTAATCCACCGGTCAATTAAAAAAAGAGAACGGAGTTCGAGCAGAAATGGCAATGAATTGATGGGCAACCGGGAAAGCAGATGATAACCGATGGTTCGACGAGCAAACCTAGGTGGCAGCGAAAATCGAAATATTAATGGATGTGATTATATATATATATATATATAGAAGACATGTTTGAATCAATAATCTCGGATAAAGTATTCAAATTAATATATATTTATATGCGCGCGTCCAGAATAACAACATTTGTAATTAATATTAACAATATTTTTGCATTCGATATGATTATGACAGTTGATATGGTCTAGTCATATCCAATCATCTTGTCGTTTGATCTCAATCTAACAGTTAAAAGTAATATATATATATATATATATATATATCGTTGAATAATCGCACGTCTCTGACACGTTAAGATTCTGTGGGTTAAAAGGTGAGAAGAAAGAGGAAGAACGAAAACAAAGAAGAACTGCCCAATCAACTAAAAAAGAGTAAGAAATCCCTAATCTCTCCCTCTCTTCACGTATCTCTCTCTTTTATCTCTCCTTCTCTCTCTTCGTCACATTATGTCGGCAAAAATAACATTTTTTTAATATGACTTTTTTGGTCCATTTTTTTAATTTAAAGGATACAAATGGACATCTTAAATTAATGGCAACTAATTTCAAGGAAACCATGCAGTACTAATGTTCATTAAAGAGAGTTATTTTTAACGGTATCAAAATAAGGATGGCCGTACGTTTTGTAATTGTTAAAATGAGAGGGTTATTCTAGTAATATTTATAAGAGTTTGACAAATTGAGTCGGGACGACCCGACTCGCACGACCCGTCTCAGTCACAGATCGGAACGATCAATCTATGGGACGTAACCGGGTCGTTTCATACATTATTTTAATTTTTTATAACAAATTTAATATGTTAATCGATTGGTTGAGAATATCACGAGATCGAAACCCGCTTCCGGTGTGTTTTTTTAATTTTTTTAAAAAAATATTTTTAAAAACAACGTTTAAAATAATACGTGAAGGTGGATTCAAACCAAAGACACTGAGTTAAAATCGCACGTCACCTAACCAA
The DNA here is from genome assembly GCA_022559845.1 of Amorphophallus konjac. NCBI lineage: Eukaryota > Viridiplantae > Streptophyta > Magnoliopsida > Alismatales > Araceae > Amorphophallus > Amorphophallus konjac. The sequence continues at coordinate 231,906 of JAHNEJ010002335.1, read as the reverse complement.
CTAAGATATAACATGATTTGAGTTATTGTATAACGTAAAATATATATATAATATAATGTTTTATCTCGGTACGTAACGGTACCGACCTGACCCGTCCCGTCTCGTCCCAGTGAAAAATCGAGACGGACGAGACGAACGGTCCATCAAACCTTGATATTCCCTAAATGTAATTAGGATGCAAGCAATACTTCTTACACATATAACTCATTACATCAAAATATTGTCCCCGATGTTAAGGAAGAACAACGTAGAAGATCATACAAGATTTTATGAAATATTGTGAGTTAAAATCATAGTATCATATTACTGCATCACTTATCATGACATGGACCAATTAAGATAAAGATAATATGACAGTTTTCTTAGATATCTTAATTAATTCGGAACTAAACTTCCTCCGATCCCTTCCTTCTTCGTCACCAATATCAGCAGCAGTTGTGTAGATGGAAGGTGTGCAAGCAAGAGCCGTGCATGCCCACCGAGTATTGCGGGTCGCTGTCTACGTTCCGCATTGGGTGGGGAGGCTTTTTAATCGTAATAATCACAACCCATATTCTTCCGTGATCTTTCCGCAAGCAAAACCCCACATGCGGCAATGATGCGTTGCCTTGCATTGCCTTGTAAATAATTATCGTCGGCTCTCTTTGCCATTTGCCAATTTCTTTTTTCTCTCTCTCTCTTTTCGTTTGTTTCGTGAGTTGAACCACTGCCCATATCATAGATTTAAGTTATTTATTTTTCATGTAGTTTACTTAATGATCGGAGATGGAATCGAGACATACATGATACATCAAATCTGCCCCCAAGATACCCCCAACGAGGCCTTTGTAAACACATAAGATACAAGATGTAAAGATTAAACTAAAAGTTTCCTCGTAAGAGAGAATTCTGTCGAACTAAAGGCTTATTGGCACATCTGTAGCTGGACTTTAGTTAAATTAAGATTACTACGGCGATCGAGAATTGATTGCTCAAATCACAATTCACATATCCGAATATTTATTTGACGAGGAGGACGAGCATCGTCGGAAGAGAACCTATAGCCATCAATAAAGGGTCAAAAGGAACTATTATCTCAGGAGATAACTCTTCGATGGTCAAATCAGATAACAGGGAAGGAAGGAGACGAACACTTAAGAGATGAGAAGGGAGATCAGAGTGGGGGAGTGCGAGCTCTAGGGAGTTAGGCTGCGCATACCTCCTAACCGTTGGGTTAAGATCTTATTTATACAGTCACCATGATAGAACGTTGAGTTGTCGTGTCGGAGAAGACATGAGCCACTTAACTCGCGTGTCTGACGAGACAAAGAGATATGAACATTGACTCATCATCTCTCTATCGGAGGGTAAGCTCCACCATTAATATAATAGGACTCGCTGGAGGGGGTGTGACGTGAGACTGCTACTACAGTGAGGATGGCATGGATGACATCGTCCCTTCCCTGTGCTGGGCCTGTGTTGGAGCAGGAGACACGTTGAGCCGGCACACGAGGTGACTGGCTGAAAGGCTAACCTTCACGGTGGGCCAAACGGAAAAGTCCTAACGGGACGACGAGATATGCCCCCCCGCCCCCCAATTACTATTGTACAAAACGAAGTAAGCATGCACGACAGGATCATTCCGCTATATGCACATCTCCGCACTGCAAACAAAAACTACCAAATTAACGGGTACCTGGATGGGTGCATCTAGCGGAGCACGGCACCTTATTGCCCGTTGCATTGCCCACAATATGAGCCAGTGGCATGTTTGGCCGAGACTAACCATTTTTCTTGTCCCTTGTCATGAGCAGATATATATATATGTGTATTAAAAGCAGACATAGTAAGGAAACTGTGAAAAGAAAGGAACAATTAATGAGATGAATGAACTTATTTGGCTTCAAGTTCTCGTCATGCTTTGCGTTATTGCTACAGGGAGGACAGAATGTTACCGACATAACTAATCTAATTTACTCTTCCCCTCTTGTCTTCTTTTGCTTTATTTCTCTCGCCTGTCAAATGGAACAAAAAGTGCGAGGAAAGAAGGCAAAAGGCAAAAGCGGACGGAAAAGGAGACGAATTAAGAAGAGGGATTCTTCGATGATCCTTCAGACTCGGGTTCGTGGAGTGAAGCACACCCCGTACCCCTAAAAAAATAATAAATAAATAAAAACAATATAAGGATAATAACGCCCCCGACACTCTAACCTCCAATCGTGCACTTATTCCCATAAAAAATCTGACATAATTCTTAAGGTGATGTTTGATATCGGGATAATTTAAGTGAAGAATAGGTATAAGTCATTTCGGGTTAATTTATTCTTATTCTTATTCTCGTGTATGTTTGATATGCGAAGGGATAAATACGAGAATATTCATATTCTTCGTTTGATAAAAAATGAGGATAGAAATGAGAATAAATACTGAATAATTATCATATTGTCCTTCTTATTCCGGGTTAAAATATATGATGCTATTATTTGTTTGGATGGGATTAGAAAATTTAAAATATAATTTATTTTAGTAAAAATTGATACTTAATTAAACTTTACATTCATGATTACGACTAATAAATACCTTATAATAGATTTTAATTGATAAGTTTTATTAATATTATTAAAAATATTACAAAAAAAATTTCATATTAATCTAATATAATAAAAATAAAGATATTAATTAAGATAATATGTATTAAAAATTTGTTAGTAAAATAAAATTAATGAATAATACTTATTTTATTTGTAATTATGAGTAATTAAATAGTATACCTCAATTTTAACATATTTATGTAATATAATAATTAATAATAAAAGTATTCAATTAAATATTAATATCATACTATGAGAAATGTAATTGAAACTCTACTTTAATTATTCTTTACTGATAACAAAATTTGTAATTAAATATTTTGATTATATAATTGTCCATTAGTAATAATGAGACTACAAATATATCTATTATTTTCTACATTTAAAATAATTAGCACTAATGATGTTGACTTTTTCCTCTTTTAAAAGTATATTAATGATAATAATATATTTCAATAAGTAATTATTATTCTTAATTAATAGGATTTTTTGCATGGAAACTATTGTTAAAAGTGAATTTGTAAAAATACCATTCCTAAAAATACATTAGCAGGTATATCACTGTGTAATCTGAATTGTGCAAAAATGCCATATTTATTTGCATGCATATGACTTCTTTTTACCAACAACTTGCAAGAAAACAACGCTTAAATGTCATTTATGCACTATTTGAATTAACTCAGTGATATATCTGCTAATGCATTTTTAAGAATGGTTTTTTTGTAAATTCACTTTTAACAATAATTTTCATGCAAAAAAAACCCTAATTAATATCAATATAATTATTTAGTGTAGTGCTCTATGTTTTAAATATTTGTAATTCATCGTCAACGTACATCAAAAAAATATTTTTTAATCTTTCTTTTCCTTTTTTGCCTATCTTTGATTTGACTTATATAAAATATAATTAAAAATTAGAATAATTCTTTATAATTAAAGATATTATATGATCACTCAAAATATGACCGATGCTATAACTATTTATAATACTTTTAGATTGTTTACTTTGGTTAAAATAGTGTGTTTTATAATATTTTATAATATTCTTTGTTTGGATGGGACGAGAAGATTTAAAATAATTAGTTTAGTGAAATTACTTAACTAATTAGATTTTACAATCATGATTATGACTAATAGAAAAAATATATTATTAGAAATAAATTTATTAGTAATTTATTTTAAGTGAAGATCTAAGATAATACAAATAAATATATTAATGACAAAAAACCTTTTAAAACTATTTACTAAGAATGATAATAATTATATTTTCGTAAATATGTGAGTAAATAAATAACTTAACTTTTACATATTTATGTAATATAATGTAACGAATAATATTTGTTAATAAATGAAATGATAAATAGTATATCATTAAAAATATAAATCAAATGATATTAATTTAAATTAGTGATAAACACACTTCGAAATAAATTTTTTATTTCAACTTATTTGTTAGTGATAATGAGACTTTTCTTAATCAATCTATTTTCTTACACACTTCTTAATCCCACTCTCCCCTGCTAAGATGAGACTTAAAACTCTGTCTTAAATAGGACCAAAATCAAACAAAATTTGATTACCTATTTTTTGAATTTTTAACATTTTGATCACTCAAAATAACTACTATCATATTTTACAGTATTTACTTTGGTAAAAAATTAAACTTTATATATAATTTACACATGCGCATAAAAGATGAATAATTCACGTGTAATCTAAATAATGAGTACGGGTGGCCCAAATAATATACGCACACGTACAATCCACACGAACAGTTAGGAAACATAAATTAATTAGAAAAAATTTATACCAATTCAGAGCATACTACAAAAAGATAAAGTTTTACAAAAAATTTTCCAATTGTACATGGCCTAACAAATGATAGTCCAAAAAAATAAAATCATATCACTTATTATTACATAATTTCAATTGATCAAACTTTACCAACAAAGTTTCACATAACTTCACAGTTCGATCGGCTACAAATTTCTCCATCTCGATTGTTCTTCTTAAATCTTCCACAAGTGCATGCTCTTCAATCTGTCCTCCTGTTGTAGATATACTAGACATTTCTACTGTCTGCTCGTTCGAAATCTGTTCCTGAAAAAGGTGAATGATCTAATCACAAAGTAAAGAATTAAGTGCAAAATATATGAAATTGATAAGAGTAAGGGAGATAAGGCTCAGAACAACATGATAACGTAATCACATGGATCATATTCTATCAAATTAGTTGGGGGTTGCCGTGTGGCCATCCACCCAATCATCATTGCCTCGTTTATACCTGGTAAGACCGAGAGTTTGATATTGGGAAGGAGTTTAACACCAATAGGGAACAATGGGAGCACTTGAATAATGGGAAGGAGCTGTCTCTCTCTCTCACACACACACACACACACCATGTGGGAAGGGGCTGTCTCAGTGAAACATATGGTAGAGAAAATTGAAATGAATGTGCCGACTTACTTGGGACTTCTACAAAGAAAATAATATATGTTGCATTACAATTTTCTATCACTAACATGAAAGCAAATAAGTAGGGTTTTCTCTAGGAAAATAGAAACATTGTATCCCCCCTGAACACACACACACACACACACACACACACACACACATTGTATCCCCCCTGAACACACACACACACATGTTAAATTGAACACACACCCACCTGGGAACACACACACACATTGTATCCCCACAGAACACACACACACACACACACACACACCAAATTGAACACACACACACCTGGGAACACACACACATTGTATCCCCCCTGAACACACACACACACATTATATCCCCACAGAACACACACACACACACACACACACCAAATTGAACACACACCCACCTGGGAACACACACACCTGGGAACGCACACACACACATTGTATCCCCCCTGAACACACAGTCAGCACACAAGATCATCAGGAAGTGACTTTCGAACAATGTTGGTGTCATATTTTTCCCCATCTTATTTTGAAGTCAGTCATCATTATGTACTCATACTTAATAAATATCCAGTATCAATGTTAAATACCCCTGTTTGTGTACACCCCTTTAGAGGGTTTTTTTAATATTCCATGACTAAAGCACAACCAACAATGAACAGGTAAGGAAAAAATAAATTGCAAAAGATAATTAATACAATTCCATGCCATTACTATCATGTGCAAAGGCCTGGAAATGATAGCAAGCTGAAATATGTTCACAACTGCACAAGAGTGTCAGCAGAAAATATGTTCTCATATCAGAATCCATTCCCTCCAATACCATAAACATTATCATTCAACAGTCTGCAATAGACTCCATTCGAAGCAACAAGCAAAGGTACTAATCATTGTTAGCAGACACATAGATAATGTGTGAAAATTAACTAGTTCTAGTATTAAGAAAAGGTAAGAGGAACCTTTAACTCATTTCAGAAATATTGAAGCAACCCTATTATATGGCTTATTCTATTGAACCAGCACCCAATCGGCTGTAAAAAAAGAAGAAACAGCACACAACTAGAGTTTGACATTGGGAAGGAGTATAATAAGATATTGAACTTTGAGAGCACTGAACAATGGGAAGGAGCAATTCACACACATTAATGTGCCTTCACTGAATTCACACAAATGGAAAGAAGCATTAAATCTCATGCACATATATCGCATGCACATGCTGGCATTGGACTATGCAGGAACTTAAAAAAGAATTCAGTCAAATAGATACTTTGTGTAATGCCCCGGGTTTTTCGGATCCTTCTTCGTGGGTCCCGGATCTGGTTTCTCGGAGTGTCCAGCTCCGTTGTGTCTGAAATTTCGTTTCGGACGTCTTTCGTGTTCGGATCGGCGCGATCCGGAGTCGTTTCGGAGGCCCGGAGGCGTTCCGCGGCTTTTTCCGCGTGTGTTTTCCGATTCCCGGCGTGGGTTTCGGCTTTCCCTTCGGAACCTCGTTGCGGGTGAACCGGGCCGTTCACCTGGGCGCGAGTGGTACCGTTGCGATCGGTGCGCTCCGAGGATCGCGAGGGTGTAATTTTCTATTTTTCGGGATTTTTCCGATTTTCCTATAAATAGCTTTTTCTCTCTCTCCCCCTCTCATTTCTCATTTCTCTCCCTCTCTCTTCTCACGCTCTCTCCCTCTCTCTCCGGCGGCCGACGGGGCGGAGCATGGGCGAGGCGGGGACGGCGCGGGCGAGGCGCGGGCGAGGATGGATGAGGATCGAGGCGGTGGAGGCGCGTAGAAGCTCGGCCGTGAGTTCGTGGAACGGCGAGGCTCCAATGGCGTTTTCTTCGTGGATCGGCGTCTACGGTGCGCGTAATCTTCGGTGGAGGTAGGGTGATGGACCCTCAGCCCGTGTACTTCCTTTCCCGCGAGTTTCGTAGGCCGTGGTGAGCCGAGCGGGCTAAACGGGGCGTTTTGGGCAAAATGCATGTTTTTGGGGTGTGAGCGGGATCTCCCGTTTTATGGTATTTTTGGGCGATCCAGGGGTTTAGATGCATGCCTAGGGGCTTGGGGAAGATTTCCCCTTTTGTTTCCCCTTCACCTGGGGGTGAACGGGGCGTGGCATGGCTTTTCCCGCGGTTTCCACCGTTTCCGGGTGCGGACTGAGAACGCGCTATACTCCAGTAGCGCGTTCTTGAATGTCGCGCTGCCCCGATAGGGCGTGTTCATCGGAGAAGATGAACAGTAAGGCGGTTTGGGTCGCGCCTTACGGCCCCAGCGCGTTCTGGTTATCGCGCTATAGGATCATAGCGCGACCTGGCCTGGTCGCGCTATGGTCATGTAGCGCGTTCGTGTTGAACGCGCTAGGCGCGTATAGCGCGTTCTGACTGAACGCGCTATGCACATGTAGCGCGTTCTTGGAGGGACCAGCCGGGCTGCCCGGGGCGGGCGGTCTGCGACTGATCGTGCTCCTCGTGGGCCGTGTGTGCCTTGGACACCCAGTGGAGTTTCGTGACCGTGTTTTGGGGTGTCTGGAGGTTCCGTTTACCTCGTTTTACGTGTCCGTGCGCTTAAGGGTCCGGGTGACCTTTTAGCGTCCGTTCGCATTGTGTTGGTCTCCGGTCGACCCGGTTGGGACCCAGTGGTCGACCTCCGGCCTTGTGAGTATCCTGGACACCCCGTGGGTTCTGTGTCCGCGTTTCTGGGGTGTCGGGAGGGACCATGTTTCCTCGATTAGCGTGCCCGTAGGTGTGGTGGGTCTGGGTGACCCCACGTGTTCCGGGCTCTTGTGTTACGCTTGATCGAGTCACCGTGTGTCGGTGTGTGTGCGGTGGGGTCTCCCTCGCATATCGTGGGTTCCTTTGGAAGGCGATTCCCGTGTGGGCCATGTGTTTGGCCTTGGACTGTGAGTCCAGTTGTCCGGCCTGGGGCTGGAGGTTTCCCGCTTGCTTCAAGATGGGAAATCGTTGTGGCGGCTTGCGTGCTGCCTTGGGAATCGTGCTTCTGTGTTTTCCGTGTGGCCCGTGTGAGTGGCCTTAGTCCCTTGCGTTCCCTTCCCGAGGGAGTGGTCTTGGCGACTTGTGTGTTGTCTCGGTACTTGTGCTACCGTGGTTTTAGACCTAGAGATCGGACTAGATTGACGGCCTTGTGCTGTTGCGTGCAACGGTCTTGACCCCGAGTCTTGTGACTCAAGGACCGTTGGGTGTAGTGCGTCTGGAGGACTGCCTAGAGTCCAGTGGCTTAGTGCCACTCGAGTTTTCTCGACTCTCGCGCACGGTGCGTGCGTGGCCGTGGACTGTGAGTCCCGTTTCTTCTCCGACTGTGGTCACCGTGCGACGGGGCCGGTACGTGGGGTGGTCCCCGTACGTCGTCGGATTCGGACGTTGTTTTCCGTTGAGTTGTCCTGCTTTATTTCCTATTTCTTTGTGCCTCCACACTCCTTTTAGCCCTTCCGAGCCCTCCCGACTCGTGGGCGGCGGTGCGAGTCTCGGGTTATCGGGCCTTCCCGGTAATCGGATTCTCGGGTCGTTACAGCTGGTATCAGAGCGGTGGTTGTGGACGTGCATAGGAATTCGAAATGTTGCAGTGATCAGAGTCCGTAAGGTCCAGTACAGTCGGCAACTGGCTTAGGGTATTGTGTTCGCTTTCTGCCTTGTTTCTCGCTTGAGAGCTTGGGTGCGCTGTGCGGCGCTGTGAAGGTGGTTGCTGTCCGCGGCTTTCGTGCCAGCGTGGGGTCTAAGGATTGAGGTTGAGAGCCTTCTCCCTCATCGGTGGTGGCCCTGGTTGTGCTGCGTTGGGCAGAGGTTGCTGGCAGGCGTGAGCTCGCGGTGCTGCGTTCAAGGAACCTGCGGCGTGGTCAGGTGGCTAGAGAGTACTGTTCTTGGTTAAGTGACCGTGAGCGTGCTCTGAGGGAGCTGTTGTCGGTTTTTGGTCACTCCAGCTTGAGATTTGTCCAGCTCCTGAAGTGTTCTGATCGAGAAGTGTGCTCGGTTGAGCGGAATATCTTCTCGGTGGGCTGCTGTTTCGTCGAGCCTGATGATCTTGTCGTGCTCTGTGGCGTCAGAAATGACGTGTCGGTCCCGATTGTTTTGCGGATTTCGAGGCAGGATTGGGCTGTGGTGTCCCAGTAAGTCTTGCTCCTGCGCTCTTGTGTGCCAAGGGGTGTGTTCGCCTTGGATTTGGTCTGAGATGTGAAGGCTCCATGGCGAGTTCGGGACTCGAGGATGAGCGTCGGCGGTCATTGTTACGGCTCGTGTTGCGGCTCTTGGCATGCCGTGTTGCAGTTCGAGGAATTGCAGCGATGATGCATCGAGAGATGCTGTGATTGTGGTCCGACGTGACGCTCGTCGAGTGTATCGGAGGCGCTGACCTGATGGAAGCGATGGTTTTCCTTGGTGCTGGATGGTGCTGTTTCCAGCGTGCGCGAGGTTTGAGGTCAGGTCGAGCGTGGAGTCCTTCCGTTGGTCGGAAGTGCGCTGGTTTCTCCTTTGGTTGGAGAGATTGTGTTGGGCTAAGGTTCGTCGTCTTGCGTTGTGTGTTCGGATTGGTTGGCCTTGTGTGCCATGAAGTCCGTGCGAGACGTGCTCCTTGTCTTGGCAAGGCGGTTGTCTGTGAGAAGTTGTGCCCATTCCCTTGTCGTGTGAGGGTGCTGGCGCTGTTCCGGAAGGACGAGTGCTGGTTGGGCGGTGTTTGCTTTCTCGGCTGTGCGCGTGGATTTGAGTGCGCAGCGGAAGCGTGGTGGGCCCATAACCCACTGGTTCAGGATCGTAGCGTTGGTTGCTACCGGCGGATTCCTGAGTTTGCGTTGAGCATCGGAGGATGGGTTCCTCGGTGTGAAACGTGTTGTTGCCGTGCCGTTGCTCGAGGTTTTGTGGTTGTTGGCACTGGCAGGATGGAGTGTTGGGAAAAGTGCTGGCTAGTGCGTCGCATGAGTACCCTGTTCCTGTGTTGGAAGCCGTGTCAGGCGTCGGTGTTGGACCTAAATGGGGTTGTTGAGAATGTCGCCTGACGGTGGTCGAGGACGTGTTGGTCAGAGTCGGTGGCTTGGTGTCCGACTTGTGTTCCCAGTCGTGTCCTCGGATGAGATCATCTTTTGAGGAAGCGATCTCTGGCAGGCTGTGGGTTCCTGTTGGTAGCTGCGAGTGACTGGTAAGGCTAGTCTCGTAGCCGACCACGGTGGAATGTTCGTTGCTTAGGGACCCGTGAGCTCTGTCCAGGTGGTGTCCCGTGGCTCTGTGGTAAGGGCGGAATCGGGAATGGCAGGTGTCCACTTGGATTGATCGAAGGATTTGATGAGACCAGATGGAAGAGTGACGCGTTAGGGCGGAGGCCTCCTGTGAGGTTGGCGTCGCTTGGTGGTCCCTAATAGGACATTGGTGTCGCAAGGTTATCCCTGGTTTGGTGACTAGCATGGGGTGGTTCCCTATAAGCCTGAGTCCCGTGAGGTGATGACTGAAGACGCCATGTTCTGTCATTTGGTTTCGTCGTGCTTCCCGAGAGGGTCGAGTTGGCGAGCAGTTGGTGACCAGTGGATGGTCTTTTCAGAGACAGAAGATGCTGGTTGTTGGGGCTCGAGCGTGGCGAGAGCCGTGTGCCAGCGAGACCTTTGGTGGTCGTTTCTGTGATGTGCCTTTCCGGATGGGATCTGGACTTTGTCGGAGTTTGTCTTCTGACGAGAGTTGGCACAGTGTTATGTCCGGCTTTCGGCTTGCCATGTGTGGGGTGTCTCTTGGTGTTGAGCCGATGTGCTGGTTGCGGTCTGCTGAGATGGCTGCTTGAGCTGGTGGAGGCTCTGTTTTGGTTGCTCCCTTGAGGAGGGTGTGCGACCTGTCAGCTGGTTGTAAAACTGATGTGTGATTTGTCTGCTGACCATTGGTTGGATCGGTAGCTGTTGCTCGTGTCGAGGGTTGTGATTCCCCGGTGAGCGAGATTGTGGCTGCGGTGCCATGGTGGATTCTCGCGTTGTCTGAGGTGATGCCGGACTGTGTCCTTTGCTGCATGCCTGCTCTGTTGGCATGTGTGCTCGGCGCGAGGAGTGAGGTGTTGTGTGTGATTGTAAGTCTGGCTGTGTCCCTCAGGATCGGTTTTTTCGTGAGAATCGAGGTTTTCTGTGCTGGGGCTCTGACAGCGTGTCAGTTGATTCAGCGTTCTTCCCCTGGGACTTCGTGCTTGGTCCTGAATTTCGAGGACGAAATTCCTTTAAGGGGGGAGGGCTGTAATGCCCCGGGTTTTTCGGATCCTTCTTCGTGGGTCCCGGATCTGGTTTCTCGGAGTGTCCAGCTCCGTTGTGTCCGAAATTTCGTTTCGGACGTCTTTCGTGTTCGGATCGGCGCGATCCGGAGTCGTTTCGGAGGCCCGGAGGCGTTCCGCGGCTTTTTCCGCGTGTGTTTCCGATTCCCGGCGTGGGTTTCGGCTTTCCCTTCGGAACCTCGTTGCGGATGAACCGGGCCGTTCACCTGGGCGCGAGTGGTACCGTTGCGATCGGTGCGCTCCGAGGATCGCGAGGGTGTAATTTTCTATTTTTCGGGATTTTTCCGATTTTCCGGATTTTCCTATAAATAGCTTTTTCTCTCTCTCCCCCTCTCATTTCTCATTTCTCTCCCTCTCTCTTCTCACGCTCTCTCCTCTCTCCCTCTCTCTCCGGCGGCCGACGGGGCGGAGCATGGGCGAGGCGGGGACGGCGCGGGCGAGGCGCGGGCGAGGATGGATGAGGATCGAGGCGGTGGAGGCGCGTAGAAGCTCGGCCGTGAGTTCGTGGAACGGCGAGGCTCCAACGGCGTTTTCTTCGTGGATCGGCGTCCACGGTGCGCGTAATCTTCGGTGGAGGTAGGGTGATGGACCCTCAGCCCGTGTACTTCCTTTCCGGCGAGTTTCGTAGGCCGTGGTGAGCCGAGCGGGCTAAACGGGGCGTTTTGGGCAAAATGCATGTTTTTGGGGTGTGAGCCGGATCTCCCGTTTTATGGTGTTTTTGGGCGATCCAGGGGTTTAGATGCATGCCTAGGGGCTTGGGGAAGGTTTCCCCTTTTGTTTCCCCTTCACCTGGGGGTGAACGGGGCGTGGCATGGCTTTTCCCGCGGTTTCCACCGTTTCCGGGTGCGGACTGAGAACGCGCTATACTCCAGTAGCGCGTTCTTGAATGTCGCGCTGCCCCGATAGGGCGTGTTCATCGGAGAAGATGAACAGTAAGGCGGTTTGGGTCGCGCCTTACGGCCCCAGCGCATTCTGGTTGTCGCGCTATAGGATCATAGCGCGACCTGGCCTGGTCGCGCTATGGTCATGTAGCGCGTTCGTGTTGAACGCGCTAGGCGCGTATAGCGCGTTCTGACTAAACGCGCTATGCACATGTAGCGCGTTCTTGGAGGGACCAGCCGGGCTGCCCGGGGCGGGCGGTCTGCGACTGATCGTGCTCCTCGTGGGCCGTGTGTGCCTTGGACACCCAGTGGAGTTTCGTGACCGTGTTTTGGGGTGTCTGGAGGTTCCGTTTACCTCGTTTTACGTGTCCGTGCGCTTAAGGGTCCGGGTGACCTTTTAGCGTCCGTTCGCATTGTGTTGGTCTCCGGTCGACCCGGTTGGGACCCAGTGGTCGACCTCCGGCCTTGTGAGTATCCTGGACACCCCGTGGGTTCTGTGTCCGCGTTTCTGGGGTGTCGGGAGGGACCGTGTTTCCTCGATTAGCGTGCCCGTAGGTGTGGTGGGTCCGGGTGACCCCACGTGTTCCGGGCTCTTGTGTTACGCTTGATCGAGTCACCGTGTGTCGGTGTGTGTGCGGTGGGGTCTCCCCCGCATATCGTGGGTTCCTTTGGAAGGCGATTCCCGTGTGGGCCATGTGTTTGGCCTTGGACTGTGAGTCCAGTTGTCCGGCCTGGGGCTGGAGGTTTCCCGCTTGCTTCAAGATGGGAAATCGTCGTGGCGGCTTGCGTGTTGCCTTGGGAATCGTGCCTCTGTGTTTTCCGTGTGGCCCGTGTGAGTGGCCTTAGTCCCTTGCGTTCCCTTCCCGAGGGAGTGGTCTTGGCGACTTGTGTGTTGTCTCGGTACTTGTGCTACCGTGGTTTTAGACCTAGAGATCGGACTAGATTGACGGCCTTGTGCTGTTGCGTGCAACGGTCTTGACCCCGAGTCTTGTGACTCAAGGACCGTTGGGTGTAGTGCGTCTGGAGGACTGCCTAGAGTCCAGTGGCTTAGTGCCACTCGAGTTTTCTCGACTCTCGCGCACGGTGCGTGCGTGGCCGTGGACTGTGAGTCCCGTTTCTTCTCCGACTGTGGTCACCGTGCGACGGGGCCGGTACGTGGGGTGGTCCCCGTACGTCGTCGGATTCGGACGTTATTTTCCGTTGAGTTGAGAGTCTACTCCTTCAGTGACCCTCCACTAGTCGTAGCCTACCAGTACGCGTGTGCTGGTTGCACCAGGGAGTGGTGTACGGGCTTACCCTGAGGACGGTTAGACTGGTTTCCGTCGGGCCCCTCGTCGTAGCCAGAGTCCGGCTGCGGGGGAAAACCAGTCAGAGGGCCAGACCTAGGACGCGTGGTCTGTGTGTGCACACGTGGTTGGGGACTGTGGACGCACGTCGACGGGCGTGACCCCAGCTAGTCACTTGTTGTGGTTACTTGTACGGTGTTCGCGTCTCGGGTAGGACCTACCACGTCAGGCGGTTCACCTGCGGTGCGGTGTAAGACGTCAGGGGACGCTACCGGCTGTGCTTCTAGTGGGTGGTACTCCTATCGAGTACGGAGTGTCAGACTATCAGTCTCTGTGTCTTTGACCTTCGGGTTTTTGGTCGTGTTGACCGGTGAGTTCGGTTGTTTCATCTTGGCGCGTGTGTCGGTTCTTGCGCTGTGAGATTAGCGCTAGTGGCTTTACCGAGGTTCCGTCTTGTGGTGCGGTACCCGCGATCGGATGGTCGGGGTTGCACCTTGGACAGCGTGTCCAGGTTGGCTGTCCGGGGGACAGGCCTCTACGGCGTGGTTGCCGTGTGTTTTTACTTCGGTAGGTGGTACTAGCGTAGTTTGGTAGCTTCGACTGCGTGATCGAGGTCTGCCTTCTGGCAGTAGGAGTAGCTGTAGTGCCGAGTTTTGACCGGCCACCGGGTTGCTGTTCCTGCTGTAGTTGTAGCTTCCTTTCCGCTACCGCCGTTGTTTCCGGTTGGGGTTCCACGGGATCCCTGCTGAGTCTCTGTTTTGGAGACTCATTCCCTGCTTTTCAGGTGTAGCGGTTCTTCCTCGTGGTTCGAGGGTGCGGAGCGGAGGTTCTCTGTTGCCAGCTTGCCGGGCCGAGTGTTCACTTGGCATGTGGTACGCTTTACTGCTTTAGACTGTACTTTCTGTTGGACTGGACTCTGTTGTAGTTGTTTATTTATTTCTGTTATTTGTTGAGTTGTCCTGCTTTATTTCCTATTTCTTTGTGCCTCCACACTCCTTTTAGCCCTTCCGAGCCCTCCCGGCTCGTGGGCGGCGGTGCGAGTCTCGGGTTATCGGGCCTTCTCGGTAATCGGATTCTCGGGTCGTTACACTTTGCATGGATGCAAGTATTCGACAAAGCATTCATCACTAAAGTAGATCAGTAGGGTGATGTACAAAGTACATCACTTGTCCTTCAATCATTCATATAATTCCCATATATTACCAGCTACGACAACAAAATATAGTAGCTAATTGTACTGTAAAACCCAGCCCAAAGAACAAAAATTTATCTGAATCAGTCATGGGTCAACAGGAACATGAGCAAATTTACCTCAGAACCCAGCCCACAGGCTTATCCCGGGTCAACAATAAATCTTCACGCAATTCAGAAGTTCATTTGCAAGCAGACAGACAACAAAGTTTGATCAAGTACAACACCTAGAAGCTGATAGCATTTGTTCCCAAAATATAGAGTAGGTCACATAATTGGGTTGCCCCTTGAATAGTACAGAATTAAACTTCCAGCAATAAATAGCAAACGTTCTCATATTTCAGAACTACATGAAGACTTCCAAAGTAAGAGGTAGCTTGCTAATGGCGAGAATCAAATTTGCGCAACCATTAAATTAAGAAGCACAAAGACTCACCTCAAAGAATGAAATTGTATTAACTAAAAGCCTTCTTATTCCGTGATAGAATCTCTGATATTTTCTGCTACGTGGGAATTATGACATTTATTTTTGATTTACAGTTAATACAAGTCTAGTAAGGTCTGCAATCATTTTTTATAAAGATACGGATGTTTGTACAGAATAAAGATTATTTGGCTTATTATGAGACATGGAGAAGAAATTTAACCCTAGCACAGTTCACACTCCACTGTGTATAATTAAACATTCACATTGAAAATTAAACAAGTCCATACCGTTGACATATCTTTTGCCCACATGAAGAACCCGCAACCTGATGTTGTTTTGTCAGTCTACAAGTGAAAGATATTCACATTAGACACATTTCATAAGGAATGTAAGAACAATAACCATGAACAATGTTAGCCACGTACCTTAGATTCTGGACATACATAAATTATTTTTCCCTTATTCTTACTAGTGTTTGAGGTCCGCCTTCTACAAGGTCCTTTGCCACAAGGACACAGTAATACTTCATCCACCCACATGAAGAACCGACAGGACTTATCATTCCCAAGCTGTGACCAAATGTACATGAGAAAATGACATACATAACATGTAAACCAAAACAGTACGGTAGGGTAAAAACAACATACGCCAAGTGGGCAGTAATAATAGGGACGTTGGGGATTCTTGCTACTTTGAGAAATCTTGATAACACATTCCCCTATGCCACATTGACACTGAATAGGATCATATTTTGCCTCACCTATTAATTTTGAATCCTACTGGTTTTATCCTGAAAAAGAATTATGTTATAAACACTTAATTATAATGAAGCATCGGTCAAGTTACTGGGTATTTGATATGTCATGTTATTTGGCTCAGATGGACAATATTCAAAAATGACAGTCATTGGAAGACAAGTGCTGCAGTCACTTCCCATAGAACCCCTACAGTAGCACCATCCATCCTCATAGTGGGGGCTGCCATAAGGCCATCCAACCCACTATCATCGGCGGGGCCTACAAATAGGGGAATGGAATGTGATGCCCCACAGTCTCCCTCATCACATCAATGCTCTTTCCCATCATCATAGCCCAATGTCCTATGCAAGGATAATATTCCTGTAAGTATTAGAAAATGTTAGATACACACCAAAATAGCAAATATGAGCACAAAGATATAACATAAATCTAATAACAAATCCAAGCATGTGCAGTGTAGTACAAGGCAGCAACTTATATTTGATATGTCATGTTATTTGGCTCAGATGGACAATATTAAAAAATGACAGTCATTGGAAGACACGTGCTGCAGTCACCTCCCATAGAACCCCTACAGTAGCACCATCCAGCCTCATTGTGGGGGCTACCATAAGGCCATCCAACCCACTATCATCGGCGGGGCCTACAAATAGGGGAATGGAATGCGATGCCCCCACAGTCTTTCTCATCACATCAATGCTCCTTCCCATCATCATAGCCCAACATCCTGTGCAAGGACAATATTCCTGTAAGTGTACACACACACACACACACCAAAATAGCAAATATGAGTCCAGAGATATAACATCTAGTAACAAAACCAAGCATGTAAAAATGTAGCATCGACCACGCATGTTGTGCAGTGTAGCAGCCTGAAACCCATATGTAGTGGCAATTGAGCCAGGCTACTCCAAAAAATTGAGTGTTCAAACGATCATATCCAAGGTAGGGAGCAGATTGCAGAGTATAAATTTGGTTGTTTGAAGGTCACCCCCCCCCCCCCCCCAAAAAAAAAGAGCAGAAGTCATATCTGAGAAACTGTCAAGGATTCTATGTTATATATGCACATTCTAAAACATAAACAACTAAACATAAAACAATTGACAGAGAATAAAAGTGTCCAAACACACAACATATATAATGTCCAATTACAGAACATGTAAAATTGACTAATTAAAAATGACAATATCATAATGTCACTCATCATTTTGAGATTCCACGTGACAACGCCTGCAATAGATAAGTTATAGGTTACGTGTAAGCATAACTGTGAAAGACATAAAATATTACACATTAGGTTAACAGTGTAATAAATACCCCCGTGAACTATGATGGGCCCAAAGACGAGTTGCCAAACGTTCCCGGAATCTTTCCCCTCTAGTAGCCTCTGTCCTACTGACATTATCCTCTTCATCGACCTCCTCATCACCAGGATTGTCCACGTCATCTTCGGCTTGTTGGAAATTAAATTAACACCTTGCCCCCTTCTAATGAAATTGTGGAGCACGCAACAAGCCATTACAATTCTAGCTTGTGTCTTAATTGGATAATTACGACGTTTTACCAAAATTGTGAAACGTGATTTCAGGACACCAAAAACACGCTCAACACAATTGCGTAGTTGTGCGTGCCTATGATTGAACAAATCCTTTTTATCCCTGTGTGCAACCCTCCTCCTATTACCTCTGTACTCTGGCAGATGATATCTTGTGCCGCGGTACGGTGCTAAAAAGCGGGGGATGTTTGCGTATCCTGCATCCACCAACCAAAATTTCCCTATGACAACAAACGAGATGGAATTCTAATAAGTATGGGGAACGAAACATACATAGATCTATCAATTGAATAACATGTACCTTCTGGTACGGTAAATCCACCTTTTTCAAGGGCCCACCTGAGGACTTTCGTATCTGCAGCTGATCCCTCCCAACTCACAACAACATAACTAAACATTAGATCAAAATTTACACATGCCATGACATTCTGGGATGTTTCACCCTTCCGATTTTGATAACGAGGCTGGTCAGCCATCGGAACCTTTGCAAGTATATGTGTGCCATCAATTGCACCCAGTGCATTCTGCTGACAAAGCAGAAGCATAATTAATAACAATTAACAAACAGTTGAAGGAACCAATGAATGCATGTCTATTTGCTAATGATCATAAAGTACATCACCTTGAAGAAGGGAAAAAATTTAGGATCATATCGAATTTTTGGATGTACTGGATCATCAACAGACGGCTTCTTAATATAGTCATGGCGCAATGATAACACTGCCATGAGTACATTGTTAAAATGTCGACTTATCGTCTCTCCTGAATGTTGGAACCATTCTCTGAGTAATCTATTGCCAACTCCATGTCCAACCTCGAGGGGAAATATAGCTAATTGCTCACTGGCAGACATATTTTTGGTGTCATTAAGTACACCCCTTTCCATCAATTTGTCCCTTAACCTTAAGAATAAGTGAGGATGCACTCGAAAAGTAGAGTATGATCTACCAACATGACCGGTCATTAATTATTTAACCCACTTATGACCTCGACCAACATCTGTGTGCATTGGGGTCCTAAGGATACATATGTCGGATGACAACATTTGAATGAGAACTATATGTTCAACTTCGTCCCAATAGTTCTCCTCATCCATCATAAACTTAATGACCGTGTCAAGTGATGGACCGGTGCCAATAGTTCCCAAGTCCATTGATAATGGAAAATAAAATATCCTACAAAACATAAACAAGCAGCATTTATAAGTGTGCAATAGCGTACGAAGAACCAATTCATGGAAATTAACCATCATTAAAGCTAAAGCTAATTTCATTAAATAAGTAACTGTGAATAAATAAAACTGCACATGTAATTGTAAGTTTAAAAAGGATACCAATGAAGATTTCAATAGTATCCCAGACGGGTAAATATCCATCCTAGTTTCAAATCTTCTGGAAGAGACGTGAAGATGGAACGATCCTCGGTAGACTTGATAAGTTCAATAGCTCTATAAATATCCTGATGAGGAAGTCCAGGTAAATTGACGAGCATATTAATTACCTCATCCATCGGCGGTATAGTTTTTTTCTGAAGTTGGAGCATCTCTCTTGCCAAGGTCAACCTTTCATGACCCAATTCTACTAACTTGTCAATGGAATCCTCATTACCTTGAGAACTCCGCTTCCTCTTCCTACTTATATTACTAGATGAAGGAATGGTCTTGGCCATAGAGGGACTGGCCACGAATGTCTCAACATTTGGAGGTTCACTTTGCGATGGTTGCCGATTATTTTCCGGGGTATCAGTGTCATTGAAGAAAGTGTTAATATTGAAATGTAGCCCTGATTCTTGTTCCAAAGTTTGCTGCTCCTCATCACCAGGGTCACTACGTGTGTCTAGATAAGAGGAACCTTCATTACATACGGCATCATCCCCTCTTGACATGGAACTTGAGCAAATCACCTCCATTTGATCGAAAATCACGAAAGGTTTCCCTTGAATTGATTTGTACTCTTTATTGATCTGAAAAATAAACAGACATGTTGATTAAATTAAAGAAAGTCAAGTTAAACAATTAACTATGCAATACGTATGTTACATATCGCTGTGAGATCATCCCAAGTTTCCTTTGTGCCTGGTGTTGACATTTTCTTGTCATCATCCCATCCCCATCCTGACCTATTCTTTATAGTCACAATTAAATAGTATCGTTTCTTCAGATTTTTAAACCGATTTTTCAAATTCTCCATTGAGTATCCTAACTTGGTCAACTCATTGAATTTTTTTACTGTTTCCTTCCATGCCTCCTTTGTGAAATTTCCATTAGCGAAACCGTCGTTGCTCATCTTGTGTTCTACCAAGAGATCTACAAAAATCAAATCTGCTTCATTACTCCAATTCGCCACTCTACTTTTCCCATCTTTAGATGCACTCATACTTATTTAAAAAACATAATTAATCATTAAGAAAAGAGAACTGAGGCGAATCCCAATATAACACATGACTGTGAAATAAATTTCAGGCTAACACGACCACAGAGAAGGAGCCCACACACCACCGGGGAAGGAGCAATGAAGGGGAAGTAGACGTCAACAGGAAGGAGCAGTCCGGAGTAGAAGACAATTAATCATAAGAATCCGAAAATGAGGCCAATGCAAATGAGCCCAAATGACAATTAAATGAAGATAATATGAAGCACCCGAAGAGCTGAAAACTGCAGAAGATAATATCCCCTAACCAAAATTATTAACATGGACTAAAGTATTCATATGACAATAATATGAAGCAATCCAACATCATAATCTGAAGTATCTTATAACATGTCAACATCATAAGTTGGCAACGCCCCACAGAAAATTACACATGATTTACAGGAGGGTGGAAGTGTCACCATTATGGGCATACGGAAATGAAGGGCTAATAGATAATTAGTGTGCTAATTTAGAACTGAGGTTGCTTCCCCTAACGTGCTCTTTCCTTAGCCCAAACAACATAACAATGTTTTTAAGTGCTTTACAAAAAAAATATTACAATTGCAATAAATGACATAACTAAATGCGATGAAGCAGTGATGGGTTCTAACTTCTAACAGGTGACTGGAACGGCTGATTTCAAAAGGACCTTGGGTTGGATAGCTTGGACCAAGTAGAGTTTCTTATGGATTTTGAGCAGGAGTTTTATGTTTATATTCCTGATGAGAAAGCAGTTAAGTGGCTTACTGTGCTAATGTGGCTAATTACAGACTCACATTACAAAGTCATGAAAAAAAATTGTAAAGTACATGTGTAACTTGGAGAAGTACAGGAGTATAATGGGACACTGAGCTTGGATTCTGTCACTATATGCTCCTCATCACTCAAATAGGGAGAGCAGGCTGAGTTTGTTAAATGGGTTTAGCCAATGATGCATACTTTACTTTATTGATGTTGACAGAGGTGATCAACATATAGAAACTTCATTCCACTGCACATAGAAATTTTCTTACATCAGCTAAGCCAAATTGCATCACATAAAGATGTAATTCCATAAATCTACATTTTTATTCTAAGATAATATCAATTACTCATGTAATATTTTGGGGCACACAGCAGTTGCTGAATAGAAGCTTGCTAATAGAAGCTATTGTACACAAAAGTGTTTAAAAGATATAACCACTGTCATTCTATTTTTATACACAGAAGTTGCTTAATAGAAGATTGCTAATATCAGAGTTTCTGCCACCCCTGTAATGCAATTACTCAGTTAACCACTGTCATTCTATTTTTTTACACAGAAGTTGCTAATAAGACATAACATGACTACTTTTAAACACCAAAAAGGATAACAACTAATAAGATCCATATGACAATAAAGTAGTCTGGAAATACTTTTATTAGCATGGACTATTGTATTCAAATAACAAGAATATGAAGCAATATCCTTTAGGTGTTGGGATCTTTGTGTAAGTGGGTGGCTGTTCATTCCAATGTTCCCTTCCCCTTCTTCCTCACCCTCTATTCTATGGCATGGGCTGCTCAATACCCCCTCTCAGTGTAATTTTTTAAAAAGAAATGAAGTGAAGGGCTCTGATCCCTGACTTCCTTTTATGAGTTTGGTGCGTATCTTTCTACTGTGTGCTTATACGGATGTAGCATACATGTATATCTGTTGTGTCCTCTCTTGCATTTCTCTGCTACATTTTATCTGCCCCTCAGACTTGCTCTTACAAGTGTGGAGTCTACTTATACGGTATATATATATATATATATATATATATATATATATATATATATATATATATATATATATATATATATATATATATATAATAGCCATATGCTCATTACATCTGCTCTGATTCTATCCTATCTTTCCATATGAGTGTATGTGACTATGGTACGTACATACACTCATATGTGTCACTGAGCCTCTTACATTTCTTTACCCCATCTTATCTGTTCCTCAATTTTGTGAGCATGGTGACTGTCTATAAAGTCTCTTTTACAGTGATGTCTATGCATCCTGAAAACCCCATTTCGATGTTTGGATGGCTCCACCACCATGATACTGAGAGGGGATGAGGCATATGGGGCTCGCCCCAGACTAAGCATTCTCTTTAACCTCTCCTCACTTTCATAATTTTCTGCAACTTCACTTTCTCGAAATTCTGGTAACTCTTGGATCACGGGGGCTCATTCCCTTAATAATGTGGACCCCGGGTGATTCCCTTTAATGAGTGAACATTGGCGACGTTATACTTTGGTAGAAATTTATAATGTGAAGTACCCGAATATCTTCTGAATTATATGTGAAGTACCCGAGTATCTCAATAAATGCAAAATATGATATCCAACATCATACTAACAATAACATGAAATCTCTCATGCCCTAAACAAAATTATTAGCATGGCACAAAGAATACTTGTGAATATTAAGCATGTTATATATCAAAATAGATTCATAATAAATAGCCTTCCAAAAGACATTGATACACATTCAATCAAGACATTCCCAGTAGAGTGGTATGACAAATACCTTATACGGGGAAGGAGCAAGTCCACAAATCGGAAGAGAAGGAGCACTGAAGGGGAAGGAGACGTCAACAGGAAGCACCAGTCCATGGCGTTGGGGGAAGGGGCAACCTGCAACCTCTTTTTACAAAATAGAAGTTAGTAGTAACACACATGCATAGACGACAATGGGAACACAGTGTGAGGGGGGGGTCGTCTCCGGCTAAGAGATCGAAAGCCATCACCAGTAAGCGCAGTTAATCACAAGAGAGGGAGATAGTTGAGAGAGAGGTCGATCCGGGGTCTAGGGTTTGCGAAGGGTGCGCAGTTAATCACAAGAGAGGGAGATAGGTCGATCTGGGGTCTAGGGTTGCGGAGGGCAAGCGTAGCTAATCACAATAGAGGGGAGGAGATGATCGAAAGCCAACACCAGCATGAAAGGGAAGCTGAAGAATGAAGGGAATAACAAGAAAAACCAGAATCAAATCAAACTAGATGAGGAGGGGAGAGAAGTGACCGATCTGCCCGGAAAGGATGACGCCGATGGAGGATGCTGAACTCAAGGGGTGAGGGAGGACTTTCCCATGGTGACCCGGCCCGAATGCGAGAGTGAGAGGGGGGCTTGATACTCGATCGACGGTGAGCTCCCTCGCGGATGGTGATAATATATATATTTTTAATATATTTTTCTTGTTTTGGCTTTGTTTTTCTAAAAAAACAAAATAAAGGAAAAAAAGAGGAGGCGTCCAGGGGCCTGGACGCCTCCACAAGAAAATATAAATATTTTTTAAAAATATAAAAAAATAAAATAAAAGAATAAGTAGTATATATACAGTGTTATTGTTTATGACTGTTCATGATGCTGATGTGTTCTTTGTTGGTTTTGTGGTTTGCAGGGCGTGATGAAGGGCCGGATCAGCTGGTCCTTGGTGGTGGTAGCATACCGTGGGCTGCCAGATTTCCAGAGGGCGCGTGTGGACGCCATGGGCTTTGGAGCTTTCCTTAGGATCGAGCCCTTCCGGCTCGACCTTCCTCTTATCCAGGCACTGAGGGAGCGGTGGCACGCACCGAGCCGGGCGTTTCTGATGCCCTGGGGGCACATGGTGCCGACGCTGGAGGACGTGGCTCGGATCACCGGGCTACGAGTTGACGGAGAGGCAGTCAGCGGGGTCACCTACCCCGACTACCGAGAGAGTGCCCTAGACCTGCTGTGGTTAGAGACGAGCGTGACTGATAGAGACAGCAGGGTAGTCGGCCGAGTGGAGATCATGGAGGCGCTCGGATTCGTCGACCCGCGTCAGCGGGTTAGCGAGACTGGAGCAGAGTTCTTGGCTCGACTGGAGGGGGATGCTCGTGCTGCTTTCACCCAGGACCCAAGCGAGCGGGAGCTGGTGGATCTAGACCTTCGGAGGTTCCTTTTCTTCTTCCTGGGCCGCCTTCTGCTGGGGACGAAGGGGGATGGCATCCACTGCCGTTTCCTCGGGATCTTGGCGGATCTAGACAGAGTGGGGCACTATGCGTGGGGAGCAGCTCTGCTTGCCCATCTGATTGCCGATCTCTCCCAGACTTCGGAGAAGGAGACGACAGTCAGCGGCTTCGCACCTTTCCTCCAGGTAAACATTTTATTTATGCATTCCCACAGTTAAATATGCAATTATTGTACTAATGATGTATGATGGATGCAGGTGTGGAGCTATTACTATTTTCCGATGGGGAGGGCTAGGCATGGGAACAGGAGGGCCGTGCCTCTGGCGCGGCAGTGGAGGCCGGTCGTGGTTGCAGCACCCCACGGCTACCAGCTGGCGTCACTTCGTCGGGAGCTGAGCGAGTATCCCGAGGCCATGGTATGATGCGTATGATTTTTTGTGTTTATGCATGTGACTGAATGGTAACTAACATGATGTATGTATGGTGATGCAGGTGGTGTGGAGGCCCTACCTGGGCATGGGCGATGCTGGCCAGCCCTGGGTTGTAGCGGGTCTTCCTCGCTTCAGGCGGGACGTGTGGGTCCATTGCCTGAACGAGATTGAGCCGCTGCGGCTTAGACTGGTCATGAGGACGTTGGGGCTGGCCCAGGAGTGGGTAGACGTAGATGCGCCGGCCCGCATTGGGCGGAAGACCAAGGGGAAGGCGAAGATCGTGGACTGGCGTACGCGCTTCCCAGCACAGTACCAGGACTGGCAGCAGGGCGGGGTCCCAGTAGTGTCCCACGTACAGGACAGCACAGACTACATGAGACGGTACCGAGCTACGTACGGGGACCGCCTCTCCTTGGGTGGTATGGCAGGGGTAAGTGAAATGAAACTGCTCCACCTTTCTATATGTATATGCATGGGATACTAACTTATGTGTAATGCAGGATGCTCGTGATACCATGATCGCTGACCTGCGGGCCCAGTTGGCGGACGCCAGGCGACAGTTGGTGGCCATCTGACAGGAGTTGGAGATCCTGGTGAGTCTATGCAATGCATTTTTTTTGTGACCTGGATTTTTGATGCTTAGCCTTTGACTGACGTTTGCCCCGTGTTTCAGCGGGCCCACCAGACAGCGACAGCCAGGATGGCTGGCGGAGTGGGTTCCAGTTCGCGGGGCCCTCCTCCGGAGGTTTCTGCCCTCCAGGAGCAGCTGACGTATGCGGTGGCTCGGGCTGAGGAGGCCGAGCGTGATCGCGAGGCTCGAGTGAGTGCTTGCTTGACCCTGACTCTCCTTCTGGTTGCTTTCCTTCTATCACTGTTCTCTTACGGTGCATGCGTGCCTTGACAGGTGGCCGAAATCCGAGAGGCCCTGGCGCGTGCTGTTCGTGCCGAGCAGGAGCGCGACGCTCGGGTGGCGGAGCGTGACGCCCGGATTGCGGAGCGTGACGCCCGGATTGTGGAGCTGGAGGAGGAGCGTCGACGAGAGGCTGAGGAGCTCCCTCGTGACGTGCTGGATCTGCGGATCGCCCTCGAGTTGTCGAGGAGGGAGGCAGTGAGAGAGAGAGAGGAGAGGGAGAGAGAGAGGGAGGAGCGACAGCGGGATCAGACCGAGAGGAGGGCTCTGGAGGCCCAGCTGCTGGAGCTCCGATTGAGTCTTGGCACGGCGGAGGGGAGGCTTCGGGAGAGTGAGGAGCGGTACCAGAGGGCGAAGGAACGCGGGGCGCGACTTCGTCAGTCTGGTTCTTTTTCCATGGGCAGCTATCTGGTCTCTTCGGCCGAGGAGCGTCGTCGCGCCTTCGAGGCTGGAGTGCCACCGCAGGGCGAGGCGAGCACGGCTTCTCAGGGTTCGCAGAGGCCCCCTAGGGATCCCCGGCGGAGGAGGGAGGAGAGAGATGACCAGGAGGGTGACGGTGAGAGTTAGAGAGTTGCTTGTACGTCACCCTTCTCACTGTATGATGTACTTTCGGCTATTATATGAAATGGAAATGGCTTTTGTGTTGTGTGTACTTTTCTCTCTCCCACACTTTCTTTTTTGCACTGAGTTGTCCCTTGAGGCACGCTCCGCGAGACCTTGCCCTGAACAGCGGGGAACTACGCTTTGCACGGGGGGATTTTGTTTCCTTTTCCCCCTTTTGGGCGCGTCCAGGCGTGAGGACGCGTCTTAATCCTTGATTTTAAATTTAAAGCGACGGGTGGTCCTTTCTTCTCCCGTGCCTTACCCGCAAACGAGCCCGCCTTCCGCCGAAACGCGCTTGCCCCTTTTTCGTCTCCCTCCTCTTTTGATCGATGGAGTTCGGTGGGCCCGACCGTGGTGAAGGTGGAGAGGGACGAGGAAATCCTCGCCCAAGGAGGGACGCGCCCGAGCACGGAACGGCGTCCATGGAGGAGGAAGGGCCGCTTCGGGCCCCCGAGGGACCCGAGGGGCCCGAGGGCGTGGGAGGAGGTGAACACGGTCCGGTAGGTCCTTCGATCTCTTCCTCTTTTAATTCATTTTGGGTTTTGAAGCGAGCCGGGCGAGGAGGAAAGGGTTCGGCGAGTGTTGCACTCAAATGATGGACGCGTCCTAGACAGGGGACGCGTTCCTTTTGACTGATATGGGACCCCTTTCTTGGTGCAGGACATGGCAAGGACCCTGGGCCTGGCCGATGAGTGGGCGAGTGCGGACGAGCCGAGCCGCGTCAGGAAGGAGAGTCGTGGCAAGGCGAGGCTCGAGGACTGGCCCGTACGTCTCCCTGGACAGCAAGGGGGTGTACTGGTGCAGGACAGTGCCGACTTCCTGCGGCGGCAGAGAGAGAGTTACGCGGGGCTTCCCCAAGCTGGGGACACGCGTGGCATCGGCGGCTCGCGTGCCCAGCTGTCAGAGACTAGGCGGCAACTGGCCGTCGCTCAACATGAGCTGTCGCTCCTGGTAAGTTACGTGCCGCCCTTTTAACTTCAGATTTTGGAGTTTCACTGACGGCCGTTGTTTATTTTGTTCCAGCGTGCCCAGCAGACAGCGACGGTGGGAGTGGCTGGCGGATCTTTCAGTTCCTCGGCCCCTTTTCTCGAGATTGCTTCCCTCCGGGAGCAACTTGCCGATGCGGTGGCCCGTGCGACCCGGGTGGAAGAGGAGCGTGACGCCTGGGTGGCGACTGTAGCGGAGCTGCGGCATCGTGGTGAGGAGAGACCTTCTCCAGACATCCTGGAGTTAAGGGTTCTTCTGCAGATGATGAGGAGAGAGGTAGAGAGAGAGAAAGCCGAGAGAAGGTCCGAGCGATAGCGGGATCTGACCGAGAGGAGGGCCTTGGAGGCCCAAGTGAGGGAGCTCCAGCTGGGCCTTCAGGCCGTCGTGCAGAGGCTAGGAGGGATGGAGACGCGCTACGAGAGAGCGCGAGAGTTCGGGGAGCGACTCTGCCAGTCCGGTCGCTTTGCCGCCAGTGGCTTCTTCGCCATGCCAGGGGAGGAGCAGCGAGTCACTGCTGCGGAGCAGGCGCCCAGAGGTGAGGCAGGTGCTACTGCACGGGGATCCCGGAGGCTTCTGAGGGACCCTCACCTCGGGGGAGAGGAGGAGAGTGCCCGGAGAGATGAGTGATGGTGAGGATTGGCGGGCTAGTGGACCCGTCACCTCTTTATGTTTATGATGTTTTTGACAGCTTATGTAGAATTATGAATGGAGTGATTTGATTTTCTGATGCTTGTTTGTAGTCTTGTGCGTTCCTTCTTCCCTACACTTCTTCTCCTTTGCACTGTTCCCATGTGACGGATCTGTCGAGACTCCACCTCGAGCGGAGAATCACGTCTTGTTGTGACCATTTTCCACGGGAATCTGCCGTCGAAGTTAATACTGACGGCCCTAGTTCCTTTTCCCGGATGTTGTGCCAAATTTTGCGGGCGTCCTCCAAAACATGATAGGGTATCCCTAGACAACATAGGGGCTATTCGTCCTATTCTTCGTCCAGTCAATCACCCTGT
The DNA here is from genome assembly GCA_022559845.1 of Amorphophallus konjac. Taxonomy (NCBI): domain Eukaryota; kingdom Viridiplantae; phylum Streptophyta; class Magnoliopsida; order Alismatales; family Araceae; genus Amorphophallus; species Amorphophallus konjac. Next base: position 204,262 of record JAHNEJ010002335.1, on the reverse strand, counting down.
GCGAGTGGTGAAGCGACACATGGGGCCGCTTGGCCGGTGTCTTATTGCGAGGGCTATCATCGACAGGTGATGGAGACAATCTTGGCCCGCACTCCTTCTATTTCTATAAATTCTTGTCCCTTTTATCTTCCCAGGTATATCGAGGAATAACTCGAGGAGCACAAGTTCTCACGGGAGAGGAGGAGTTCAAAATTCTGAGAGTTGGATGGAGGGCGAATCTTCCCATTCCTCGAAGAGAAGCAGGTCCAGTGGTAGTAGTTCCAGGAGACTTTCAGACTTTGAAGGGCACTTCAGCGAAAGGACCCAATCACAACTCGTAAGCCAAGTTTTCTTGCCCTTTTCTCATTTTTTCTTCCTTTCTTCTGACCAAACCTCACCCCCATTCCTGGTATGTGTAGGTTGTGATGAAATCACAAATCTTATGGGAGTTGGTAGTAGCAGCGTACAGGGGCCTCCCAGATTTTCAGAAGGCGAGGCTAGACGTGATGGGAATTGGTACCTTCCTTCGGATCGAGCCGATCCAGCTTGACCTAGTCCTGATCCAAGCCTTGTGTGAGAGATGGGACCCAGTGAGCCGGGCATTTCTGATGCCCTGGGGGCACATGGTGCCCAGCTTGGAAGATGTGGTCCGAATTACGAGTCTCAAGGTGGATGGCGAGGCAGTGACCGGAGTCACTTACGCGGACTACCGAGAAGGTGCCCAGAAGTTACTGGGTTTGGACCTAGATGGTCGGAAAAACAGGTCGGTATCTAGGGCGTCCCTCATGGATGTATTAGGGCTCACCGACACTCGTCGGCGGGATGACGAATCCTCAGAAGAGTTCATGGAAAGGATAGAAACAGGATGCCGTGCCGTGTATTGCACAGATTTCGGCAACTGGGAAAGATGTAACATAGATTTGAGGAGATTTCTCCTCTTCCTTTTGGGGAGATTGGTACTGAGCTCGAAAGGGGACGGTATCCAATGTTGCTTTCTGGAGCTGCTGTCAGACCTTGAAAGAGTAGGGTACTATGCCTGGGGAGCTGCTATGCTGGCGCACTTGTTTGCAGGCCTATTCCAAGAAACGGATCGTGAGATGACTGTGAGTGGTTTCACACCATTCATCCAGGTATTTTTTTTTGTTTTGCTTGTTTTGTATTTTTTGTTATTTTCGCAAGGTGCTGATGACCTGCGCCGAGCAGCTATGGAGTTATTATTACCTCCCTATGGGGAGAGCTCGACATTGGCGACCCGTGATGGTGCCGCTAGCCAGGCGGTGGGAACCCGTCATGAGTGCGGCACCCCTAACCTACCAACTGATGGTGTTAAGGCGGGAGCTACAGGAGTTCCCTACAGCGATGGTAAACTGGAGACCCTACTCAGACATGGTCGATGCCAACCAGCCGTGGGTTCTAGCAAGTCGTGCCCGGTTCGGACGGGAACTATGGATGCACTGCCTGAATGAAATCGAGCCGCTTCGGCTACGATTAATTATGAGGACTTTAGGACTGGCTCAAGAATGGGTGGATTCAGCTGCGCCACCTCGTGTCGGGAGAAAGACGCGGGGACCGGCGACTTGCATTGACTGGCGCGTGCGATTCCCCGAACAGTATGAGGACTGGCAACGGGGTGGCACGATTGTAGAATCACAGGCACGGGACAGCGAGGACTACTTGCGTCTATATAGGACAAAGTACGCAGAACGGTTCCAACCCCGGGGACTTGTGGAGGTAGATTTCCCCTTTTTCTCTTTTCTCCTTTTCTTGGTTTTTCTGGTAAAAATGCTGACTTGTAAGGCTGCAGGATGTCCGGGATGCCATGATAGCGAATTTACGAACTCGCTTGGCAGAGATGGAACAACAGTTGGGTGATGCCCGCGGAGCTACGAGCGCCTTGGTAGGTGTACAGTACGTTCCTAATTAAAACCCCAGATTCCAGATGTTGGCTGCTAATTCACATGGTCGCAGCATGCCCAGATTGGCGCAGCCTCCCCAGCGATGGGAGTAGGTGGTGCCTCTTCCAGCTTGCGGATTCCCACCTCAGAACTTGACTCGCTTCATGAGCAACTTGCTCACGCCACGCAGCGTGCTGCGGAGGCAGAAGGGATGCTCCGTATACAGGTAAAAGTTTCAGCGTTGAGTTCTCTTTGTTTACGCCTTATCGCGTATCTGAGATGGTACACTCGGCAGGAAAAGGAGACGGAAGAAGTGCTTGCCCAAGCTGCGCAGAAGGAGGCTAGGATAGCAGAACTGGAGAGGGAACTGTGGCGTCATCCTGATGACGACTCATCCAGGGATGCTATGGAACTGAGGATCACTCTCCAGTTAGAGAGGGAAGACCGTGAGAGAGAACGGGCAGAGAGGGAAAGAAACGCAGAGAGAGAAAGAGCCAACAGTTTGGCTGAAAGGGAGGAGCGAAGGGCCATGGAGGCCCAACTATTCGAACTCCGAATCGGCCTTGGTCTTGCTGAACAGTGGCTGAGAGATGGTGAGGAGCGCTACCGAAAAGCACGAGAGCGTGGCTTTCGTGTTGGTAGCTTCTCTGCTGCTTCCGTGGATCAACGCCGGGATGTGGGAATAGGAAGATGAGTACAGAGCGGCAGGAGTACCGCTTTTCGTAGTTGGGTAGCACCTTTGAGAGTGTTTTGCCCGGAGAATAGTGGGACGAGTAATGCAGAGAGAGAGGACGGAACTTGATGTAAATTTTTTTAATTTTTTGGAATAAAACACAAGGTTTGGTTTGTTTGTTTTTCACCTTTGCTTCAGTTACCTGAATCCCTGCACATATCACTGAAACAAACAAATCAAAATTTCTGTTCTGACTTGGCCCCTTGCTCAATAAGCAAATGGTCACTGTGACTGTCCTTGATAACTGGTCAAGGGGCCAAGCCTTTATTTAACGAAGGCAAGGGAAAGATGCGGTGATGATAAATGTGACAGGCAAGCACACGAATGCAAGCGATATTAAAAATGAGATGATGCACGTAAATGCAATCATGCAAAATTGATTTGTTTTCTTTTTTATATTTGATATTTTTTTTTGTTTTATCATAAAAGATTTTTTTTTGCAAATATGTACATTTCTCTTTTCCATTTTTTTTGTTTTTGCTTTTATCATTTCGATTGTTTTTTTTTGTTGCTAACGCCCGGCAAGCACCTAAATGGCACCTAACCTACGTGAGACAAGGGTTTCTTACTAACCTCCCAGGTATCCTAAGTGCACATCTAGGTTGATTTGGGCCTCTAGACCCCTCGAATGACGATCCCGCCGGCTAAGACTTACCCTGATGACAATACCGTCATGCCATGCTTAGGCTCCCAGTTGCTTCCGACCACAGGGATTCACCCAAAAGGTGTTTGAGGTAGATGATTTGCCCGACCCGGGTCTGTTTCCTCACAACTCTAGATGGTATAAGATGGAACACCCTGGAACCCTAACGACCAACCGCGCGACGCTGACCCGGAATCAGACGCCGTCGCACCCATAGGTGACGCGCTTGCATTGGCCTAAGCCCGAGGTTAAACAAGAAGACATCAAGGTGGTAAACAGGGGTCTTGACCAGCCAGAAACACGGAGACTCCTTCGCAGCGATAGCTTTTACTTTTCAAAGTAGGCAACCAAAATGTGTATATTAAAATAAGGTCGCAGACCCTGGGCAGTTTTCACCTTTCAGAAACTCCATCGAACCTTCATCTTTAGAGGGAGAAGGAAGAGCGTAGGGGATAAACCTCCTGAGAGGACCGGCAAAGCCGTTAACCCGGCGAGCGAATAAGGGCCCATTAACTCTTTCCTTTCGGACAACTTCGGACCAAATCTCGAGCATTTACATTCCACGGCCCCCCTTTGTGGATTCAGACTTTTGCTTTGAGGGGTTTCGTTTATCGCACCAGGCATGGTCACGACCAGACTTTTCTCTTGATTTTAATTTTGTATTTCTTTCTGTGAGGGAGATATAGTCGTTTGACGTTGGTGGGCTCCCTCTTCGTATGCCTGCAGGGACACTGCCCTCTTCTCGTGCTCTGATCGATGCTCGAGGAAATGGGTCCCACTCTTGCCTTTGGGGTTTGAGTTTCGATTTCTCATGCTCAGCGTTTTAAGGGCGCCGACTGTCTCATTTGGTCGAAGAGAAAAGAATAAAGATTACAGCTTCCGGAGATCTTCTGGGTGGAGCCCCACCGTAGGTGATGCTACCGATTTTTTTTGAATAAAATACATAAGTGAGCAGATGTTAGCTTCCTTCGAACGAGCATAGGCCGACGTGGCCGGACAGGGATCTCCACGGTTCTGGCAAACCAAGACCTGGTGCCTACCAAGCCTTAATGGGCCCTATCCTAACATGAAGGTTAGATGCAGGGACTTAACTACATGGTGAGTGCCAGGCATCGGCATTTTGAATTTTCCATATTTTTAGTGGTTTTCAATATTTCCTTGTTTTTGATGTTTTTTATCTTTTCATCATCATTTTTTTTTGTTTTGTGCTAAGGGTAGTATTTCTTAAGATAAAGCCCATTCCAAGGGTGGGATAACTCGGTCCCTTCGGCGTTGATTAGCTTGTAGGCGTTGCCAGGGTACACGGCTTGAATTACAAATGGTCCTTCCCAATTGGGTTGGAGCTTAGAACGCGGCCCTCCGGGTTTGACAAAATTTCTTTTTACGACCATCTCACCGACTTTGAATTTTCTCTCAACGACTTTATTTGTTAAAAGCGAGCGAGTCTATTTTGATACACGCGCGCGTGTTCGGCGGCGGCCAGCCGCTTCTCATCCAAGAGTTCCAACTGGGCGAGGAGTGAATTACGACGATCGTCGAGGGGAAATTCCTCATCCAATTGTACCCTGAGAGAAGGGATCAGAGTCTCGTACGGGACTACCGCTTCCATACCATAAGTGAGGGCAAATGGAGTTTGCCCGGTGGGGGTACGGATTGAAGTGCGATAGGCCCATAGGGCTTCGATAAGCTTTTCTGGCCAGTCTGAAAACTTACTAGACTCGCAGGTTTTTTTGATGATTTTGAGCAATGTTTTATTGGTGGCCTCCGCTTGGCCGTTACCTTGTGGGTAATAAGGCGATGAATGATGTAATGCAATTGCGTACCTTTTGCAGAGGTCCTGTAGGTCCTGAGAAATGAATTGTGGCCCATTGTCGGTGACGATCGTGCTTGGGATGCCGAATCTGGCAAGAATGTTCTTCATGATGAACTTGCAGACTGTTGACGCCTTGATTTCCGCGTAAGCTTCGGCTTCGGCCCATTTGGTGAAGTATTCCGTCGCAGTAAGGATGAAAGATTTCTGCTTGGTGAGGGAATTGGGATCACCTAGGGGACCAATGATGTCGAATACCCACATGGAGAAAGGCCATGGGGAGGATATTGGATGAAGTGAGGAAGATGGTGAATGGATTTTATCGGCGTGAAGTTGACACTTGACACACCTACGGACATAGACAGCACAATCCTCTTCCATAGTGGGCCAATAAAAGCCTTGACGAATGATCTTCTTGGCGAGCATCTGACTATTCACGTGGCCACCGCACACACCCGAGTGCGTCTCTTCTACACATTTTCAAACCTCATCGTCACCAAGACATCTTAACAGAATACCAGTAAGGCTCCTCCTATAGAGTAGACCTCCAATCAATGTGTATTTCTGAGCCACCCTTCTTATGGCTTTCTTGTCCTCTGTGGTGGCCCCTTCAGGATAAGACTGATCTTGGCAATATTTGACAATTTCATAGAACCATGGTTTCTCTTCATCAGCCAGTTCTTCTTCGGCCTCTGCCAACATGAGCTCCCTCTTCTCAAGGATATCTTCCTGCAGGATCTTCCTTGCTATCCTGTCTTTGATGTTTACGTAGGAAGCATCATCGACTGCAGGGGCGTGAAGTTTGTAGATGGAAATGGACTTAAACCATCTTCCTAGAGGGAACCTTATGGATGATGCCAATGAGGCGAGGGCATCGGCGAGAATATTCTGATGACGAGAGATATGAACAAAGATCAGTTTTGTGAACAGTTTGGCAAAGGCAGCAGTGAGTTCTTGGTATGGCTTGAGTTTGGGATCGCGAGTGCGATACTTAGTGAGTACCTGGCGAAGGATGAGTTGACTATCACCTACGACTCGCAACTCAGTGATACGAAAAGAATGAGCGAGTCCTAGGCCAGCTAGAAGAGCTTCATATTCGGCTATATTGTTGGTGACTGGAAATTTGAGCTGGTATGCCAATGGGAATGTGAGGCCTTCCGGCGACAGGAGGGCGATGCCGATTCCTCTCCCTTGAGAATTCAAAGCTCCATCAAAATATAGCGTCCACATTGGCTCATCTGATTGGTTGATGGACATTAGTTCCTCATCTGGAAACTCTGATTGGACGGGATCGAACTTGGGAAGAGGATGGTGAGCGAGATGCTCGGCTATGGCATAACCTTTAATCGCCTTTTGCTGGATGTAGGTGATGTCGAACTGAGAGAGAAAACTTTGCCAGCGTGCTAGCCTATCCGTAAGGACGGCTTTCTCCAGAAGGAATTTGATAGGATTCATTCGAGCAATCAAGTGGACTTCGTGAGCCAAGAAGTAGTGCTTCAATTTCTGCACTACCCAAACGAGGGCAGCACAGGTTTTCTCCATGCCGGTGTACTTCTGCTCACAGGGATTGAGAAGTTTGGACAAGTAATAGGTTGCCCGTTCCTTGCCTTCTTCATCAGCTTGTGCGAGGACGGCTCCCACGGAGTCATCCAAGACTGAGATGTAAAGGATCAGAGGTTTTTCTGGTTTAGGTGGAATGAGAACGGGTGGACTAGCCAGATATTCCTTCAACCCTTTAAAAGCTTTCTGACATTTAGAATTTCAGTGGAATTCTACTCCTGGCTTGGTCAACTCGTAGAGAGGTCTACACCTTTGTGAATGTTGAGACAAAAACCGACGAATAAACTGCAGCCTACCGATTAAACCTCGGACTTCCCTCAAATTCTTGGGAGGCGGCATATCCCTGATAGCCTTGGCTTTGTCGGGATCTATCTCGATCCCTCTTTTACTCACAATGAACCCCAGCAATTTACCCGACGACACACCAAACACACACTTTTTCGGGTTCATTTTCAATTGGAATTCTCTTGACCTTTGCAAGACCTTAGCCAAAACTTCTGGATGTTCCATCTTGGTCCTTGATTTCACCAATAAGTCATCCACATACACTTCCAGATATATGTGCATCATGTCATGAAATATGGCCATCATCGCTCTTTGGTAAGTAGCTCCAGCATTCTTTAACCCAAACGGCATGACCACGTAACAATATGTTCCCCAAGGGGTAGTGAATGACGTCTTTTCCTGATCCTCTTCTGCCAAACGAATTTGATTGTATCCTGAAAATCCATCCATGAAAGAGAGGGTTTCATAACCTGCCGTGTTATCAATCAACACATCAATGTGAGGCAAGGGAAAATCATCCTTTGGACACGCGCGGTTAAGGTCCCGGAAGTCAATGCAAATCCTGACTTTCCCATCTTTCTTCATGACCGGGACAATGTTCGCCACCCATTGAGGATAAAGAACGACTCTAATGAACCTGGCTTTGTGGAGCTTATCGACCTCTTCTTTCATTTTCAAAGCCATCTGAGGATGGAAACGCCTTAACCTTTGTTTTACCGAGATGGACCCTGGTTTTAGGGTTAAACGGTGTTCGACCAAGGTTGAATCCAAACCCGGCATATCCTCGTAGCTCCATGCAAACGTGTCCTTATATTCCTTGAGGACCTCAATTAATGCCTCTTCTTCAGAGGGTGGTAGGTTGTCACTTATGAGGATGATCCTAGGATCTTCCTCAGTCCCCAAGTTGACTTCTTTGGTGGATTCTTCTACGGCGGTTGACGGCTCGTCGAATCTCCTCATTCCGCTAGCGTATGCGCCCGCCGCATCCTCATATTCTTCACCCTCATCTTCAGTGGGGCATTCTTCATTCGTGATCTCGTAGACTCCATACCCTTCATCAGATGCACAGTCGCCCTCGCATTCTATTTCGGGTAGCTGGATGGGATTTTCTAACAACTGGGGGATGGCAAGAAGGGCCTGACACCTGGCGGCCAAATCCAGAAGGAATCGACGAGGGATCTGCCTACCCTTGGATTTCTTCCTAGGTACTACCCTTGGCCTATCATTCCTAGATTGACTGACAATATTTACAGAAGAAGAGGAAGATGAGGAGGATGGTGTAGAATGTACAGGAGAAGACCCCTCAGAGGAGGGGTAGAAAAGGTCGCTCATCGGACCTTGGACGGGTGGTCCGCAAGGCGGTACGCACCCGTGGGAGATGTAGGAGGTTTCCTCAACGAAGATGTGTTGTTGGAGAGTTTGAAAATTGACATTTTTTTTTCGTTTTCATTTTTAATGACAAAGCAGTGAAAAGAGATTGGAGGAGAGAGAAAAGGGGTTATGGCTAGAGGATTGTGAGGCTCATAGAGCAGATCATGGTTGAAGACCTGACGCGGGTTGAAAAGTCCGCGTAGGTATGTAAGCAAAGAAGGGGACCTGGGAAGATCATCAGACAATTGTCTGGCCCAGGAAGAAGATATCAGCAAAGGCTGAGACGAGTGGATGGAGAGGATGGCGGCTAATGAGCCGTCGACGACAATGTTGAGGACGGACGAAGATCCGTCGATGACAGAGTCCTTCTGGCGAGGACGAGGATAGTTTGGAACCTTGGCAAGAGTGGTAATATTCTCTGGTATTTCGGAGATCAGTGGTGGTCCTTCAAGCGGTGGAGACGAGAACATCCTTTCCAGTGCAACGGAAATGTCCCGTATGTCGAACCATTTGTCCCACTCGCATTCCGGATCTTTGATCTTGCCTCTTTTGGTGATCCTCGGACATTTTTCAGCCAAATATACAGCATGTGATCCTCCATATGCTTCTCGTGGGTGATCTCTCATCTGAACAACGGGCCCTCTGTTGAAGTGGTTTGATAGAGTCCACGTGAGGGGCTTCCAATCTGCCTTGAACGGTCCTTTGAAGCCTAGGCCAAACCTACGGTTCGGCCTAATTTCTTTTGGCGGCTTGAGCATACCCTGTAACTGTGCGCCTAGACCTTTTCCCTGTTGATAGCCGATGTTCCTCATAATCTCCCAACCTTTGGAGTGAAAAGGGAGACAGGATGTTGCGGTTGCCCTGACCGGCTCCTTTGGTGCTAGTGGAACATGAGATGGATCACGTACGTCCAGCAGTGACAATATGGGCCGATGAGACGGCCAAACAGAAGGCAGAGAGGTGTTGATAGCATCCACTGTGTGAAGGACAGGTGTACTGACCACTTTAATAATTCTCCCATTGTAAGGAAACTTCAGGCACTGATGGTTGGTGGATGGCACAGCGTCCATGGCTTCGATGTAAGGGCGACCCAGTATAGCCTTAAATGTGGGGTCCATGTCGAGGACATGGAATTCCGTGGGGATTGCCATGGGGCCTAGTTCTGCCTTCAGAATAATCATCCCCTGCGGCGGCCTTTTGCTATTGTCATAAGCCGTGACCGTGATCGAGGAAGGTCTTATTTGTTCCTCGCCAACCCCACACAACTGAAGAGTGCTCATGGAGATCACATTTATGGACGCACCCGTGTCGACAAGACACGGGTTTATGGATACCCCATTAATTTTTATTGAAATGCACAATGCATATTTCCGAGATTCCTTGGGAGCGAGCTCGTAGTTGTGAAACATGATGGCTGGTTGTGTGTCTGTTGGGGTTAGGACGGTCGAAATCTTCTCCACGGGGAGGTCATCATTAACCATGACCTTTTGAAGATATTCCATCAAGGCCGCCTGGTGGGATGTGGATCTTTGAAGTAGCTCTAGGATGGAGATCCGGGCAGGCGTCTTGTCCAAGTGTTTCAGTAGATCATACTGTGTTCCAGGGATAGCTCTTTCTGGTTGTTCTGCATCATCCTTTTCTGGCTGAGATTGCTCGGGATTCTGACTGTTGTGGGGGAAAACCCTGTGGAAAATCCTTCCACTCCGGAGCACCATTGCATGCGGCTTTTGTACCTCTGTGGGGGTAGCAGTGGGTTTTAACAGGGGTTTGAGGGGTAGTAGTGGAGGAATGATTGATGAAGCAGGGGTGATGACGGGAGCAGGGATTCTGATGAGGGGTTTGTTAGGTGGAGGCATGGCGGAGGTAGAGGGGATATCGCGCGGATTATGAAGGATAAGGGGTTTGGAAGGTGGAGGTAAGGTTTGAAACGGGTAAAGGTTTTGAGGTGGATGGTGGGTGATGAGTGGTTTTGAAGGCATTAGTGGTGATGTGGTGGAGAAAGACGGGGTTATGTATGGTGGACGGATGATAAGGGGTTTAGAAGGCGTAGGGGTAAATGTGGTAGAGGTGGATGGTAAAGTGGGGGAGTGGGAGAAGGTGAGAGGGTGTGAAGGCGTAGTAGAAAGTGTCGGTTGATAGGAGGTCGGGGTGCGGATGAGAGGGCGTAATGGTAGTGGAAATGGTGAAGGCGATACCGATGCGGGTTGATGAGAGAGAGGTGCTACCCGGGCAAGGTGAGGGGGTTGCATGACGATAGGGTTGGAGGTATAAAGAATGGAGGTACTTTCCTGGTGCCACACCTGCTCTCTCCCGACTTCCGGGAAGGAGGAGATGGGGTTAACCTGATGATTGGGCTGTTGGTGCTCCGGTAGTGGATTTTGGATTATGCCCATGTCGGGCTGTTGTTGTGGGGCCTGCTGAGGCTGCTGTTGTTGTTGTGGTTGCTGCTGCTGCTGCTGTTGTAACTGCTGCTGTGGCCTCTGAGGAGGTCTCCTAGCCTTGAGAGCCGCGACGTACCGTCTCATCTCATCCCAATCTATACTATATACTATAAGAGAAAAGGCCGGTTTTTTTCCGCCGGTTCACTTGCGGTAAAGTCTAATTAACTCTCGACCCGTGCTCGAGTTACTCTCTGACCCGGTCCCAAGCTCCCCTCAGAATCGTCGAAAGAGCGCCGCCCCCCTCCCGCTCTTGCCCTCTCCCGCCCTCGACGACGCCGAGCACCTCGCCGGACGTCGCCATCTGCCATCGCCGGGCACCCCTGCCGTTTCGGTTGCCGCTCCCGCGCCGACCGTCGTGGACAGGTTTGTTGGATTGTGCCGGTTTCCTGGCGGCACGATCCGGCAACCATCAATTTCTTATTAGTTTAAACAGAGATTTTGACCTGATTTCATCCTTGGCTCGTGCATCCGCAACAAGCAGCAGGGAGGCCGGCGAATGGCGAGAGAGATGTCTTGGTTCTCGTTCCTTCAATTTGCCGGCTCCTCCTCCTCCTCCTCCGATCCCGACGACGTCCGCAAGAATCTGGAGTGGTTGCAGGCATGGCAGGATTGTGGAGCCGTCGCCCACCAGTTCTCTTCCCGGTGAGCAGCAGATGCTTGGCCGCGATGATGATAGGGAGATGATTGTCAAATTTCTGTTGGAGGGAGCCATGGAGGAAAGGTTGAGCGTCATCCCCATTGTAGGTGGGGCGGGCGTCGGCAAGACCACCCTTGTTCAGCGTATTTACAATGAGACGGAGGTTTCTGAGCATTTCAAATTGCACGGATGGGTGTCCACATTGAGATGTCGACAGATGATGAAGCTGATCAAAGCCGTTGCAGAGTCTCTTGCCGGTGGCCCTTGCAACTACAGCCAGTTGGAAGTCGTTCAGGATCATTTGAAAAGAAAAATAGATGGTCACAGGTGTTTGCTGGTCTTAGATGATGTCTGGTATGAAACCTTAGACGGAGATCAGTGGGAGAAGCTGTGTAACACATTCAATGGTTGTGCAGATGGAAGTGTAATCATATTAACTACCCAGGATGAACCTGTTGCTAATAGAACAGGGACATTGCCCAACTATATCTTGGAATCCCTATCAGGTGATCGTTGTTGGTCAGTGTTCCAAAAACATGCTTTTGGTTCTCTGCCTACCGACGATCGACTGGTAGCAATTGATAAGAAGATTGCAAAGGAATGCCAAGGATCACCCTTGGTTGCAAAGGCACTTGGAGTTAGATTAAACCATAACCGTGATGTAGAAAGGTGGGAAGAATTCTTGCAAAGAGAAATGTGTGATGAAGTTGTGCTAGAACTAAAATTGAGCTATCATCATTTGCCAGCACATCTGAAAAGATGTTTTGTGTACTGTTTCATGTTCCCCAAGGGGTATCTATTCAATAGAGATGAATTGGTTCGGTTGTGAATTGCACAAGGGTTTATTGAAGAAAAGGGAGAAAAATTATTGGAAGATGTAGGGATTAAGCACTTTGATGACTTGTCAACAATGTCATTCTTTCAGCAATCAGAACTAGATATGGGAGCTTTTGTGATCCATTTGATATGGATGGTTGTGGTTCAAAGAAGGCTAGGAAGGGAGTCTTTTTTATTTTTTGGTCATGACATTAGATACTACCGTTAATCCGGTAAGATGTATACACTCAAAAGAGACAGACAAATAACGCCCACATAAACTGAAACCCAAAATCATTGATGGTTCAAACCAAAATCTCAAGTCCCTCTTTGACATAGGGTTAGCTTAAAATGTGTCGCTGCAAAATATTGCATGTCAACACATCACATTGCTATCATGTGAACCTTTTGTGATTTCCTTTATGATTGTAAAATAAACTCGCGCGAAGCGCGTTAATTTGACTAGTCTATTTGATGTTCATCATTCATATCATGGATGTAATCTTTGAAATGGAAGCAGTAATCCACTGTGTGTCCCGGCTGCCTGTGGTAGACGCAGTATTTGGAGGTATCAACATTGGGGGGCCAGGCGGGCCTTTCTCTGGGTAGGGCGAGTTGGTTTGATGCCATGAGGGCATTAAAAATATCTGCTAAGGTTTTTGGCAATGGTGGATAGTAGGCTCTCTTAGGACCGAGCGGCCTCCTTTGTTGCTGTTGGGGACCATAGTTCCCCGGGGGTGGAACTTGGTTGTACTGAAGCGGTGGTTGTTGTTGCTGAGGTTGTGGTTGTTGTTGCTGGGGTTGGCGTAATGGAGGCATATTATCCTGGGGTGGATTATTTTGGGGTGGAGGACGGAGAGGGAAAGGACCTGATTGAAGGGGTAGTCGGGGCATTTGTTGAGGCCTTGGGTTGACTGCATAGTTGGCATTGTTGACCGCACTGACTTGCTCATTTGTCACGACCCCTTCTGTGGCTCCGCCCGGGACACCAGCGCCTGTCTTTCTGACCACTTTGGGCTTCGGCGACTCAAACATGTTCATGATGGGGGAGTCTTTTAGCTGGGTTTAGATGTATCGGGCCCTTTCATAGAGTTCCTCCATTGTAGTAAGTTTATTCATGGCGAGGACGTGTCTGAACTGCGGGGTTGCATTAGACACAATCATTTTCACTTGTTCAGGCTCGGAGAGGGTATCCCTTATTCTTTCCGCCAGAGACCTCCATCTATCAGCATATCGGACAAAATCCTCGTCGGGTTTCATCTTTTCGGCCACTAGGTCGGTAATGGAGAGTGAGGGACCGACCCTATCCCTATATTTCTGCAAGAACCTTCTCTGCACTATTTCAAAATTCTCGGCCTCGCGGGGCTCCAGAGAATAGAACCACTCAAGCGCGGGACCATCCAATGATCTCCGAAAGAGGTATGCCAGGGACCTCTGATCGTTTTGCCAATAGGAGGACTCATACATGAAGTCCTTGAGGTGAATGAAGGGGTTGCCGGTACCATTGTATCTGCGGTATGTGGGCATTTCGGAGGGAGGAAGATGAATGACGGGGAGGATTGGCAAAGCAACCTCCGGGGTGGCTTTCACGTCCACCATTCTTCTCAGATTTTGAAACTGCTCGTCCATGCGATTGAACCTATTGAGGAGCGATTGGGCGAGCTCCTCTGGGGGTGAAGGTGGCACTTGCCATTAGGGGAGAAACTGTCTCCCGGAGACTTGAGGGGGAAACCCGGAATGAGAGGGAACTGTCAGACCACCGACAGTTGGCCCTGGCTGAAACGGTGTGTGAGGAACACCGGGAGTTTGAGATTGTGACGGGAATTGGAATGAGGGAGGTTGTTGGCTCGCTTGTCCTTGAAGCGAGGGAGACTGGATGGCTTGCGCCAATGAAGGAGATGGAATGGCCTGCACGGACTCGTGGAGAGGTGCGATAGCCGGAGTTGACTCCTGGGGCGTGGGGGAAACAGATTTCCCCTTTAGAATGGCCTGGAAGGCCCGGAGCTGTTCAGAGGTAAGCTCCGTGTTGGCGAGGACGCCCAGTAAGGAAGTGATATCCTGTGGCGGGGACGTGTCCCCAGCAATAACCTGCACCTCATGCGAGGGGTCATGAGAAGGACCCGAGTCCATAGCATAGACTCGCGGGTCGACTGTCAAACCACGGCTAGGGTGGTTCTCCTCGGAAGACTCGTGAGACATGCTCACAGTTCTCCCAGAACGCAAAAACATACACTAGCAAGTAGGTAGCAGAGATTATCAAACAAGTGGATGCCTTTACGCCCTTTTTTTTGTTTTAGATTTTGATGATTTTTTTGTGTGTTTTTAGCGAGATCTGAAGTTCACACAAGATAGGGACCCTAGTTTATTTTTGTTTCACCGCCGTGTCAGCTAGGGTCTCTCGTCTCACCACGAATGAAATGACTAACTTCGGGGAACTTCAATGGTACAACCAGCCCAGTGAACGAAGAGGAGATTCTTCGATGTCGGGGACTTACGGAGGTCCCAGTGTAGGAGATTCTAGTCCGTTGAGAGGAATTCCCAAACGGAGAGTCCTTCCTTCACCGGGAAAGGGTGATCCTCAAAAAATAAAAAAAAGATAGAAAAGAGGAATGGATGTATGCAATGGAATGCTGACAGATATATGGAGTGGGAAAACAACAGAAATAACAAACATGTAATAAACAAAGAACCAATTAGAACTGACGGTGCTGCCGTGAGCACAACGGGGGCGCGCGCGGGCGCCAAGGTGGAGAGGCACGGGTGGTGCCGAACTTGCAAGGGTAGCCGAAAGGAAGCAGTAGAAGTCCAACCGTGATCGCCAATCTGTGAGCGATGTCACGCGGTTCGGAGTTCGATGGAGCGGGGAAGAGGATGCGGAGAGCGCGCGGGCTCCTCTTTTTGTTTGTTTTGCTGTTTGCTGCAACACAGAGATGAGAGAAGAGAGAGAAGGGGCTACCACGGGAGATTGCTCCGGCGGGGCGAGCGGGACAAGTATAATATGGCAAGATATGGGATTCAAACGGCCATAGCGGGAAGTGACTCGCCGCGACCTCGGGGGGACGGGAATGGTGCAGAAATTAAATAACAAGAATTGAAACGGCCATTGGGGAAGTGACTCGCCGCGGCCTCGAGAATATGAGCAGAATATAAAAGAGAATATAAGAACAGAGATTTAAACGGCCATTGGGGAAGTGACTCGCCGCGGCCTCGAGAATATGAGCAGAATATAACAGAATATAGAGAGAGTATAAGAACGGAAATTTAAACGGCCATTGGGGAAGTGACTCGCCGCGGCCTCGATGATATGAGCAGAATATAACAGAATATAGATAGAATGTAAGAACGGAAATTTAAACGGCCATTGGGGAAGTGACTCGCTGCGGCCTCGATGATATGAACGAAATATAACAGGATATAAAGAGAATATGAGAACAGAAATTTAAACGGCCATTGGGGAAGTGACTCGTCGCGGCCTCGATGAAAAGATGTGATCGCCAGGGGCCGAAAGACCCCAAAATAAGAAAGTGATCGCGCCTACCTCAAGAGCGGGAGATGGCGGGTTGCTTCTTCCTCTCCTTCCGGCCGGCCGACGGAGAGGGCTTTCCTCGGCTACCCTTGCAAAACAACGACAAACAAATGACAAGTGACTTAGAAAGATGAATGTGTAGTATTCATATCCTTGCAATAAAAATGACGAAATAACGGGAAGACACACACCTGGTTGGTGTTATCTTTTAAACCCCTCTCGGACTCGAGTAGGAGGAAAATGAGATGATGGATGCGAGATGATGAATGCAAAAGAACTACGAAGAAAAGGAAAGAGTTGGCTTATTGGATGTGCCGGTGGTGAAATTCGGCGGAGCTCCGGCAGCGTGGGGACGACGTAGAAGCGCGGTGGATGAAGACGACCTTCCTCTCGCGAGCGTGGGCACCCGAGAAGCCGGCAGAACCTCCACCTACAAAAGACCCCACGGGTTAGAAAAATGACTCCGTAGCCTCTGGGCTCCGGCAGCCTATCGGATCACTGCTTAGCTCCCCTAGAACTGAGGGGGTGGGCCTCTATTTATAGAGCTCCGGAGGGTGGAGGCGTCCAGGACCCTGGACACCTCCATCAGGGCCGAAATAATATTTTATTCTATTTTTATTGATTTTTTTTGGAATACTTTTGTGGGGGCGTCCAGGGTCCCGGACGCCTCTAACATCTCCACCGAAAACCGACGACGGCCGCACGCGGTTTGGCACAACGCGTGGTTTTGTGAGCGGCGCCTCGTGATTCAGAAATGGGCGCGTCCAGCTGACCGGACGTCTCTATAATTTGGATTTTTTCACACACGACAAACCGTCGTTCGGTGGCCGGCGCCCGTGAGGGTTTTTATGGAGACGTCCAGCGCCCTGGACGCCTCCAAAATATATTATTTTATTTTATTTTTATTTGTCTTTTGTGCCAAGGCTGGCATTTTAATTTTTTATGATTATTTTTTATGGAGGCGTCCAGATGTCTGGACGCCTCCATTAATATATATATATTTTTATTATTTTTTGTGTTTTTATGCCAACTGGCATCTTACAAATATTTTTTATTATTATTGTTTATGGAGGCGTCCAGGGGTCTGGACGCCTCCATTAATATATATATTTTTATTATTTTTTTATATTTTTATGCCAACTGACATCTTACAAATATTTTTTATATTTTTCTGGAGGCATCCAGGGGCCTGGACGCCTCCATCAATATATATATTTTTTATTTTGTTTAGGGCCCTGAGAAAATAATAAAAGAAATTAAAAAAATGGGGGCGTCCAGGGGCCTGGACGCCCCCATTAAGACCCACCCGGGTCCTCAAATCAGGCGTCGGCGGCCGCCCGGTAGACCCCCTTCTTGATTCCGGAACCTCTTGATGCGTCCGACTGGTGTTGATGTCGTCCGAATGCCGTGACGAGACGATTCCGGATGCCAAAAAAGGCAGAAGAAGACCCAAGAAAAGGAAGTATTCGAGCGGTTCAAAATGCGTAAGCCGTTGCAGGGCGTTGTATAGTAATATGAGACTTTCTCAGGAGACGTCAGGAATGGCGTGTCTACAGATGGCACGAGCCTGAGCCGGTGGCGGGAGGAGCTAAAACGGCCGGGAAGAAGTCGTCTGTAGTCGATCAACGATGAGCTCCATCGATCGCGCCTACAGACTACGGAGGTGAGAGACGGACCCCGCTTGCAGAGCACGGAGCACGGAGGCGAGAGAGGGACCCCGCCTGCAGAGTACGGAGGCGAGAGAGGGACCCCACCTGTAGAGCACAGAGCACGGAGGCGAGAGAGGGACCCCGCCTGCGGACCAAGGAGGCGAGAGAGGGACCCCGCCTGCAGAGCACAGAGCACGGAGGTGAGAGAGGGACCCCGCCTGTAGAGCACAGAGCACGGAGGTGAGAGAGGGACCCCGCCTGCAGAGCACGGAGACGAGTGACGGGAGGCAAGAGAGCTCTGGCGAGGGACGATGAACAGTGCGATCGGCGAGGGCACGACGCGAGATAGTTCGGGGGACAGGAACGGGGATGAGAGGGTGAGGATAACTCATTCCACCTTTTACTTGGAATGAGTTATCCTCACAAATAACCCCATTTTTTGCTTAACCCGGGTTCCGCTTAACCCAGCATATCCTTGCATTTTTTTGCTCTACCAAACGGTGAACGCGGGATATCCTTGTCATATCCCTCTACCAAACGACCCCTAAGAGTCACTATGATAAAAGAGTAAGTCGGATTAAGGTGAGTTACTCGGGGTGAGATGACTTAATTTTGATTTGACTCTTTTTATCTTAATCAAAGTCGATTAGAGATAAATTTGAATTTTTTCGCTCCAATCAAAAGGGTGAAATAAGTCACCCGAGATAGGTTAGGAGTGGACCACCCGAGGTGACTTACCTACCCCTAACCCACCCCTTTATCTAAAGGAGACTTTGTTAATCGAGCCTGATTAACACGGTTGTGTGTGATGAGAGAGCAGGGTCCACCACTCTCTCTCTCATCTGTCGAGTTAGCCTAACCAGTTCTCAAACACGTCCCAAACGTTCTGTTTCTTCCTCTTCACCCTTCCCCCCTAATTTTCATTACCCTATTTTGATACGAAGACAGTTTAGTCTCCACTGCTATCTATAAATCCCATTAAACATTAGCTCTACCCTTCCGATCAAGGTTCACACCCCCCCCCCACCTGATCAATTCCCCGTGACCGTGTACCATGACATAGCCGTATCTGGATTGATCATCGGAGTTATCGAGCCCAAGGTTCACCGACTCGCTGATCCATATGGGATCGAGATCCTCCTGATCCGGTACGGTACGCCCGAGTCACAATCGACTCGGACGGACTCGGCCCTCTCTCTCCCTCTCCCCCTCCTCTCTCTCTCTCTCTCACACTATGACTCGACCCGACTCGGCCGATTCTGAGGGTGATCCGCAATGTATCGGATTTTCCCAGATCCGGTACGACACGCCCGAGTCAGACCGAGTCGACGAACCATGATCGAGCCCTCAACACAGTTGTGGTCGTCGGTTGATCTTTAATACTTAAATATCTTCCTTTCTCGCACATGTTTGAAGCTCAAATTATTTTTTTATCCCAGATCAAGGATAATCATACGCTAATATTGGAATGAACTCGATATGTTAAAATCAACTTGCCACAAATAAAAGGTGTAATAGATGTTTGGGAGTTTACTTTTTTCTTCGAAGTTATTTCTCTTTCAACTTTTAGTTCATTTCATTTTTTGACTTCATTTTTTTTAAATGTAGATCATTTGTTCCCTTACAAGATTAATATAATTTTTAAAAATTAGATAGATACGTATATTTGACAAAAAGTAATACTTTGTGCACTGAATCTGACGTATAAAATCAACTCAATTTACAATCTTCCCTCTCGTTGACTTAAAAAAAGTTGAAATGACCATTTTCGCCCTAAAAAGGGCATCCCGCGTCAGACCCGTCCGACTCCGTGTCAGACCTGTCTAACTCATTTTTTCGTTCGCCGAAAAAATACAGGAGTAAAATATTTTATAAAACTGAAATATTTTACTATATGAATAAAACATTTAATATAAAATTAAAATATTTTATAATATTTTATTTTTATAATAAAATATTTTATTTTTATAATATTTTATCCTTATAACAAATATTTCATTCCCGTAACAAATATTTCATTCGTTCATTTCTATAATCAAATAAAATATTTTATTTTTATAACAAAATATTTCATTCTTACAACAAAATATTTTAATCTTACATAATATTTCACTCATATTTTTTCACCGAATCACAAAACGAGACGATCAAATCTGACACAAGACCGTACGGATCTGACGCGGGACGTATTTTTTGAACGAAAACAGTCATTTCAACTTTTTTTGAACCAATGAGATGAAAAATTATAATTTCAGTTGATTCTGTGCACCGAATTCGATGGACAGAGCATTACTCTTTGGCAAATATTCTAGATTAAAATGTTTCTCAAGTGGTTGCTCGATGTTGCCATGTAACACAAAAGGCTAGGTAGCTGGCTGCAACATGCAATGTGTTGTTTCTGCTTCAACATCACTTCTCCAATCACCGTTGGCTTATGAGATTATCATTTCAAACAATCAGAATCAGCATCGCCCACAACCATGGCAAATACCATTCCCACACAAGCATCAACTTGCAACAGCGCCCAATCAAGAAAGGCACCGAGGGCAGTAGGGGAAGGATCAAGCTGATGCAAGGAGAGATAGGGGAGGGCCTACTTGTGACCAAGGTACATGACGAAGCATGAGACCAACGTCTCAGATCACAACTCTATGCCATGGGATCACAGCCAGACTAGTGCCCCTGGACCAAAAAAGAAAAAAAATACTCTACCGCCATCCCGAGGCATCGAGCTGAGATCCTGGCCATTGATCACACACCCGGTCATGCAGCCCAATCACCTAATCAGATCCCATCAGGAATACTTTGATTCGATTGGTTTCTCAATCCAATGTCAAGTTGAGAATACGTTAGCCTCTTTACTTGCTCTTTCCCTCTAGCCGCATAAACAATTCGTGTTTCCTTGTTAACTCCAGACTTCAGTAACCTCTTTTTATGTCACTGCAACAGCTTAATATTTCTTTCCTGTTGCAGTGCTACTCAACCGACGACATATCTCTGTTGTCTGCAAGCATAGCAGCATGCAGTTTCTTGTAGATAGCCACCGTCATCATAATCTATACGACTAATACTCACAAATAAACAAGTCGAAGGTTTTTAGAAATGCGACGGTTTATTTGCAAGAACATTAAACATCTTTACGATGTATAAAAGCTAAACCATCAGAATTTATTTAGACAAATGCAATGGGGCTTCAGACCAATAAGGTGAATCTCAAATCTCAACGATTCTATCAGAGAAAAGGACTTCGCGGCGGCAAATTGTGGATTGAAGGATATACCGTCTACCTAACAAACATTGATAATGGTATCCACACGGCGAAGTGAATCACATATCACCGACACAGCTTAAGGATGGTGGAAGTTCGAAATTTAACAGAAACAACAGCTAGGAACTTCGAAGAATGAGGTTACTTAACAATAGCCCGGGAGCAGAAGTACGACGTGTGGCCGTGTCTTTCGAAACACGCCTTCCTAAAGCTCGAAAAGTACATCTGCGTTGTTTGGTAAAGAACAATTTTCGCATGGTTCCAAATGTGCTTTCAAGATCGTTAGCAGTACGTTTGCCGAGAGACACCCACTAGAAAACAGTGGGGATTATCTCTGGTTCCCTTGAGAGAAAAGGAGACTATCCTCATTGTTGGAGCAGGGAAGTACAGAAGATTGCAACCACAGATGCCGGTCACAGTAAAGCAGGCAATCTATAGGCACAAAGGCACCATCTTGGGAATCCTTGTTACCCCCGGAATATCTGGAACTTCACGTTGGCGAGTTTAGGGTAGGAGACGCTCATAATTCTTGACCAACCACGGGTAACTAGGCAAGTAAAACCAACAGCCACTTTGCAGGTTCAGGAGTCAGGGCACATGTTTACAATGATTGGGTGGCAGAAGGGGATATATAAAACTGGGTCCCATTCTGGATCATCACCGCCCCAGGTGGTGGCTCCTTAACAAGGAGCAGTAACAGCCATGGCACCCCCCCCCCTTCACAAGAGAGGTGACATCGTGGCTGGTCACTTCCCTGTAACACATTCCATGGATCCCACCTCAAAAAGGAAGAAATGTTTCAGTCCCTTTAATTGCATGATGATGAGGCAAATAGAGAAAGTGGGCAGGAAGGTGATGAACAAGCGGAATGATCTTGACACTTGATCTCGATGGTGAAGAACTTCCCATCTACCAGGCTACAACTCCCCACCAGATATGACAAGTCCCTATATAAATATAACAGGTCACATGGAAAAACAAGAGTATGTATAGAATAAGGATTTTAAGATTTGAGCCAATATCTGTGAGAAAAAACTTAGCCAAGAAGAATTGGGGTGGGGGGGTGTTAACGGATGTGGCCATTGATGAATAGTATCACCAGTTTTGGAACAAGTTATCTACAGCAAACCGGTATGGGCACTTTCGCTTAACATAAAAAACAGCAGCAGAGAATGGCTCCCGGGGAATGAAACCATCAATCATGCTATAAGAAGCAGTTTCCAGCCATGTAGCAACCACACCAGACAAGCTGTTAGAATTGTTTTAACTTCATGTTCCAGCAAGAAAGATGATGTAAATGTATCAGGATTTATATCCAATCATAATTCACTCAAATAGCTAGATCAGCACGAAATTGTAGGCTGCATCGTACATGGTAAGATATTTTGAAGAATTGTTGAAATACAAGCATAAACAGTTAGGGTCATTTGTAAGATCTTGCATCATTTTGCCCCATACATACCAGACTTCGTATGGGAAGATGCAAACAACACAAGATGGCATTTACTTAACCAGTTTAGCATCAGGAACAAATGATCAACTCTTGGAGGCACACACTCATTTATATTGGTGGCTCAAAATAATTAATCTACAAGGCTGGTTCCAAAGGCAGTCAAGTTATTGGACTAGTTAAGCAAAGCATATCAACATAAGAAAATGTTGGACATACACTTCAAACAATCTTATCATTTGGATGATCACCATCTTGAGGCTTTCAGAGAATCTAGTTTGGAATGTTCAAAATTGAGATGATATCGGGCACGAGGACAGAAATGTGAGATCCTGGTGTATTCCAATCTCTAGCTCTAAGGTTTTCTACTGATTGTGTGCTACATATCATAAGTTTGACATTCACCCGTGGTTGGGACAGGCAGAATGTCAAAGGACGCAAGGATGCACCATATATAAATCAGGCATACAGTTCAGGGGTGCAAGTTGAGTGGGCAGGGTGGGCTGACAGCCAATTTGGGCCAGCCCAAATTGAAAAGGGGCCTGGCCCAAATTTGGCCCACCCCAATTTCAGCCAATATGCTTTATCCCAACCCAGCCCGTTTGAATTTGGGCTCGGCTGAACTTGGGCTGGGTTGCGTTGGACCAATGGAAGTTATGAAACCTTAACTCTTTTCTCGGCCTCTTTTTTTCTCTCTTCTCTCTCTAATTTCTCTTTCTACAATTTTACACTTCTCTCTCTAGTTTCTCTCCCTCTAGTTTACACAATTTTCTCCCTCTATAAGTTACTCTATTTCCTCTCTTTTCTCTCTCTACTATTCACACTCTAGTTTTTCTATACTCTCTTTCTACAATTTACATACTGTTTTTCTCTCCTCTATCACTCTCTACAATTATACTATATATAGTATATATAATATACACTATATATAAAACCAACTCCAAACAGATGAAAGATAGTGATTTCACTATTCCAAGAGCAGATTTTACTACCCAAGAACCTGATATGAATATGATGACTCCAGCCCCCTCTCGTTCATCATCCTTCTCACCCTCTCTACATCCTCCCACCTCTGTAAATCTTCATCAACAGCTCGAAATTGTGTTCCTTGTTGGGCTCCAACTCAAACAACCTCTCTGAAGTGGCCTCATCCAAAGCTACATTGTCATGGAGGGAGCAGGCAAACAAGAGCACACCCCAGACCATAGGGGCACACTCGAACTGCATGGCCATCACCATCCCATAGGCCTCGTCCACCAACCCCACCCTGCCCAGAAAGTTCACAATGCACCCGTAGTGTTCCATCCCGGCTTCATCTTGTACTTGTCTTGCATGGCCGCGAACTATTAGAGTGTGGAGCCCAAACTCGCCCTCGTGCGCCCTCGCAAGCAAATCGACCTGCGCGATCAGGTCGCAACTAATCTCCTTGTATAAAAGGGTGTGAACTCTCTCTCTGTATTGTTCCGGGTGTGTTTTTATTCTAGTGGAAACCCTGCTGCGGCCGTGGATGTAAGAAGACACATCGCCTCCGAACCATGTAAATCTCGATGTTCTTGTGACTTGATCTCTTCTTCCCCTTTCTTCTTCCTCCTCTGTTGTTTGTCCATCTCTACAGATACTACGATCACTAACACGAACAACTATCGCCTTTCATGCACTAAACCCATGTTAGCAAGCATGAGAAGTGGATGGTACCATAATTGTATTAATTGTAAAAAAGTAAATGAGATGTACAAGTATTGTCAATCAGCTCCAAAAAAATCCCTATACAAAAAACTTCACACCGAGATGATGCACTCATCACTATCCCCCCAACAAAAAGAAAAGAGAGGAGTTGTGTGACTCCACTTTACATACATGTTCAGCCCATTCTCTCATTCTCTCACTCTCTCATGAATAAACGAGACAAGCCTATCCTCAATTCTTGCTTCACCTCTGAAGATTTTGTTATTTCTTTCTCCCCACAAAGGCTATAATGTAGCATGAAAGATAAGTCACCAAATAAGTCTATCCCCTTTAGGTTCTACTTTTTGTGCCATTTGACGAGGAGCTGGTGCACAACCTCAAACGATTCAATGGTGTGGTGGAACCTATCGGCGATCTTGGCCCAAACCTCCCTAGTGAAAGAGCATCTTATGAAAAAGTCATTTAACCCCACATAAAAAGCAAAGGGTGGACATATTTTGTAGAAAACGGTCGATCCTATCACATGTGGGCAGTCAACCATGTGATATCCTCCACATCAACAACTACACTTTTAGCAGACTCTTAGGGGTCCAAATATGCAGTGCAAAATTGTGGCGCATTCCCCCATCTGATATAAGTGAGCATGTAGACCTGACTGAGAAGCCTCCCTCCTTCTCCCATCTCCACCACCACCTGTAAACTCTGCCTTCCATTAGGTTGTAGTCTAGAAGGAATAAAGGAGTCATTCTCGCTGATCCATCTCCTCGGACGTAAGATTCCTACTGAAAGTGGACGCCCATGTTCCCTCAGAGTTGTGTCAAGAGTATGAGCCACCGATGTCATGGGTGCCACCAAGACTGCAAAAAGCCTCAGGAAAGTTTCTTCTAAAGTGAAGTCCTCACACCATCTGTCCTTCCAAAAAAGGCACCTCTATCTATTGCCTAACCAGACCCAAACACTCAATTTGGTGATGTCACCGCAGGAAAGGATGCCTTTTCAAATAAGTGAGACATTGTGTAGAGATGATGATATAAGTCCCAATCTTTGGTCCTGCTATAGTATCTCTGCCTGACGAGTTGCGGCCATACCCGTTGTCCTCACCTACAAGCCTCCACAGCCATTTACATAATAGTGCCAAGTTAAAATCTCTGATGTTCCTGATGCCTATGTCTCTAATTTCCTTGCTCTTGCAAGCTCTGCCCCATGAGATGTCATGCCAACCCCTACAATTGAGAGCAGCAAGACAAAGATGACCACATCCAGTCGCACTCTCGAGTTCTCCATCTGTCGAAGAATGGAGAGTTCCCTCTTATCCCTACGGTGGGCGCAGATCATGGCATTCCATGTACCCAGAGATGAGTGAGTTCCAAATGAAGGTGGCCTTGTTCCGATGCCATTGTGACATTTCATCGACTAGGGGTGGGGTTCCCTGACAAGTCCACAAGAAGCGTATAACCCAAGGAAGGAAGGATCAAGAATCAAGATTGGATCGGTCAGTCCCGACCGATCCTGTCTAATCCAAGTATCTTTTTTTAGTTTAGAGGTTAATATGGTTTTCTTTAATTTTAGAAGGATTTTTATGCAAAACTAGCATATTTCCTTTAGGGGTGAACATGGTTCGATTTGGTTCGGTTTGGGACCATTTTTTTTCAAACCAAACCGAACCGAACCGAATTTGTTCATCAAACCGAACCGAACGAAACCGAAAAAAATCGGTTTGATTCGGTTTCAAATCAAACTTTCATATTTTATTATAATATATATAAATTTAATGACTTATATGTATATAAAATAAAAACACTTATATTTGTATGTTTTTATGTGTATATAATTAAATTTTTAAATATGTTTCATATATTTATAATATAAAATATTAAAAAATATGTAAATAATAAATTCGGTTCATTCAGTTTGATTCGGTTTCACACATTATGAAACCGAACCAAACATAAACGAACCGAACCAAACGGTTCAGTTTGATTTTTCGGTTTGAACCGAATTATGAACAGCCCTAATTTCCTTCGAGTCTCGGGAGTCCCTCTGTCTCGTTTCTTCACTCATGCCCCCCCAACCCCCAACATTGTTGCCAAGCAATCGAGAGGACGAGGAGGACAAGGCACCTACGGAGGACGTGGAGGGGCAGAGCTTGGGCTACTCCACTGGTGGTGGCTGCAGGTTGCAGGCGTGGGTGCTGTTGAGGGGAAACGGTGGTGCTTCCTTGCTGCTATGGTGTGGTTGCAGGGAAAGAAAAGGTGGAAGAAGTCATCCACGTGAGAGTGGGGGAAAGGGCACAGGAGGGTTGCGTACAGGGGAAGAAGAAGACAGGCAAAGAAAGAAAAAGGGAATAATGTGGGGTTTGCCGCAGTCGTACGTGAGGTAGGAAGATAGAAGAAAAAGAGAGTGGAAGAGGGGGAAAAAGGGGGAAAAAGGATAAGGGCTTCACACCCCGCTCAGGGCTTCACATCCTATGGAGATGAACCTGCGGCTTCTTCAAATTCTCAATCAATAACTTCATTAACTCTAAAAAATTTAGATTACATCACTATTTACAGAGGATGGAATCCTAATGGTTCTCTCAAACCCTAGGACCAAAAAATAGTGCAAAAGTCACACTAAAAAATACAAAAAATAGAAAATACCACTAATGGGCCACTAATGGGCCTCACAATCAATAAAATGGCCTACTAATCAAATAAAAAGGGCATCACTCAACTAATGGACCATCATCAAGTCAAAGAGATGCCAGTGTCGCTGCTGGAGGCCCCCACCGGCGGTAAACACGGGTCGGGTCAAACCGAGTCTGCGCTCGGGTGTCCTCACCAAAGAACTCGTCGGGCTCCACCCTTATGCCCACACTCAATGGAGGCCTCGATGCCACCGAGGATCTGCCTAGGGAGCTGTTCCCTAGTTTGGGCTCGTGGGCCATGGCCAACAAAAAGTGGGGTCGGGGACGATTTGGGATAAAAAACACCATTGCTGACATCCTCGGGGGGCGCGTAGCAGGGGCCGTTGTTGGTACGGTCTGTTCTTCTTCCTGCTGCTCTTTAGGGAGCTGTGGAGCGCAGATGCAATAGTGACTCTGGACCAGGGTTGAACTTGGGCGGGCCAAGCTGGCCCGATTTTGGCCCAAGTTAAAGCAACTCGGCCTGGATTCAGTCCTAACCCGTGTTCAGCAACTTGGGTCAGACCTAAAAGTTCTAACTTGGGTTGGCTTGAGCTGCAGGCTGGCCCACCCAACTTGCACCCCTAATACTATGCATACCCACTCATAGACCAAAACCAAGAGCATGTAAAACAAAATCATTAGGTAAGCATTTCCCTAGCTTTTGAAGAAAGTGATCAGAACTTGTTTTACCTTAAACAAACGGAGAAGACATGACCCTTTTTCAGGTCATAATGCAATTTACCTTCTCAAGAAAAGGTCAACTTGTTGTACATGTTCTTAACACATTACCACACATAATGCATAAACATTCTCACCAATGTTCGAATCAAATTTAGTCAATTTACTATGATGTTGTAATCTTCCAGAGAAAGCAATGCTGAAACCTTCCATATTTTTATAGGTTTTTTGAAATAACATATATTAAAACATAATTTTTAAAAACAACATAATTGAAAAGTTATTTGCAAAAATAGCACACGTTTGACTAAAGTCGCATTTACAAAGCACACCTTTTAATATTTGGATGAAAGTCATGCAAATAAAATACGCCTTTGGTTAGTTGAGGACGCCTTCTTTGAAGGCATGCTATAGAGACGCACCTTCCATAGCCTTTTGCATGAGCCATGCAAGAAAAGCTCATACGTGACCCATGCAGAAAGGCCAACCTCAAATAATTAAAAAACAATTAATTTTTAATTAATTATTTTATGATATGGGTAGTTTGTGGAGCTGGTGTACAAAGTTCGATGAGTCACTGTTTATAAGGTTTCACCGACAGGCGACAATGTGTAGAGTTTTACTGGTTGGAGTGCCAGTTATGACAGGTGTAGAATACATCCAAGAGGTCAGATGCATTTGGTGGAAAGGCATCTGTAGTGGGTGGCGCATTTAGGAGACCAATGGGGCACAAAGTGGTAATCCACAAAAGAAGGAGTCTGAGGTATTAAAAAAAAAAAGGAGTCTGAGGTTAGGCGAAACACATTTGATCGAGCTTCCACGTTCAAGAAGAGACATGTCGGAGTAGGTGGAAGCATTCTCAAGTTGAGGCATGGTCAAGCTGGGCACTCAACGATACCAAATGATGTTAGGGTTTGTCAACCCGTGGCAAAAGACATGATCGGGGGAGGGGACACATGTAGACCCGGGGGTGGAGATGACAAGGTGGGATTATGGTTTTCACCTTGGCAGCGAGGTGAGGAGGTCCGAAGCAGTTGATGGATGATCGATGTCAACAGGAACTCATGGTGGGAGAGACCGACAAAGACAATCCCGTGACAAAGAGGTAGCCAACCAACGTGAAACTTTATAATATTTTACTATAAAACAAACAAGCTTTAATTTATTTTTAAAAATTGTTTGGAGTTGGCCTTTTGCATGGGACAGGAATGAGCTTGTTGCATGGCCCATACAAAGGGCCATTGGACACGCATTCCTCTCAATGGAGGAAAGGTGTATTTTATTAGCATGACTTCCATGATTCCATCTAACTATTGAAAGGCATGTTTTGTCAATGCAACTCAAAATTGTGCTATTTTTGCAAATAACTTTTCAACTATGCTATTTTTAAATGTTCATTTTTAGTATATGCTATTAAAAAAATCATTTTTATAGTTTAACACTCGATGGACATCCATGAACTATATGCTCCATGTCCTGAAGATGATGAACTAAGATGAATGAAAGGATTTGAGAAGCAATTCTTGGGGGCAAGAATTTGGAAAGAATGGCCATATAAACTATTGTATGCTTAGGGTTCAGACATGCAAGAAATTGAAAGACGTAACAAATGGCTGTATCTTGGTTAGGATTGAATTTGCAAGCTTACAAGACTCTGTTTTCACCATTATAAATCAAAACCATTGTATGATCATTAGATCCCGTGATGGTAGTAACAAGACTAAAGAGACCCAGTTAACACTTGGCGCGCATCACATGCATGGATGGTAGTTTCGACCGAAATGAAAACGTATCGGTTTCGGACCGGAACGATCCGAAACCTACCGGCCAAAACCGAACAAAATCAAAACTCCCTCAGTTGGCCAAAAAAAATATTTTATTTGGTTTCGAGCCAAAACCGAAACCGAAACTGAAACGGTTTCCGTTTCGGATCCGGCCAAAACCGACACAGAAACCGAAACTGCCTTCTTTGATCACAGAGTCTGTAGCAAGTTATTGCAAGAATTTTTGCACCCATCGCTGTCAAGTTGGATAGGTCATGCATAATCAAACAAGAATCATCTCAAGTCAAGAATGACACCAAGCACGTCTCAAGTGCACTAGCTTCTTTTCTTCCATTTTCTCCTCATTATTCTCCTGATTTTTCTTTTTTCTCCTCCTCCCCTTCCTCTCAGTCTCTTCTTTCTCTTTCTCATTCAACCTTTTCCAAATTCTTATTCTCCTTCTCCTCCATCATATTTCCTTTGAAAGTGGATTGCACCACTTCTCCTCTGCCATATACCCCTCCTGATTCTCATTCTCCTCCATCTTCTACTTTCCTGTCACAGCCATCCCCAAACTTTATAATCTCATTTCCCAATGCTGTCACTTTCACTGTCATGTTTTCCACGGTCATCATCCAGTACATCCCTGGGACCTGTCCATGGGTCAGTGGGTTCTGGTTGACGAGGGAGGGGGGGCTACCAATTCAAGCCCGCAGACTTTGTTATAAGAATAAACATGATTTAAATAAGAACTTTCAAAGACATTCTTGACTTCTAAATCTTAAATGTCTTCAATTTGCTTCAGTAAATAACAGATTCTTGTTCTCCTCGTAGAGAGTGGATGACGCATCTTGATAAGATGGGACAAATTTATTCCTGAAAAAAGTGGGTTACATATGCCGGAAATCTTTCACCTCTCTTTTGTTTGCCCATAGCTATATCAACATAGAAGCAAAGCAAACACCTTCAGATGCTGAGAGAAACTTCCCCAAACGTTCCACTATTTTCCAATGGCAAAGCACGAAGGGACATAAGGGAAATGAACCAAACAAGTAATCTTCTACCCTACCCCACCCCCAAGGGAACATAGGTCACCTGAAAACAAACTTCCTCTAAGGGTTATAAATGGGAAGTCTCATGTCAGTAATCCTAAAGGAGACTCATCAGAAACAGTAACATGAATGCGTGAATGCTTCATAAGCAATCTGAGCCATCACCTTATATGATTCCACTACTCCCTGCTTCCTAGCCCAGCAATTATTTTTGTCTTTCTAGTTTTCCATTTTCTCCATGACATATGTTATGGATGTAAAGAGACAAATATTTTCAGATTAAGCTCGTCTAAGTACAAGGTATGCTCATATTCCATTTCTATTGTAATTCCCCCCGGCCACAGAACAGCCACTGTTATCAAGCCAGTAAGCAAAGATACAGAGTCCATTACGTATGCACACAAAATGATCGATAAGCATTATGACCACCAAAAGAATGCATAACAGATGAACAAAAGGACCATAAAAACTCCCAGCAAGCAAACACTACACTCTTACTTAAACGAACGATTGAAGATACTTGAACGAACAACTAAAAGAATTTAGTAAATCATAAAGCATTACAATATTTCAACCTTACACACCATTATGCCTACATTTCTGGTTACCTCTTCAAGGCAGCAGTTCTCTTGTTCTCATCTATCTGAGAGAAAACCTTCATGGCTACCATGTTCTCATCAAAGTACTGGGCATAAGGGTGCTCCTTTGGAACGAGCCGCCGGTACTTCTGGAATTGCTTCTCGGCTTCATCCTTCTTACGCAGCAGAGTGTACACGATCCCCTGGCACAAGTATGGCCGGAAATCCCTGGGCTCCTCCTTGACCAAGTCCTGATAGACCCTGAGGGCCTCGTTGTAGTCGCCCTCCAACACCTTGACCTGAGCCACCAGCAACTTGAAGTCCCTCAGGTCGTCCCTCCTCTTCTCCTTCTTGCACAGCTCAATGGCACCCTCGATCCTCTTGAGGATGGGTCCGAGGTCCCCCTCGGACTCCGACTGCCACGCCGCCATCACGAGACCGTGGTAGGCCTCCACGAGCAACGGGTCCTTCTGGAGGAGCTCCTCGAAACCCTGCTTCGCCGTCTCGGCGTTCCCGCCGTAGCTCTGGATGTGGGCCTTGAGAAGAGGGAGGTCCTTCTCGCCGGGTTCGAGAACGATGAGGCGGTCCACGATGGCAACCGCCTCGGGGAGCTTCCCCGCCTTGATCTTGATCTCCATCAGGGCGCGGAGGGCCGCGGTGTCGTCCGGGTGCGACTCCAGGTAGTCCTCCAGGGACTTCTCTCTCTCCCTCTCCGCCTCGGGGGTGGCCTCGGAATCCCCGGCGGCCGGGGAGGGCGCAGGAAGCGTCTCCGACTGGGCGGCACGGGTAGCAGGCGAGGCGAGGGCGAGGGCGATGGAAGGCTTGTGTAGGCGCGCGAAGAAGAGGGCGGCGCCGGCAGCGAGGGCGACGCAGGCGGGCCTCAGCAAGGAGAGGAGGGCTTCCCCGGGGGTCCCCTCGCGGGGTTCGCGCGGGGAGGGATGGCAGTGGCTGCGGGGGGCGGCCGCGCCGGAGGCGCGGAGGGAGAGACGGGGCCGGCCCGGGCGGCCGGCTCCCGCCGCCGAGTGGGGCGTGAAGGGGAGGGAGGAGCGCTTGGGGGAGAGAGTTGGGGGAGGGAGGGAGAGGGAGGGGAGGAGGGGGCGCCGGAGTTGGCCGTGGTGGACGCCGCAGAGGGATTCCATACTTCTGGTTAGGACTTAAAAGACTCCTTCTTCCCTGCTTGCAACACAGCCGGCGACCGCTTCTGCTGGGGGGGGGGGGGGGGGGTTTGGGTTTTGGTTCAGCTGCTCGCGTGGGGGGGAGAGCACTTCTTCTTCGGCCTCCTCTTCTTCCGTTTCTTGCTCTATCTGCACGGCGACGGCTTCGATTCCAAACTTCTAAAACCCTCTTTGGGTGCGATGCCGAAGACGGTAAACGAAGGAAGAAAGGGCCGGCTAAACCCTCTATATATAACGATGATGGCCAAATTGGAATGATGTAAGGCTTGGGCCTTAAAATGCAAAGCCAATCGGGCTTCAATTGGACTCATCCTGGTTCGACCGAGTCGGACTCGGACCCAGATTGAGACGAGTAATATTTGCACTCTTCGCTGCGAGTCAGGGGTTTGCAATTTGCGAACTCTTTTCTGTTTATTCACGGAGAGAGAGATCAATGGGAGGATTTGGAGAAAAAAGAAAATAAGGGGTTTCAACGTAAATCCATAGTGAGGAGTGAGTTGCAACACTTTCAAACCCATTTTGCAGCAGGTATTACTCGACTGAGTTTGTAGAACATGTGACCATCTGTCGTAAATTTTCATTCGGGTTATTTTGATAAAGGAGTAAGTCTAATTAAAGTAAATTAATTAGAATGAGGTGAGTTATTCTTATTTGACTCTTTTTTTTTTTAACTGACGTCGTTTAGAGATAAAATTGAGTTTTGTGAATCTATAAACAAGAGTAGAATAAGTCACTCGGGGCGAATTAAAGGTGGATCACTTGGGGTGACGTATCCACTCCTAACTCACTCCAAAAACAAGTTAGACCTCAGAGTTAAACGTTTGGGCCATTCGATTCTATTCAGGTTAACCCAAACATCCAATTCTAACTTGATTCTTAAATGTAAGCTTCTCACACACAATCGCGTTAATTGAGGTCAGGTAGTGTATTCGCGCCGAAAAAGTCGAATACCTTACACTATCCTAATATCAAAACGGGACTTATGGTTTAGTTGCACTCTTTTTAAACGATGTGTTATCAAATTTTATAACTTTTTAAAGGAGTCATAAACCTCTTCAGTATATGGAACTGGCCTCATTGTGTAACAGTTACAATCTATTGATCCCAAACCTAGACGATCCAATGCATTATGATATGTTTCCAAACAGTTAATGATCTTGTGTGGCGTGGATGCCGCCTCCTCAATGCACATCCAAGGGGTTGACACCATTTCAGTACTGGCTCTTCCTCGGACGCGGACCGCTGAGGAGCCCATGCCATTGCGGAAGTGGGATCTGCCTATTAGAATTATATGAGGATGTAGTGTAATATTTGATACACACTCTAGTGTGTAGTTAGCGTTACATCCCTTTTTAATTGATCTATGTGGTAGATAGAACAGTTGGTGCACGCCCATTTGATTTAAAATAACAATAATAATAACAACAATACCAATAACATCGTGCAATTGCACATGAGATCATACATGAACTTATGCATTTGTCGGATATGGCAAAAAATCCAGATAAAATGAGAAATTGGTGATGGGAATGAAAAATAGGCGATAAGATGGAAATATATATCTACAGAATGAAATATATACATATATATTTGGAATGAAAAATATCTTTAAATATAAAATATACATATTTGGAATAAAATATATATGTTACAACTGATGTATGCATATTCGGTATGACATATACAGGTATTTCATTCCCAACATATATGTTTCATTCGTAGCATATATATTTTATTTCAAATATATAATTTTGATCCCCACCATGTATATATTTCATTCCTAACATACATATTTTAGTTTTATCATTATTTTCTATTCCCAATAGGCATTTTTATTTCTATTAGTTATGTTTCATTCACATCACTTATTTTTATTCCTATCGCCTACATTTTATTTTGGTCGGGAGTTTTTATCATGACTAGCAAATCGCATGGGTCAGTGCGCAACTCAATTAAGGCCGCATTTGGTTCGACTTGTCGTACACTAATTAATGAACCTCGTATTTCTCGGGTGAGGATCGGTCGCATTTGAAAAGTTGAGTTAGCTAATTTGAGAGGTCCAAGCACGTGAAATGCCCTGTTGACTCGTTCACAATATTACTCTTCAGAATCGCCTGCAGGCCTCTCCGAAGCAACTCCACGAGAAATTTTGAGAACCATCCAATGCTATTCCAGTTGTGCGTCTCTCTCTCATCCGGAGAAAATTAATTGTGCACAAAAATCAATGTCAATTGGATATGTTTAATTTGATTTTAATCATGTGAGAGATTTTAATTATTAAAATCTCTTTCAAAATTCGAATCAAACGTGATCTCAATCTGCCCAAATTATCCTATCTGTCATGTGGTGTACAAAAGTCACCTCATTATGTAACCTCTCCTCTTATTGGCCTAAAAAAAAGGTGAAATGACCATTTTTAATGTAAAAAGGACATCGCGCGTCAGTCCCGTGTCAGACCGTCAGCCCCCTGTCAGATCCGGTCGACCACCCGGGCGGCCCGCTTTTTTGCTCGGCGGAAAATACGGAAGTAAAATATTTTGTCACATAGTGAAATATTTTGTTATAGGAATGAAATATTTTGTTTGACTACAGAGATGAACGAATAGAAGTGAAATATTTTATTACATGAATGAAATATTTTGTTACAGGAATGAAACATGAAGGTCGGTGCACCTTCTGCCTTGTGTACGAAGGTCAGTGCATGTCTTCCTAAGGTCGGTGCATACTTATAGCATTTGGATACGCAAGTCGGTGCATGTTCCTGTAGCTTGTTCATGAAGGTCTGTGCACATCCTCCGCTAGGCAGAACATGGGTGAAATATTTTGCACAGAGGGTGAAATATTTTACATTAGAGTGAAATATTCTGCTCTATAATAACTCAGGCAACCCCAGTTATATTTCTTTTACCTTCTTAACAAGGGTGAAATATTTTACATACAATTGAAATATTTTGTACAGAGGTGAAATAATTTGCACTGGAGTGAAATATTCAGGAATGAAACGTTTTGTTATAAGAACGAGACATTTTATTTGACTGCAAAATTGAACGAATAGAAATGAAACATTTTGTTACATGAATAAAACGTTTTGTTGTAAGAATGTATTTCTATTCGTTCGTATCCGTAGTCAAACAATATGTTTCATTCCTATAACAAAACGTTTCATTCATATAACAAAATATTTCACTTCTATTCGTTCATATCTGTAGTCAAACAAAATGTTTCATTCCTATAATAATATAACAAAATGTTTCACTCCTATAATAAAATATTTCACTCCCGTATTTTCCACCGAGCAAAAAAGTGAGCCGCCCGGTGACCGACCGGGTATGACGGAAGGGTGACAGTATGACACGGGATTAATGCGGGATGTCCTTTTTGCATTAAAAAAGATCTTTTCACCTTTTTTTTAGGCCAATGGAGTGAGAGATTGCATAATGAGGTGGCTTTTGTGCACCGCATGCGGTGCACAAAGTATTACTCAATTAAAAAATGTGTGTAAATTTTACTCTTGAATGTATAAAAAATATGAGATTTATTTAATTTGAATGAAATAATATTATAAATTATTATATTTATGTGGCATAGGAAGTGGACTTGAAATATTATCATAAGTAAATATGCATGCCCCGTTTTTCAAGTTAAACTGCGCCGCACGAACTTTGGTGATCATAATTATTTTGATTTGGTCGGCCTGACATGTATCATGTAATCGCTTTCAAAAAAAAAGTATGTACCATATTATTTTCATCCTGGTAGTTAGAATTGAATTAATTGGAAGTAGGAGGGGGCAGCTATGATGTTTTAAGTTGTCCTAGAAGTTCAAATCTCCCCCGATGCAAAGTTGAAATCAGTTGCCACTTTAAAATGTTTGATCTCTATATCAAATATTTTATACTCTTATCAGTTTTAATATCATTACATCAGAAAAGAGTTAGAGTTATATAAAATCAATACATCTTCGAACATATATTGAAAATGCTAGAATCTAGATTTTGAGAGTTCCAGATATGATGTCTCCATCCTTTCCTTCGTTTTCAATCTTGTTCTTCCCTTTTAATTACCATTCTTGAGACTCCTTCTAAATCAATATTCATATTAATATTTTATAGTCTAAAATATAAAAATCAAAACTATTGCCGTGTCAAAATTAATATTAAATTATTTCCATCTAACGACAGTACACTGGGACCTCTTTGGTAACGACATAGCGAGGGATATCTCCACGTCCTCCACTAGGATTTATGGCTGTTGAAGTGGAGCTTCATGTCAGTCGAAACCTTACTGCATAGTCTATCGACTAATGTGTTTGGTTGGAGTTTTGCCTAAGAAAGATGATAATCTTATCAAACGTATCAACACTTGTGGCATAACAAATTTGAGAGGTGGGGGCAAAAAATTAAATATTTTTTAATACAAAATAACCTCAGACTACCTTCAAACATCAGCTCAAAGTTTCAGGACATTGAGGGCTTTATTGATATGTTGTCCTTTCTCAATCTTATGCTTTAGATTTTGAGTTGTTTTCTAACCGTTTGTGGTACGGGGATTCCAAAAGATTAGATAGAAAAGTCTACTTTTTGAGTAAAATATGTAAAATGTATTTGGCTAATAAAATATATAATGAAAAGTTTTGCCTAAAAAGAGTTTGGAGGCTTAGGTTTTCAAAAATGGTCCCGCGGAATCAAATGAACCGTCAAATTCTGATTCAACGGTCTAATTGTTCACACAGCCCCTCTCTTTGATAGGGATTTATCCCTCACTTGTCCCGAGGATAACTCCCATTTTATCCTTTTTTCAATTTGATAGGCCCCAAAAGTTAATCGGGTTAAGACGAGGGATAACCCTCATTTAATCCGAATAGATTGACCCACCTCTATGGGTGGCACAATTTAACCCATAGTGGTTCTTTCATATTCTGCCCTTTGCTCGTCCCGATAGCGCCTCCTCCTGTCGCCTCATCTCGACCTCGCACAGCACGCATCGTCCTTCTCCCGACCTCCCCCTCAGCTCGCATCGTCCTCCTCCGCACCGCACACACATCCACCTCCCGACCTCGTGCAAGCAGCTCGCCCTCCTCCCGACCGCGCGCAACTGGGGATTGTCCTCTTCCCGACCTTTGGTAGGCAGCTAGCATCGTCCCCCTCCTGCGACCTTCACGCAGTTGGCATCGTCCTCCTCTCCACCTCTTCACATCTTCCTCATCATGACCTCTCGAAACTCTCTTGGATATCGCATCGTCCTTTTCGTCCTCAACCTGTCCTTTTGCATCGCCCTCTTCTGGATGGTCAAACCACCTTTTTTGCAGTAGGCTTGAAACCCTAGCTTACGGGCAGAGTCTCATCCCATCCTCTCTGAGGAGGAAGGCACAGTAAAGAGAGCCCCTTCCCCTCTCCATAAGAAGGGTTGTTGTAGGATTGTTCCCCGCCCCCTTTTATTGCTTTCGCGGATGGTTCCCTCTATATGACATGCCTATAAGGTAGGACTCTTTACATTTCGACCCAATGCTCTTCCCCCTTCCTATTATGAGGTTTTCTTATTGTCCAAGTGATCTTCCTTTTCCGGCTGCCTTTGGTTCATTCTACCCTGGACATTCCAGCCACCTCATGTCGGCGGTATGCTTGACTCCACGATATGTATCTTGTTTCATTCATTTAGTTTGAACCCATCATCAAATATATTAAACACAAAGTTTCATTCATTTAGTTTGAACAAGTTAGCAAATATAATAGACACATAAGTATCCAAGTGCTATGTAACATCTACTTGGCTCTTAACATACATGTAATCTAAATGTCTCTTAACAGACAGAGTGTTTAGAACCATTTTCGGTTAACAGATAGAGAAGTGCATTGTCTATTAAGAGACAGGAATCTAAATGTGTTGAGATTATTAAGTGTTCAAGTTAATGTTTATAAACTGAAGTGTTTGGTTAAGTTAATGTTTGGGAAACTAGATTAGGTTTGAACTACAGAAGCTTTGACTCCAATGTAGTATGCATATGTGTTTCGTGATTTAAATGATAGGCCTTAACTCTAAATCTCAAGTCTTTCATTCAGATTTTATGAACTCGACTTAATGTTCTAACTGCTCGTGACTCTCCATATTTGGAGGATTTTGTCTTCTCTCCTGGGGTGCACGAGAGGATGTCACAATCCGATATGTTTTGCCTTCTCCCCCTCTCCCCCTTCATGTAATTGCCATGTGTTTCATAAATAATTAATTTATTCATATGCTTCTATTTTTATTAATGGCTTTATGGTGGTATGCCTTTACTTTGAGATAGGTTGAAGACTTTCCCTTATTTTTTGGTTCATGTCCCATTTGTACGAAGTACTCCTCGAGATCTCTCACGGTGAGAGATGGAATTCTAGCTCTTTTAATCTTTTTCCCTCCCATTCAAAAGGAGATAACTTTAGTCAGATAACAACAACTTCATCTCCTTCCTAGGGTGACATGTTCACCTCACAAAGAATGAAAGTTTAATTGCCCATGGACTTGGGGATACTCCATATCCAGCTCACTATTGAGAGTGGATTTCGAACACCCAACTTCTCCATTATTGAAACGCATGGTTCCAGTGGCCCATCATAACTTGATATGGATCATCCCCTTTGAGGCAAAAGTGGAAAAGTAAACATTAACCAACACGAGTATATATCAATCTAATTTTAAGCAAAAGAATGGAAAAATTGTGTGTGGGAGTTTGCTTTTGTTGTAACTTGCTTGTCTCTGTTGTTCTATTTCTTGAGGATGAGTTTGATAACGGAGTGAGTTAGGGGCAAATGGTCTATCCGGGGTGGTCCATCCGACTCTTAATCTTAATCGGGGTCGGTTAACTCATTCTACCTATTTTCTAGAAATGAGTTAATCTATTTTAACTCTATCCGACCTCGGTTAAGAAAAAAAATATCAAATAAGAAATAACTCACCCGACCCTGATTAACCTGCCCTATCCTAGCTTAACCCGTTATCAAACAGGGCCCGAGGGTTTATACGACAAATGATAAATTGTGATGTATGCATATTTTTGATACACTTTTTCACAAATTTTATGATAGCCAATAAAATCTTAGAACATTCCCACTTCATATTATTATGACAGACATATAACACTTATGAATTTGTTGAACCGAAGAAAAAAATAATTTAGTCAAAATGCCTTACTATTCAAGTTGGGCAGTAAGTTCAGTAATTTTTGTTTGCACTGGTTTACCGTGGTAGTAGATTCTTCACTTTGGTGGAAATCTGCAAAACGTTCATAGAAATTTGAGTAATGTTTTGTACACCGCATGCGGTGTATAAAAGTTACCTCATTATGTAACCTCTCATCTTATTGACTCAAAAAAAGGTGAAAAGACCATTTTTAATGTAAAAAGGATACCCCGCGTCAGTCGCGTGTCAGACCGTCAGTCCCGTGTCAAACCCGATCAACCACCCGATCGGTCTGCTTTTTTGCTTGGCGGAAAATACAGGAGTGAAATATTTTGTTACAAAGTGAAATATTTTGTTATAGGAGTGAAACGTTTTGTTATCGGAATGAAACGTTTTGTTTGACTACACATATGAACGAATAGAAGTGAAATATTTTGTTACAAGAATGAAATGTTTTGTTATAGGAATGAAATATTTTGTTATAGGAATGAAACATATTGTTTGACTACGTATATGAACGGATAGAAATACATTCTTATAACAAAACGTTTCATTCCTGTAATAAAACATTTCATTCCTGTAATAAAAGGTTTCATTTCTATTCGTTCAGTTTTACAGTCAAACAACATGTTTCATTCTTATAACAAAATGTTTCATTCCTGAATAGTTCACTCCAGTGTAAATTATTTCACCTCTGTGCAAAATATTTCAGTTGTATGCAAAATATTTCACCCCTGTTAAGAAGGCAAAAGAAATATAACTGAAACTGCCTGAATCATTACAGAGCATAATATTTCACCCCTGTGTAAAATATTTCACCCATGTGTAAAATATTTCACCTCTGTTCTACCTAGTGGAGGATGTGCACAGACCTTCATGAACAAGCTACAGGAACATGCACCGACTTACGTTTCCAAATGCTATAAGTATGCACCGGCCTTATGAAGACATGCACCGACCTTCATACACAAGGCAAAAACTCTAGTGTAAAATATTTCACCCCTGTGCAAAATATTGCACCCCTGTGTAAAATATTTCACCCCTGTTCTGTCTAGCAGAGGATATGCACAGACCTTCATGAATAAACTACAGGAACATGCACCGACTTGCGTATCCAAATGCTATAAGTATCCACCGACCTTAGGAAGACATGCACTGACTTTCATACACAAGGTAGAAGATGCACCGACCTTCATGTTTCATTCATGTAACAAAATATTTCATTCATGTAACAAAACATTTCACTTCTATTCGTTCATCTCTGTAGTCAAACAAAATGTTTCATTCCTATAACAAAATATTTCACTCTTTGACAAAATATTTCACTTCTATTCGTTCATATCTGTAGTCAAACAAAATATTTTATTCCTATAACAAAACGTTTCGCCCCTATAACAAAATATTTCACTCTGTAATAAAATATTTCACTCCCGTATTTCCCGCCGAGCAAAAAAGCGGGCCGACCGAGCTTGACACGGGGCTGACGGTCTGACACGGGACTGACGCGAGATGTCCTTTTTGTATTAAAAATGGTCTTTTCACTTTTTTTTTGGACCAATGAGATGAAAGGTTACATTATGAGGTGGTTTTTGTGCACCGCATGCGGTGCACAAAGCATTACTGTAGAAATTTATAACCTTCTCAAAAAAAATTTATGTCTCATGTATCTCGCCAAATGAAAATGAGGAAGCCCAATTCAATCTCACTCTGACAATAAAGAGAAAATTAGACATCTACCACTAGAAATCTATGCAAATTAGTGAGGTAATTAAGGATACAAAATCAAAATGGAATTTTTGCTGGTATATATCTAGAAACATTCATGTAAAATCAAGTAAAAATCTGAGAACCGTAAACAAAAATATTTTCATAAAATAAACATTCGAATATCAATTTTGCAAGCAATATATTCCCTTATTAATATATCTACCCTGCAAATATCTCATTTCTCATTCACTCATCTATTCTCAAACTAATATATCTGCCCTGCAAATTTTGCTTGATTCCCTGCAATGTCATCGAGTTTGACTGCCATTTGATATGTATTACCGTAGCATGTTTCATTGAAATCCATTTGCAGTGGACATAAAATTCTACCTATAGCAAATTACCAAGAGTAATGCTTTGTGTACCGAATCCGGTGCATAAAGTCCGCTCAAATTGTAACCTCCTCTCTCATTGGTCCCCCAAAAGGTTGAAATGACAGTTTTTTGTCAAAAAAGTATGTCCCGTGTCAGCCCCCGTGTCAGACCTGATCGACCCGTTTTTTTGCTTGGCGGAAAAACACGGGAGTGAAATATTTTGTAAGACTGAAATATTTTGTTATAGGAATGAAACGTTTTGTTACAAGAATGAAATATTTTGTTTGACGAGATAAAACACATTGCGTATAAATGAAACATTTTATACATACGTGAAGATTTTAAATGTAGTCAAGCAAAATGTTTCATTTCTACGAAATATCTCATTCGTTCATTTCTGTAGTCAAACAAAATATTTCATTCTTATAACAAAACGTTTCATTCTTGTAACAAAATATTTTAGTCTTATAAAATATTTCACTCCAGTGTTTTTCTGCCGAGCAAAAAAATGGGCCGATCAAGTCTGACACAGGGCTGACGCGAGCCGTACGTATCTGACGTAGGATGTCCTTTTTTGCAGCGAAAATGGTCATTTCAACCTTTTGGGGGACCAATGAGAGGGGTGGTTACAATTTGAGCTAGCTTTGTGCACCGGATTCGGTGCATTCGGTGCACAAAGCATTACTCAATTATCAATCTATCTATTATAAACCATATCATGTTTAAGTGGGCCTGTTAAATCTGCAGAAGATCTGAAAGGTTGTGACCAAAAATATTCTAATTGGACTTGACATGAACCCAATCATATGACGCTGTCCACTTACCAAAATATGAAATAAAAATTGAGAATACATTTTATCTCTGAATAAAAAAATAGGAGAGAGTTATTGTATTTAAAATATAAGATGGGTGACTTGTAAATGGTGAACAGACTCACCACATTCTGTTGTGTGTTTCGGAATAGGTGGCCTAGAGATGTCGGAAATGGATATAGTGTTCCTTGAGTTTATACTACAAGAGTTGGTTCAAGGGGATTTTAGTCTCTTGTATGCATGGGACGTTGTGCGGAAATCGTACAATGAACAATGTGGCACGAACTTTTCGACCTCTCACTTGAAGCATAGACTTGACTTCTATAAAACATTCCATGTCATAACTAAAGAAATAATAGTGAGCGAGGGTTTCACATGGAATAAGAACTCTAAGTAATTAGTTGGTAGTGATCTAGCATGGAATGCCTATAATGAGATGTGTAAGAGAATGATCGTAAATAGAATGCACCAGATAAGAGCATACTTTCACATGGTGAGATCTAATCTCTTATCATACTTTTTTTACTATTTAATTCACTCGTTTTGTGGTTTAAGAGGAGTACATTGACCTCGTATGACCTTATTATACGTGCATTCTTTATGTGGGACAACCTTAGACTGTGAATTTTTTTAGGATGTCTCCTTATTGGCCAATGACAATGTCAGTTAGTTTCCAGATGTGGTTTCATTTGGATACCTCATTTACTGTACGCCTCACAAAATGCATTTGGCCCTTATTCTTGTTGTCTTCTTGTTTTATTTTATCTACTTCTTTTAGATAAAAATATTCTAGATAGGAAGGGCAAAGAGTCGTGTGTCCAACTAGAGTACATGTTCAGACATAGTTATGTGCAATCGTTTGCTAGATAAATATCATGAAAATATGTGTCAACAAGGTCATTTCAAATCGCACGTGTGGAATGAAATCATTCGTCCTTTCAATGAAGCGACAGAACATAACCTAGACAAGTATAACTTGATGAATAGGTGGAAGAACTTAAAGAAGAGGTATCACTTGACGAACATGTGGACGAACTCAAAGAAGAGGTGTGATAAGGAATTATACATAATATGATTTTGTTAATGAAATAAAGTTCATATTTGCTATATGAATTTCTGATATGAATGAAAGGCTTGCATCTGTATGTTGATCTATTGAGATCATTTGTATACGTTTTAGTTTGTCTGATATATTCAGTAAGTTATTTGTAAAGCCACTTGTAAGTCATATGTAAGATTTTCATATCCATCAATTTAATTGGATAATTAAGACTTCTATAAATTAAGATTGGCCATGTTCCGATAAAATGGTGGTTAACTCTGTAGACACGTCGTTTTTACATTTTTCGCGGGTAAATTTCATATTACATTACGATGTCCCAAAGTGGCTTACGTATTTGACTTATGTGGGTGATTAGTCATTTTTTTAAGTTTTATATAAAAAATATAAAAAATCAAAAAAATATTAAAAAATACAGAAAAATGAGAAAAGTTTATAAAGAAAAATGTAAAAAAATGAGAAAGATTGTAAAATAAAAAATATAAAAAAATTCAAGAAAAGCTTTAAAAATATCAAAACATTGAGAAATGTTTATAAAGATACAGAGATTAAATATATATATATATGTGTAAAAAAAGAGAAATTAACACAAACAAACACAAAAAATACATATATTATTATTAACTATCCTACTTTATTAATCACTAACCCCCATTCCCACGTTCCTAAACCACACTTTCATCCCCTTCCACCCACTAATCTCTCTTTTTATCTCATGTCTCCCTCTTCCCCCACGTCTCCACCTCCACTAGCTTCACCCAGTAACCCCTCTATTATCTCCCACTCATTCTCTTTAGTTAATGCCAAAACCCCACCTGCGGCCAAACCAACCCCACCCACCTGCATCTCTAACTTTCTTTCCCCACCACATTTTGTCACAGCTGTATTGCCACTCTCACATCCCTATCTTATTTCCCACTTCTCCTCTTAACATTTTCTTAGACATCAGACAAAGGGAATCCCCGCGCATGCAGTCATCCCCACTATCCTTGGCACTATCTCCACACCCATCATCCACTCACACGGCAACTCCCCCCATCTCTCTTCACAGTCATCACCTCCACCCTCCTCACCAACCTCTCACGCACATCTCCTCCCGAGCCATTCTCTCATACACCCCCCTTTTGTTAGCCGCTCTCACTGTCCCTCACACCACACCCCCGTGTCGCCGTGAAGCTCCCCCCAACAGCTCACCACCGTCCACCGTCTCCTCGCCACTGCCGCCAACACCCCCGTCCACCACGGCGAGACTCCATCCCACATCGCCTGCCCCTGCCGACGTCGTCAATCACAGCACCGCCGCTCACCGGTCCCTCTTTACGTCGCCCACGGCAACCCCGAGCTCGTCGACCTCCGCCGGTCGCCACCGCTGTAGCCGCTCCATCAATCTCCGCCGGTCGCCATCCCTGCTGCCACTTCCGAGCCTCCACCGGCCACACGCCAACATCGCCGCTGCACCCAACTCCGGACGCCGCTGCCACAACAGCCACCAGCCGCTTCGTCCATCCACGGCCGCCCTGCTCGCCGTCCGCATTCGCACCGCCACCCCTCCCTGTTGTCGTCCTCATCGTCCACGTCCTCCGCCGTGAAGCCTCCCCGATGCACACCCGAGCCACGCCCGCTGCCGCGGCCACCCTACGTCGAACCCCCCTGCATGCGCCATCGTCACCGCCAGCCACCGTGAAGCTCCCCGGCTGCCGCGGTCTCTCTCTCCCCCACTCTCTTTCTCTCTCTTTCTCCCACTCTCTCACAGTCTCTCTCTCCTCCCCGCCGCGGTCTCTCTCCCCCTCTCTCTTTCTCCCTCTTTCTCTCTCGATTCTCT
This sequence comes from Amorphophallus konjac, assembly GCA_022559845.1. NCBI lineage: Eukaryota > Viridiplantae > Streptophyta > Magnoliopsida > Alismatales > Araceae > Amorphophallus > Amorphophallus konjac. Next base: position 159,672 of record JAHNEJ010002335.1, on the reverse strand, counting down.
CCCTCTCTCCCGTTTTCTTCCTCTCCACCCCGCCGCGCTTCTCTCTCTCTCTCTCTCTCTCTCTCTCCCTCTCACGCTCTCTCTCTCTTTCACTCTCTCTCTCTTCCTCCCTGTCGGTTTCTCTCTCTCCCCACTAATCTCTCATCGTCATTTTTTTATTCCTCCCCCTTTCTCTCTATCTCGAACTCTCTCATTCTTTGCTTTTTTTATTTATTTTATTTTTTTCTATCTCCTCTTCTTTCCCTCCCTCTCTTCTCTCTCTCACGTCTTCTCTCCTAAATCCAATCTCTCTGCTTCCCTCTCTTTCAGCCTCTCTCGATCTCCCATATTATTTTTCTTTTTTTATTATCCTTCTCTCCCTCCTCTCGTATCTCTCTCTGTTCTCCTCTCTCTTCTCTTCCCCCTCCCCCTATTGACCTTCCTCTTTCCAGATATTTATCACTACCTTTTTTTATTATTTATTCTTATCTCTTACCTCCTTCTCTCTTTCCCCCTTCCCTGCCACACCTTCTATCTCCTCTTTATGCCTACCCGATCTCTCTCTCCCCTTCTATTTTCTCTTCCTCTCAGGTGATCTCTCTCTTTGTATTTTTTATTGTTTCTCTCTCACTCTCTTTCCCTTCCTCTCGTGATGTTTCCCTTTTCACTCTCATGCACATAGTTCACATGCACTTACGTACATATGCACTACCTTTCTTTTACATGAAAGTTCACCTGCAGTCACACACACATGCATGTGAATTCCTCCCTTTTATCCTTTTTTCCTGATTTACTAGTATATTCACCCTCCCTTATATTAACACGTTTGCATATGTATTCACTTCACATTGAGAAGACTTTGTACATATTATATCTATAGTATATAGATATATGTCGTATATAATTTATATGTTAATTTAATCACCTGTCTATAGAACTATCTATGAGTGTAATATTTATATGTTTATCTAATACTTATTTATACATATATTATATACTTGTGTACCCATAACAGCGTATAGCTATGTTTATATATGTATCTATATATTTTAACATCTATATTTGTGCATAGCTATACGTGTGTATGCTAAATATTGTTCTTATTTTTGTTAGTTTGTTATCCTTCTGAAAGTGCAGGAATAAAAGCGAGGTCTTTGGTCCCGTTAACATTCTCGCGTGTTCCCGTACACGTGGAAGTCGTTTCGCCCTACCGTTTGCTCGCCCAACGTTGGCATCACCATCAGCTGCTTCTTTTATTCTTATTATTTATTATGTTTTTAGTTTGTTATTCATGTTATTAGTGTTTTATTTTATGAATTGTTGTTATCATATCATATTACTCTTCTGACTTAATTTTACTTTGTGTTTGTTCATTTTGCAGGGTAACCATTCAAAAGTCCCCTTCTTCGACCAGTCGAACGAAGAGGAAGAAAGAACCCACGTAATTCCCGCGTCAAAGGTAAAAGCGATCAACCAGTTCGGGGCCCACGGTCCCTGGCGATCACACCACCAAATGCGTGCTTGTAGTAAATTTTACTTTATGTCCATAATACCTGCGGATAGCTAATCCCGGGTCTGTTTGTACTATAATCGGTCGTGGTGAGTCATTTCACCGTGGTCATTTATTTTCCGCACTTCCTTTATGCACTTTGTTATATTGTTGTTAAAACCCCGCATGGATCAATATCCTGCGGCGGTCTGCTTATTGTTTATATTCATGTTATTATTATTATGTGAGGAGTGATATGCCGTCCTAAATTCCGAGCCTATGTGTGTCTTCGTGTCCGTCAACTTTTATTACGTAGAGTCCCAGGTTCGTATCCGGTATATAAAAAGCTGCCCTCGTAATGGTAGGTCACGCCTACCGGGAAGGGGTTCAGTTTGTGTGAGAGGGTCTTCGGATCCCGTTCTCCGTCCTGTACCGAAGGTCCGGAAAGTCTAGGCTCTACATCTCCGTACAGAGTGACCTTTCAAGTCATACTCTCTATCGTCTTTTCTACATCATTCTCTTTACGCACGCGTTTTTTTTCATTTTCATCATTTTTTACTCTTTCACTCAGAGAGGGAAACTCCATCTCACTCTCAGTCCACCACGTGACGCGTTCACATCTCTGGCGATCACGGTGGGACCTGCTTTTTACTTTTTTGGTTACCCACAAATTTTCGGCACCCACGTGTGTCCCTCCTTTTGACACCCACGCGTGTCCCTCCTCTCGGCACCCACGTGTGCCCTTCCCTATTGCGCCCACGTGCGCTCACTCCCCTCGTGCACCTCGTGCACTCCCCCGGTCCTTTGTGGTTATTTGAGAGGTTAACGTTGTCTCGTGCACCACGTGCACTCCCCTCCATTCGGCACCCACATGTGCCTCTCCATTTAGCACCCACGTGTGCTCTCCTCTACTCGGCACCCGCGTGTGCCCCCTCCATTTAGCACCCACGTGTGCTCTCCTCTGTTCGGCACCCACGTGTGCCCCTCCATTTAGCACCCACGTGTGCTCTCCTCTACTCGGCACCCGCGTGTGCCCTTCCTTATTGCGCCCGCGTGCGCCACGTCATCCCCCTCGTGCACCACGTGCACTCTCATAGTCTTTTTCTATTTTTCCAAGTGGTCTACGTGTCTCGGAATAAAGAACGGCTATATCTTACTCTATATGTTCATTGTTGTTATATCCTTGTTATATAACTGTTATCCTTGTTATATTTGTGTGTTTATTCTTGTTATATCTGTTTTATATATCTTTCATTCAGTATTGCATTTCATGCATATACCCTTTTATTTTATTTTTCTAAGGATTAACCTTTCTCGGTGAAGGAATGACTCTCCGTCGGGAATTCCTCTCGACGGACTAGGATCTCCTCCATCGGGACCTTCGTAAGTCCCCGACATCGAAGGATTCCCTCTTCGTTCACTGGGCAAGTTGTACCACTGAAGTACCCCGAAGTTAGTTACCTATCCGTGGTGAGACGAGTGTCCCTAGTTCACACGGCGGTAAAACCAAGGTGCAACTAGGTTTTTTTGAAAATTTTGTGTGAATTCTTATATTTGTTAAAAAAGGTAAAAAAAGAGAGTTAAAACAAAACAAAAATAAAGTGGCGTAAGATCATCCACTTGTTTGGTAATCTCTGATATTTATTTGTTGGTGTGTGCGCTTACGTTCTGGAAAAATAAAAATGGCTCACAATTCTTTCGAAGAGAACCAATCAGGTCGTGGTCAATCAGTTGAACCACACGTCCATGCAATAGACTCAGGCCCTTTCCCGTGAGACCTCAAAGGAGGTCCCCACTGTTCCACGAGAAATGTCCCCCCCTAGGACATCTCCTCCCTGGTGGGTGTCCTCGCCACTGCACAACTCAGCCCTGAGCAACTTCTGGTCTTTCAGGTCATTTTAAAGGGGAAATCTGTTTCTCCCCCTCTTCAGGAGTCAACCCCGGCTCCCACATCCCACCAATAGTCGCTCCAGGCTACCACTTTTTCGTCATATGTACATGACGTTCCTTCTTCCTCATTTCAAGGACAGGCGAGTCAACATCCCGCCTCTTATCAATTTCCCTCTCCACAATCTCAAATCCCAGCCATCCTTCATACGGTACCTCAAACGGGTCCGTTCACTAGTGGGGCCTCCTCCTCCACTAGTATTTCATATGCCTTTATGGCTTCTCAGATGGACTCTCTACGCTTTGAATTTGAAGCTATAAAGGATGATTTTAGGAAGAAATCTCTTCCTCCTTCTCCTCCTCAAGTCAACCCCCTTCACGCTAAAATTGCTGAAATAGATAAGGAGAGGAAGAAGGCAAGAGATGAGTATGAGCAAGAGCTTCTTTCAAGTCGTTACGATCAAATGGATGCCGTCTATCCATCACCCATTCACCACACTAATTCATATGACCCTCCATCTCCACACTCATATCTATATATGCAAAATTCTCCATACCAATATACGTCACCTCATCTTATCAATACGCCTCCGTCACATCATCCATTTGAACCTAATGATTATGAGCAATTGCAAATGGCACCTGATCACATTTGCGAAAATTTTGAAGATATGCCCACTCCGAGGTTTCTTCGTTCCTTCCCTCTTCCACCACACCAGAAGATCTCTTTGCTGAGGGTGAAGCCACTATCGCACCCATTCCGAGTTTTCTTCGTCACCCTCTTCCACCACCACCAGAAGACTCCCCTGCTCAGGACGAAGTCACTGACTCGACCCCTACCTATGAGACATCATGGTATTATGACGATGGGTCCATGCTCCAGCAACCCACGTCAACGTACCATGAGTCTTCTACTAATTCTACCCCTACCTATGAGACATCATGGCATTATGACGATGGGTCAATGCTCCAGCAACCTACGTCAACGTACCATGAGTCTCCTACTGATTCTACCCCCACTTATGAGACATCATGGTATTATGACGATGGGTCGATGCTCCAGCAACCTACGTCAACGTACCATGAGTCTCCTACTGATTCTACCCTTACCTGTGAAACCACATGGTGTTATGATGACGGGTCTGTATCCCAACAACCCGCATTAATACACCATGAATCGCCCCCTATTTTGAACCCTTCATGTACCACTAAAACCCGACGCTTCCTACGCACCAAGTCTCTTACTGTTACCCCTCCAACTACACAAGTAATCTCCACACCATCAGCCTCCATTGAACCTCCCATTAGTCCTTGTCCCCAACCTAGTAACCCTCCATTACCTCCGCTTAAAACCTCCATCATCCCTATAATCCCGAATCCAACCATCCCTATTCCTCCACTCCCCTTACCTAAACCCGTGATTAACCCTGAGCAGGGCCCATTGATTTTTACACCCGAGCCAACCTCGTCTCCTCCCGAGCACAAGGAGAAGCTCGTCGTGTCTCAACCCTCACTTACTCTTTCCACAACCCTTTCCATTGAACCTCTATTACCCGCTGAGCCTGTTGTCTCCATCTCGCCTCCATCACTTAAGGCCTCCACCATCCCTATAACTTCAAACCCAACCCCTCTCACTCTTCCACTTGACTCCTCACCCAAATCCGTGGCTAACCTTGAGCAGGGCCCATCCATTTTTGCACCCGAGTCAACCTCATCTGCTCCCGAGCAAGAGGAGAAGCTCGTCGTGTTTCAACTTCCACCTACCCTTTCTATAACTCATTCCATTGAACCTCCATTGTCCGATCATGTTGTTTCCGACTCACCTCTTTCTATCACCACTCGGAGTGGGTGTATTCTTATAAATACATGTGCCAAAGATGATGATCAAGAATCGGACAAGAAGAATTCGGTTATGGCTATGTCATTCAAAATCCAAGATTTCATATGCCGTATGTCGATTCGGGTTCTTGTGCCGGTCACCTTTGAGAAGGCCGAATTTCCATTGGCACCAATACCCATCAAGAAGGACTCTCAGGAATTAGTGCTGAGCAAATCAGGGACCAAAACAATAGCGATCACGTTACTCATGGGCCAACATTCTTTCACGGCTCTTATTACCCCTTGTTCAGTCATAGTTCAAATGGCTAATCAAAAGAAGGGGTTCTCCTCGAGCATAATAATGACACATTCTACTGCCGAGGAGATGATGAATTCTATGCTCAAGGTTGGGTTAGGTCTGTTGTGCCCCTTGTGCTTTGTTGATGATGTGGTGTTTTAATGATAGCAACATAATATTGAGTCATCACTTTGTTTTGAATATGTCTGATCCATTCTGTGGGAGATTGCATAAGTGTGCCATGTCTGAATTGTGAAGAACGCATGTGTATGCTTGAGTCATGCTGTGATATATTGGTTTGTGCTTGATTTCTGTTCTATGCATTGCTTCTCTGCTGATATGTTCATGCATTGTCTTAAGCTAAGTCTACACATTGGCTAAGTGTGTACATCGCTTACATTTCTTGAGATCAAGTCCATACGTTGCACTGTTTCTTCAAGTCTGTACAGTGTCAAGTCTGCACATTGGGCTTTCACGTGAAGTCTACACATTGGTCTCTACTTGAAGTCTATACATTGGCTAAGGGTCTTCAAGTCCATACACAGTCGTCTGATGCATATTAATTAACAGGAAATCTGCTATGAGGTAGTACATTGTTTGTCCGTACTGTTTTTGTCATACTTCGTGTTATTCCTGTGTTTATGTCCGTGTTATTTCTTTCGTACCTCGTGTTATGTTAAGTTGTGTGCTGATTGACTTCGTGCTGATTCCTCTGAAGCAGATCGAATTGTTCTGATGAACTTCGAGTTGCTTCTGTATGAACCTCGTGTCGTTAGCACTTAGTTGCTCATCTCGAGTCAGTCCTCTATGTTTGCTCTTGTGTCTTCGTGACAATTACTGTAGTTCCTCGAGTTGTTCTTCTGCTTCCACCGTTTCATCACGTGTTGTTGAAGACGTGTCTATCTCATGTCTTCGTGTCGTGTTTTCTAGACCTCGTGTCTTTGTCGCTTTGTTTTTAGTTCTTCATCTCGTGTCATCTTCTGTCTTCGTGTTGTTTTCATTTCGTGCAGCCTTCTCTAAGTGTTGTCCTTAGTTCGAGTCGTTTCCTTGATTATTTCTGACTTCGTGTTGCTTTTCCTAGATCTCGTGTCTTTCCTGATTTGCAACCACTTCGTGTCGTTTCTGTTGTCATCTTCGAGTTGTCGTCAGCCCGTGTCATCCTCGTCTTCGAGTCGTTCGAATGTTCGAACAGCTTTGTACTCGAGTTGTCTTCGTGTTACCCTTGTACTCGTGTCTCCGTGTTGCCTTAGTATTTGTGTCTTCGTGTTAGTTTTGTTTTTGTGTCTTCGTGTTATTTTTATATTTGTGTCTTCGTGTTGGTTTTCTTCTCTTTAGACTTCGTGTCCTTCTCTCCTTGACCACACTCCGTGTCAATTCCTGTGTTTCGTCTTCGTGTTGTGGTCAGCTCGTGTCGTTCTCTTTGATATTTGTTATGTCGAGTTGCTTTTTACTTCGTGTCGTTTTCTCTGTAGTGTTAAGCGTTATTAGTATGTATCCCGTGTCGGTCTCTTCGTAGTGTTTATTCTGTTACAGTGACACTTCGTGTCGTTCTCGTTTCACCTCATGCTATCTTCATCCGACTTCGTGTCGTCTTCGTTGTTGTGTTAATTGTGTATCTCATGTTGTTCTCTTTTTTACCTCGTGCCGTTCTTATCTGACCCCGTGTCACCTTCTTTGTTGTATTAGCCTTGTTACCTCGTGTCGTTTTCTTCTTACCTCGTACTGGACTTATCTGACCTCGTGTCATCTTCCTTGTTGTGTTAGCCTTGTTCATTGTATCTCGTTTCGTTCATTTCCTACCTCGTGTAGTAGTTACCTTGTGTTGCTATTACATACCTCGTGCAGCCTTAGCATTAAATGAGCATACATCGAACTCTGAATGATTAATGGTGTTAATCTCATTACAGGTCCGAGGAAGAACATTCCACACACCTGAGCTGCACGTGATCTGAGACAAGAGGAACCAATCCTATAAAGACACGTGGCAGGAAGGTTCTGGATCGAGTGTGGGAGGCACACGCGTTTTGTGCCCTATCCACCTGCTGCTGCTGCTATATAATGCAGCCTTCGTCCACAGATGAAGATAGATCGAAGAAGAAGCCTGAAGAGCAAAAAGCCTTTCGATCCAGAAAAAGAAGAAAAGAAAGAAAAGAAGAGAGTAGAGAAGAGAGTGAGAGTGAGAGCAGAAGAAGAAAAAGAGAGAGAGATAGTGCTCGTGTGAAGAGAGAAGAAAGAGTGAAGAAGAAGAAGTGTAGCAGAGAGTGAGAGATTAGGAGAGCAGAAGAAAGAGAAAGAGAGATAGAGAGTGAGCGAGAGAGCTCGTGGAGAAGAAGGAAGAAGCTGCTTGAAGATCTGTTTCCTGCTGGACCGTGGATCAAATCCAGGCCAGCCAGCTCCTGCGAGAGCCACATTTGTTTTTATCTTTTCAGCTTTCTGTTTGCTGAAGTTATTTTCATTTCGTATTTTTGTTTCGTCTTTTTCAGTTGGTTATCTGTGTTCTTCCGATCCTCAGTAGTGAGGTCGGGTCCCTCCTGGTCTGGAGGAAGAGAGGTCTGCGACCTCTAGTTTCCAAGTGGCTGGAAGTCACTTGTGTGTTCCCTCCGGTTTGGAGGAAGGGAGATCTGATCTCCAGTTGCAAGTAGCTGGGAGCTACTTGTGGGTTCCTCCTGTGGATTCAGGAGAAGGGAGACTTGTCTCCGGTTCTGGGCTTGTGGCTTGCAAGTCCAGGTGTCCCTCCTGGTCTGGAGGAAGAGAAGTCTTCGACCTCTGGTTTGCTGGTGACTGGAGTCACTGGTGTGTTCCCTCCGGTTTGGAGGAAGAGAGACTGTGCGTCTCTAGTTTCCAAGTGGCTGGGAGTCACTTGGGGTGTCCCTCCGGTTGGGAGGAAGAGGGGAGGTTGTTCCCCTGGTCAAGCTGTGTGGCAGCACCTGTTGCAGACTAAGTCTGCGATTTCTAGCGTGAGCTAGTGGAAGCCACACTCGGGTTGAGTGTGGGGTGGATGTAGGTCTGGAGGACCGAACCACCTTAAAATCTTTGAGTAGTGGTTTACTTGTAGTGTGTTCTTCCATATCTCCTACCACCCTTCACAGATTGTCTTGAGATTTCTTATTCTCATTTGTGCTGCTTCCGCTAGTTGATTGTTTGGGGGGCCAGTTACATATTCGCTCTTTTGTTTAAAAGGTTTTTCAACTGGTTCATCAGATTGCTTGATTTGCTTCCGCTAGATGCTTGGATAGGCACGCTCCAAGTGTTTGTATTTGAGTTGAATCAAATTGGTTCTATTATGTGTCTATCTCTAGCATCCAAGTTTTATTTGGGCATATTTCGTAGAAGGATACATTCACCCCCCCTCTGTATCCGGGCCTAGCACCCTAACAGTTGGTATCGGAGCAGGTGTCTGCATACAAGGTCCAGCGACCTGCAGATTCGATCTTGCGGTCTTAGGTGGTAATTTGTTTTTAGTGCATCAATATTCCTGTTGCATTAATCTGTTGTGTTCTCATGGCTCATCCACCGATCTTCAGTGGTATGCATTTTAATGCATGGATCGTTAGTCTGAAGAATTATGTTAAATATGTGAATCCAGACCTGTGGAAAGTAATTTCACATGGTCCTCATGAACTACCAAAGAAAAAGTCCAAATGGACTGACAGTCACAAATCCATGCATGAAGAAAATCAGATAGCAATAAATCTAATGAAGGCAGCTACTGATAGAGCTTTTCATTCATGTTTCTTTGATTGCAGTTCTACTAAAGATATTCTGAATACACTGAAGCGAACTCAGGAGATAGACGTGGACAGCTGCATGATGGCCAACAGAAGAAATCAAAGTACAAGCGATCAAGGTAGCAATCAAAATGAAGAAGATGATGATGATGAGGTAAATGTCTTCGAGAATTTTTCTCTAGAAGAGTGGGAGAATGCATATGCTGAATTATTTGAATCTCATGAACAGTTAAGAAAACAATACAAAAAATTGAAGAAGAATAGTAGGTTAGACAGTTTCAATTCTTCATGTAAAAACTGTGCTGAACTAAAAAATGTTCATGATACTTGTATGTCTGATATTCAAATGCTAAAGAGACAAATTTCATTGCTGAAAACTGAGAATCAAGATCATGTAAAAGAAAACTCTGAACTTGAGAAGAAGCTAAGCCAAACTTGTCATGAGTCTGTTCAGAGTAAAGATTTGTTGAAAGAAGTTGAATGTGTTAAATCTGAACTAAACAAGCTAAAATCAGAAAATGATTCTCTTAGAGGGTTCTCCAAAGAAAATGAAGAAAAATCAGAGAAACTTAAACAGGAGAACAAATTGCTGATTGAAAAGCTTAATGCCATAAAATCTGTAAACATAGAATTACAGAAAGATTTTGAAAAATAACAGGAAATGTTTCATGAATGTCAGTCTCTCTCAGATGAATGGGTGGTTAATGCTGATCTCCTAGAGCAGAATGGTAAACTGCAAGAGGAAATCAATGAGTTGAAACATCTAAACACCCAGTTGACAGATAGGCTAATAACAATGGAAAAAGGCAAGTGTGTAAGTGTGGATAATTCTGATAGGTTGATGAATGCTGAACAAGAAATTGAGAGTCTAAAAACCATCAACTTAATGTTAAATGGAAATGTCAGTTGCAGTGAACAGAAATTAGCTAGATATGAGCTTACTATCACATCCCTTCAACAAAAAGTTGATGATCTTTACAAGTCCTTATCTGAAGCTGACAAGGAAATAGAATTAAAACAGGAAGTAGAAAAACTCAAAAGTATGAATGATGCCTTGCATCAACAAGTAATTTCCTGTGAAACAGATTTGTCCAAATATGAAGCTAAAATTGCTGATTTGAATTTTGAGATTAAAGATTTGAAAAATTCTCTATCAAAATTTGTCAAAGGTAAGGACAATCTGAATAAGCTTCTTGGAAAGAGTGATAACCTTGAGAGGAAGGGACTGGGGTATAGTCCGACAAATAAAAGGAGTAATGGGAATGAAACATCTACTGTTTTTGTCAAAGCCACCAATCAGAACACAACCTCTGCTCCTTCTGTCTTCAAATTCACTGCACAAAAATCCACTGAAAAACCCAAAACTGTGGAACAAAATCAAAAATTGAAAAAGGGTGAAACTTCACAGAAGAAGGATAAAGACACTCCTGTTGCTATAAAGAAGGCTACACACAACTCACATGATCTCTCACACATTCATATTAAAAACGGGTCATGTTATTATTGTGGGAAAGGAGGTCACATAATGGAGGATTGTGGATTGATGTTAAAGGATGAGCATGCTAGTGGAACCTTACATTCTAGAAACCTTTTTTATAGAAACCATGTTGCTAGGGAGCCTGATGCCTCATGTTATTATTGTGGGAAGCATGGTCATCTCATGAGTGAATGTTTCATCATGAAAGAAGATAATAAACAGCATGCCAAGTTCCCCATTCATGTTCATGGTCCATATGGATCTAACCACAATACTAGTCAGCACATTGTGTGCTTCAACTGCAACAAGCCTGGGCACAAGGCTGCTGAGTGCTGGTTTAGATCTACTCGGGGTAAAAATATTTTTCATAGAAGAAATTCTTTTGTTTGCTCCCACTGTGGGAAAAAGGGGCATACAGTCAAGGACTGTTGGTATGTTCAAAAGAACTATGTTACACCCCATTTTGTCAAATTCCCTGTAAACCCTTTTGTGAAAATTTCATACTATAACTGTGGGAAGCCAGGCCATAAATCTGCTGAATGTTGGGTGGTTAAGAACAAGCATCAAACCCCTCATGCATATAACAAGAAATCCTATGAACATGTTTATAAACATCACCCTGATGTTAATATGCATCATAGGAATCAAACACCAGCCATTTCATGTAGATACTGTGGAAAATTTAGACATTCTATGGATGACTGCTCACTGATGAAATTTGATGATAATGTTGCTAGGAAAATGTTTAGAAAACCTGTCAGGACTAATGCAGGACCCAAAGCTGCTTGGGTCCCTGCAAGATCAAGATGATCAATTACTTTGCAGGTGTGCCTTGGAGGGAGAAGTAAAAGGGGTTAACCAAGGCACTCAAAAAGGAAAACCCCATGACTCAACTCTTCAGGTTAGTTCTGAACATCTTGTTTTTAAATTTCATCAACTAAAAATGCTGATTTGTCTGTTTGATATCTGAAATTGTCTAGCTGATCAGTTTGCATTCCAGACTCAGCTACTGAGTTTACTTCTGCATATGTGATGCTCTTCTCTCACTGATAATTGCACTGAATAAATGGACTGCATGCTTGTTGTTGAATGCATAACTTGCTGAGTGTGAATAATTCTTCAGTGTATAGAGTCATTGCATGTGTCTAATGTCTGCACACATTATCTGCATGACTATCTTTGAAGTTGTTCAATGCATAATAGGACTACTTTGCACTGAATCATATGTTGAAAAATCTGAAAAAGGATGAAAATGCTTATAACTTGGATGCATAAATCTGAATTGATTGCATATCTGTCTCATGTATCCTTGGTGCATAATCTGTATGTAGGACAGTATATTGTATAGGATATCTCTTGCATCATGATGTCAGGGGAAGTCAATGCATTACATATAGGTTGTCAAATGCATACTCACGTGAAAAATTCATTACATATCCTTTCATTGATTCTCTTTGACCAAACCTTGAGCTTTTTTTTTTTATCTTAAGCTTCAAAATTTCTCCTATCAATTGATAACAATTAAGTATCATTTGGTATCAAAATTTCTATCAGTCATTCATGAAGATTTCAATGGGACTATCTCGATCATAAATCTGAAAATTCTTGAACTAGAAATCTTCTATTATACATTTTTATGAATGTCTGAAATAACTCATGTGGCTTAAGCTTAATGTATTCATGGAGTTTAACTTTAAAATCTCTTGACATATCTGAAGCATGTTTAATAAACCTTAACCATCTGGTTCATGTTGAATCTTGTGAAAACTTCTGAAATTTGCACTCTTGAATACATGACTTTAATTGGTTAAGTACATGAAACATTATTGATTTGAAGCAAATGAATGTCTCTGAAATGTCTAAAGGAAAATATCTGTCAGAGCAATGACATTGGTCACTGAGAAACACATGTCCAAAGGACTGTGTCATGAGGTGCCTTAGTTAACTCTGCATAAAATTTATTGAAAATCAGGCAGAGCAATGGCATGCACACTGAGAAATACAACTCACTCATTAAAAAAAAAATGAGCTGTAGTGTGTCATGATGTGTAAATGCTAACTCTGTTCACATAAAGCATGACAGTTAGTCACACTAAGGGCTTAGGGATATTGGCCTCTGATCAAGGTATATCCTCTAGTTATAATGTGTGCACTGAACTAGAGTGCTCGTAAAATTTGTAGCATGGAAAATTATTGAACAAATTGAAATATCTGAATATTGATGCTAAAATCAAATTATTACAACCCTAGATAAAAACATATGACTTCATAATTGCTTGATTTCAATACTAGTGCATGTAATTCTGAAAGAAGTCAATAGATTTGATTGTGTAAGACAAAGGGAGGATAATCAAGATAAATATGAGGGCTTGGTTCATTTTTATTAAAACATGGTTTTAGATATCAATACAGAATTTTATTGATAAACTCTGCATACATCATGTTTAAACCATGCTGTTCAAAAGGCTCATTCATAAGTCCCTATAATGGAAGACCTTGAAAAATTATGTTTTGGATTTATGAGATTGATATCTCCTTGAAAATCTTTCTGCTCACTTTCCTTAGATCATTGACCTGAACTTCTCCTTGATTGCCCCTGTGGTCTCCCTCTCTTGCACCCTTTCATCTATCTCATAAGATTCCACTCATTGAGGGGGAGCTTTCATGTCATGCATCACTTGCACATCAATTGGCATCTATTCAGGGGGAGCATTCCTTGTCATATGCATCATGCTGCATAGAAGGAGAAGAATTGAGCTCTTGCATTCATATTTCTGGTATCTGAATTTACATTCATACCCCTTCCTATGGTTTATTTTGTTTATATCAAAGGGGGAGATTGTTTGCCAAAAAGGGAGAATATCTTTCAATCAGTGCATGCAGGTTTCTTTTGATCTTCTCTAAGTCATGTTTTTGCTAAAATTATCTAAGGGGAGAGTAGTCAATCATGCATGTTGATAAGGGGAGAGCGGTTTCTTTTTCATAAGGGTGATCTTCATTTTTAATAGAATCATGACTCATTCTCTACATTCACGTGCTGTCTTTGTGTGCTGCATTTGTGTGCTACAGTTGACTATCAAACCATTTCCCTTCTTTTTGATTATGTCAAAGGGGGAGAATAGTTTGATGAGTCAGTGTGACTCATTATGTTGCCATCATCAAAAAGGGGGAGATTGTTGTGCCCCTTGTGCTTTGTTGATGATGTGGTGTTTTAATGATAGCAACATAATATTGAGTCATCACTTTGTTTTGAATATGTCTGATCCATTCTGTGGGAGATTGCATAAGTGTGCCATGTCTGAATTGTGAAGAACGCATGTGTATGCTTGAGTCATGCTGTGATATATTGGTTTGTGCTTGATTTCTGTTCTATGCATTGCTTCTCTGCTGATATATTCATGCATTGTCTTAAGCTAAGTCTACACATTGGCTAAGTGTGTACATCACTTACATTTCTTGAGATCAAGTCCATACGTTGCACTGTTTCTTCAAGTCTGTACAGTGTCAAGTCTGCACATTGGGCTTTCACGTGAAGTCTACACATTGGTCTCTACTTGAAGTCTATACATTGGCTAAGGGTCTTCAAGTCCATACACAGTCGTCTGATGCATATTAATTAACAGGAAATCTGCTATGAGGTAGTACATTGTTTGTCCGTACTGTTTCTGTCATACTTCGTGTTATTCCTGTGTTTATGTCCGTGTTATTTCTTTCGTACCTCGTGTTGTGTTAAGTTGTGTGCTGATTGACTTCGTGCTGATTCCTCTGAAGCAGATCGAATTGTTCTGATGAACTTCGAGTTGCTTCTGTATGAACCTCGTGTCGTTAGCACTTAGTTGCTCATCTCGAGTCAGTCCTCTATGTTTGCTCTTGTGTCTTCGTGACAATTACTGTAGTTCCTCGAGTTGTTCTTCTGCTTCCACCGTTTCATCACGTGTTGTTGAAGACGTGTCTATCTCATGTCTTCGTGTCGTGTTTTCTAGACCTCGTGTCTTTGTCGCTTTGTTTTTAGTTCTTCATCTCGTGTCATCTTCTGTCTTCGTGTTGTTTTCACTTCGTGCAGCCTTCTCTAAGTGTTGTCCTTAGTTCGAGTCGTTTCCTTGATTATTTCTGACTTCGTGTTGCTTTTCCTAGACCTCGTGTCTTTCCTGATTTGCAACCACTTCGTGTCGTTTCTGTTGTCATCTTCGAGTTGTCGTCAGCCCGTGTCGTCCTCATCTTCGAGTCGTTCGAATGTTCGAACAGCTTTGTACTCGTGTCTCCGTGTTACCCTTGTACTCGTGTCTCCGTGTTGCCTTAGTATTTGTGTCTTCGTGTTAGTTTTGTTTTTGTGTCTTCGTGTTATTTTTATATTTGTGTCTTCGTGTTGGTTTTCTTCTCTTTAGACTTCGTGTCCTTCTCGCCTTGACCACACTCCGTGTCAATTCCTGTGTTTCGTCTTCGTGTTGTGGTCAGCTCGTGTCGTTCTCTTTGATATTTGTTATGTCGAGTTTCTTTTTACTTCGTGTCGTTTTCTCTGTAGTGTTAAGCGTTATTAGTATGTATCCCGTGTCGGTCTCTTCGTAGTGTTTGTTCTGTTATAGTGACACTTCGTGTCATTCTCGTTTCACCTCATGCTATCTTCATCCGACTTCGTGTCGTCTTCGTTGTTGTGTTAATTGTGTATCTCATGTTGTTCTCTTTTTTACCTCGTGCCGTTCTTATCTGACCCCGTGTCACCTTCTTTGTTGTATTAGCCTTGTTACCTCGTGTCGTTTTCTTCTTACCTCGTGCTGGACTTATCTGACCTCGTGTCATCTTCCTTGTTGTGTTAGCCTTGTTCATTGTATCTCGTTTCGTTCATTTCCTACCTCGTGTAGTAGTTACCTTGTGTTGCTATTACATACCTCGTGCAGCCTTAGCTTTAAATGAGCATACAGCGAACTCTGAATGATTAATGGTGTTAATCTCATTACAGGTCCGAGGAAGAACATTCCACACACCTGAGCTGCACGTGATCCGAGACAAGAGGAACCAATCCTATAAAGACATGTGGCAGGAAGGTTCTGGATCAAGCGTGGGAGGCACACGCGTTTTGTGCCCTATCCACCTGCTGCTGCTGCTATATAATGCAGCCTTCGTCCACAGATGAAGATAGATCGAAGAAGAAGCCTGAAGAGCAAAAAGCCTTTCGATCCAGAAAAAGAAGAAAAGAAAGAAAAGAAGAGAGTAGAGAAGAGAGTGGGAGTGAGAGCAGAAGAAGAAAAAGAGAGAGAGATAGTGCTCGTGTGAAGAGAGAAGAAAGAGTGAAGAAGAAGAAGTGTAGCAGAGAGTAAGAGATTAGGAGAGCAGAAGAAAGAGAAAGAGAGATAGAGAGTGAGCGAGAGAGCTCGTGGAGAAGAAGGAAGAAGCTGCTTGAAGATCTGTTTCCTGCTGGACTGTGTATCAAATCCAGGCCAGCCAGCTCCTGCGAGACCCACATTTATTTTTATCTTTTCAGCTTTCTGTTTGCTGAAGTTATTTTCATTTCGTGTTTTTGTTTCGTCTTTTTCAGTTGGTTATCTGTGTTCTTCCGATCCTCAGTAGTGAGGTCGGGTCCCTCCTGGTCTGGAGGAAGAGAGGTCTGCGACCTCTAGTTTCCAAGTGGCTGGAAGTCACTTGTGTGTTCCCTCCGGTTTGGAGGAAGGGAGATCTGATCTCCAGTTGCAAGTAGCTGGGAGCTACTTGTGGGTTCCTCCTGTGGATTCAGGAGAAGGGAGACTTGTCTCCGGTTCTGGGCTTGTGGCTTGCAAGTCCAGGTGTCCCTCCTGGTCTGGAGGAAGAGAGGTCTTCGACCTCTGGTTTGCTGGTGACTGGGAGTCACTGGTGTGTTCCCTCCGGTTTGGAGGAAGAGAGACTGTACGTCTCTAGTTTCCAAGTGGCTGGGAGTCACTTGGGGTGTCCCTCCGGTTGGGAGGAAGAGGGGAGGTTGTTCCCCTGGTCAAGCTGTGTGGCAGCACCTGTTGCAGACTGAGTCTGCGGTTTCTAGCGTGAGCTAGTGGAAGTCACACTCGGGTTGAGTGTGGGGTGGATGTAGGTCTGGAGGACCGAACCACCTTAAAATCTTTGAGCAGTGGTTTGCTTGTAGTGTGTTCTTCCATATCTCCTACCACCCTTCACAGATTGTCTTGAGATTTCTTATTCTCATTTGTGCTGCTTCCGCTAGTTGATTGTTTGGGGGGCCAGTTACATATTCGCTCTTTTGTTTAAAAGGTTTTTCAACTGGTTCATCAGATTGCTTGATTTGCTTCCGCTAGATGCTTGGATAGGCACGCTCCAAGTGTTTTTATTTGAGTTGAATCAAATTGGTTCTATTCTGTGTCTATCTCTAGCATCCAAGTTTTATTTGGGCATATTTCGTAGAAGGATACATTCACCCCCCCTCTGTATCCGGGCCTAGCACCCTAACAAGGTCACTCCTTGTTGGAAGCTTTTGACATTTTGTCTACTCCCTACCAACTTCCATGTAAGGGGCGAACGTATGTGCTACCAAGCATATTTACACACAATATTCCAACGCCCTTGAGCAGTCCATCAAATAAGAAGCTCCTTACGCCAAAGGTCAAATTCCCAATGATAGATACTATTTATTTATCAGGGGAGTTATTTCTCAAGGAGCTCCTTACGCCGAAGGTCAAATTCCCAATGATAGATACCATTTATTTATCAAGGGAGTTATTTCTCAAGGAGTCATTCCATGTTAAGATCCTTACTTCACAAGCAGAACTCTCAAATTTTTGCTATCATCATTTGCCAAGAGAGTTGCCGTTCGCTTTTGAACGTTCAAGGGGTCTTATTAAAAGTCCGTCAAATGAGAACCCGTGGGCCCTGACCGCACCGATTAAGCCGGTTAGTCAGAGAAAGATGAGGCCATCTGTTTGGGCACATCATTGGGATCGGTCTGCGAACCCAAGAGGCCGAGAAGTTATGTTGAAGGTTGAGAGGTCGTCCTGTGAGAGAGTATCCACCAGGAAGAAAGGAAAGCATAAAGTGAAGCTTAAGGGCGAGAAATCCCATGTTGAGGAGCCATCTTGTAGCCCATCTACTTCATATCCTATTCCATCACTACTCATGCTGTTATTCTGCTTCTTTTTATGGGTGATCAATTGGCTAAGGGGACACTTTCCATCATCTAGATCTACGCAATCAAGCTTCTCCTCTGTTCTAGGGTCTTTGGACCCTCACATTCAACCCCCTCCGGAGCCTCCGGATCCTTACATTCCACCTCGTCCGGAGCCTCCGGACCCCTATATTCATCCCCGTCCGGAACCTCCGGACTCCTCCATGTTTAATTCCATATCTTTATCCATCTACATCCTCGTCCGGAGCCTCCGGACCCCTCTCTGTTTAGTTCCTTATTTTTATCCTACCCTCACATTCCACCTCGTCCGGAATCTCTGGACCCCTCTTTATTTAATTCCCCGTCTTTATCCACCTCTTATATCCCTCCGGAACCTCCGGATTTCTCATCTTATTATCCATCCCTCCTAGGGCATCGCGCCCTCCCTCTTCATATCCCTCCGGAACCTCCGAGCATTCCCTTCTTCCGATTTATCCTTTTGTTCTTCCATGTCATTGTGTCCTTCGTTCTTTTCCTCCCTTTGAGTTACTTTTTTCCATACCTTTTATCAAGGCATCACGTCCCTCATCATGTTCTTCCTCCGGAACCTCCGGATCCATTCCCCCATGATTTGCCTCCTTTACTTCCGGACCCTCCAGATCCGCCCCCTTCGATTCATCAATTTCTAATTCCTCCCGAGCCCGATCCCGAGTCTGACTCGATTCTTGCCACATCAACTGCCTCGGGCATCTGCCCGTTCTCACACTACTTTCGAGCCTTTAGTCCTCACCTTTTCCTTTGATTTCTTTCTCATCCTGTAAATCCTTCTAGGCATCTCCCACCTAATTCTGGTCTTGTTACCACTCCTTCAAAATAAACACACTGGTTGGAGGATTGCTATACAAGAGAAGCCTTACTGGTGTTCTTCTAAGATGTCTTGATGATGATGAGTCTTGGAAGTGTGTAGAGGAAGCACACTCAGGCGTGTGCGGTGGCCATGTGAACAACCAAATACTTGCTAAGAAGATCATTCAGCAAGGCTTTTACTGGCCCACCATGGAGGAAGATTGTGCTGTCTATGTCCGTAGGTGTGTCAAGTGTCAACTTCACGCCGATAAGATTCATTCCCCATCTTCCTCTCTTCATCCAGTATCTTCCCCATGGCCTTTCTCCATGTGGGCATTCGATATCATTGGTCCTCTCGGTGATCCTAACTCCCTCATCAAGCAAAAATCATTCATCCTCACCGCAACGGAGTACTTCACCAAATGGGCCGAAGCTGAAGCCTATGCAGAAATCAAGGCGTCAACAGTTTGCAAGTTCATTATGAAGAACATCATTGCCAGGTTTGGCATTCCAAGAACCATCGTCACCGACAATGGACCACAATTCATTTCTCAGGATCTTCAGGACCTCTGCAAAAGGTATAAAATTACATTGTATCATTCATCACAATATTATCCACAAGGCAATGGCCAAGCAGAGGCCACTAATAAAATACTGATCAAAATCATAAAGAAAACTTGTGAGTCTAGTAGATTCGCAGATTGGCCAGAGAAGCTTATTGAGGCTCTATGGGCCTATCGCACTTCAATCCGTACTCCTACTGGGGAAACTCCGTTCACCGTCACTTACGGAATGGAGGCGGTAGTTCCGTATGAGATTTTGATTCCCTCTCTAAGAGTACAATTGGATAAGGACCTTCCCCTCGACGAACGTCGTGATTCTCTCCTTGCCCAGTTGGAACTCTTAGACGAGAAACGTCTGGTTGCTGCCGAGCATGCTCGCGTCTACCAAAATAGACTCGCACGTTTTTACCAGAAGAAGGTTATTGAGAGAAAGTTCAAAGTTGGTGAAATGGTAGTGAAAAGAATTTTTGTAAAACCTGGCGGGCCGCGTTCTAAGCTCCAACCCAATTGGGAAGGACCATACGTGGTTCAGGCTGTACATCCTGGCAACGCCTACAGGCTAGTCAATGCTGAGGAGATCGAGTTATCCCACCCTTGGAATGGGTTGTATCTTAAAAAGTATTACCCTTAGATATGTGTACATACTGTCAAAAATAAAAAAATTTTGAAAACAAAAACAACAAAAAAATAAAATAAAATAATGAAAAATAATGAAAACAATAAACATATGTATATAAAACAAAAAAAAGATAAAAAAAAAATTCAAAATGCTGATGTTTGGAGACCACCATGGAATCAAGTTACTGCATCTTACCTCCATGTCAAGATAGGGCCCATTAAGGCTTGGTAGGTCTCAGGTCTTGGTTTGTCAGAACCGTGGAGATCCCTGTCCGGCCATGTCAGCCTATGCCGATTCAAAAGAAGACAACATGTATACACATCTGTGTTATAAAAAAATTGATAGCATCGCTTATGGTAGGGCATCACTCAAAAGGTCTCCAAGAAAGCTCAAATCTTTATTCTCTTCTTCTCGACCGAATGAGACAGCCGGTGCCCTTAAAACGCTGAGCATGGGAAACACAAACACAACCCCCCAGGGTGAGAGTAGGGCCCAATTCCTCGAGCATGGGTCAGAGCACGAGAAGAGGGCAGTGTCCCCGCAGTCATCCAAGAGGGATTCCATAATGTCAAAATAGTATGTTCCTCGCAAAAATCTGTCAAGAAAAAAAAATCAGAAAAGAAGAACAAAATCAAAGTCAAGTGAAAAGCCTGGTCGTAACCGTGCATGATCCCAATAATGAAACCCCTTTGACTGAAATTCAAATTCTACACAAAAGGGGTCATGAGATGTAAATGCTCGAGATTTGGTCTGAAGTTGCCCGAAAAGGGAAGTTAAGTGCGCCCCTACTGGCTCGCCGGGTTAACGGTTTTGTCGGTCCTCTCAGGAGGTTTGCCCCCAATATTCTTCCTCCTTCCCCTGAAGATCAAAGCTCAATGGAGTTCCCGAAGGGTGAAACTCGCCAAAGCCTGCAAAACCCTTTTAACACAAACATATGGTTGTCCATTTTGAAAAGCAGAAGCCATTGTCGTGAAGGAGTCTCCGTGTTTCTGGCCGATCAAGACCCTTGTCTACCACCTTAATGCCTTCTTATCTAACCTTGGACTTAAACCAATGCAAGCGTGTCACCTACAGGTGCGACGGCGTCTGATTCCGGGTCAGCGTCTCGCGGTTGGTCGTTTGGGTTCTAGAGTGTTCCATTATATACTATCTAGAGTTGTGAGAAAATAGACCCGGGTCGGGCAAATCATTTACCTCGAACACTTTTTGGGTGAATCCCTACGGTCGGAAGCGACTGGGAGCCTAAGCATGGCATGACGGTATTGTTATCAGGATAAGTCTTAGCCGGCGGGATTATCATTCGAGGAGTCTAGAGGCCCAAATCAACCTAGATGTGCACTTAGGATACCTGGGAGGTTAGTAAGAAATCCATATTCTCATGCAGGTTAGGTGCCATATGGGTGCTTACCAAGCATTAGCAAAAAAAAAATGATGATGATAAAAATAACAAAAAAAAAGGAAAAAGAGAAAAATGTAGATATATGCAAAACAAAAAAATGATGAAAAATAAAACAACAAAAAATGCAAGAAAAAATAAAAACAAAAAAAATCGCATTTCCTATGATTGCATTTGTATGTAACATTCCACTTTTAATTTTCGCTTGCATCCGTATGTTTGTGTGCCGCATTCACCATCATATCTTTATCTTGCCTTTATTAATAAAGGCTTGACCCATTATCAAGGACAGTCAAAATAGAAATCTGCTTATTGAGCAAGGGGCCAAGTCAGAGCAGAGATTCTGACTTGTTTGTTTTGGTGATGTATGCAGGGATTCGAGATAGCAAGAAAGAAATGACAACAAAAAATAAAAAAAAATCAAACTTTTTATTTCATTCCTAGAAATTGTACATTAAGCTCCACCTTCTCTCTCTACATTACTCGTCCCTCCGCTCTCCGGGCAAGACGCTCTCGAGGGTGCAACCCAACTACGAAAAGCGGTACTTCTACCGCTCTGCACTCCTCTTCCCATCTCTGTATCCCGGCATCGATCTGCGGGGGCAGCAAAGAAGCTACTAACACGAAAGCCACGCTCTCGTGCTCTTCGGTAGCACTCCTCACCATCTCTCAGCCATTGTTCAGCAAGGCCAAGGTTGGTTCGGAGTTCAAATAATTGGGCCTCTATGGCCCTTCGCTCCTCCCTCTCAGCCAACCTATCGGCTCTTTCTCTTTCTCTATCCCTTTCTTTTTCTGCCCGTTCTCTTTCTCGGTCTTCCCTCTCCAGTTGAAGGGTGATCCTTAGCTCCACGGCGTCCCTAGAAGAGTCATCATCTGGACGACGCCGCAGTTCATCTTCCAGCTCCGCTATTCTAGCCTCCCTCTGCACAGCTTGGGCAAGTGCCTCTTGCGTCTCTTTTTCCTGCCAGATATGCCGTCTCAGATATGCGGAAAGGCATGAATGAGGAAGATTCAACAATGAAACTTTTACCTGTATAGAGAGCATGCCTTCTGCCTCTGCGGCACGCTGCGTGACACGAGCAAGTTGCTCGTGAAGCAAATCTAGCTCCAAGGTAGGGATCCATAAGCTGGAAGAGACGACATCTGCTCCCATCGCTGATGAGGCTGCGTCGATCTGGACGCGCTATAACCACATGAGGTGATAATTAGTGGCTAAGCACCATGAATCTAGGGTCATAATTAGGAGTATGCATTGCATATACACTTACCGAGGCACTCAAGGCACCACGGGTGTCACCCAACTGTTGCTCCGTGTCTGCCAAGCGAGCTCGCAAGTTCGCTATCATGGTATCACGGACATCCTGTAGTCATGTTATAGGAGTCAGCATTTCCACAAAAAAAATAGATAAGAACAAAAATAACAACAAAAATAAGAAAAAGAAAGAAAAAAAGGGAGCCCTACCTCTACAAGTCCCCCAGGTTGGAGTCGCTCTGCATACATTGCCCTATACAGACGCAGATAGTCTTCACTATCCTGCGCCTGTGACTCCACGATTGTGCCACCCCGTTGCCAGTCTTCATACTGTTCGGGGAATCGCACACGCCAATCAATGCAGGTTACCGGTCCCCGTGTCTTTCTCCCGACGCGAGGTGGCGCAGTCGTATCTACCCACTCCTGGGCCAGCCCTAGGGTCCTCATAACCAATCGTAGCCGAAGCGGCTCGATTTCATTCAGGCAGTGCATCCAAAGGTCCCGTCCGAACCGGGCATGGCTTGTTAAAACCCACAGTTGGTCGGCATCGACCATACTTGAGTAGGGTCTCCAGTTCACCTAGATTAGATTGTACATATTCTTTTAGCTAGTCAAATGTAGAAGCAAAAAAAAAAAGAACTAAAAAATAAAAAAAGAAGAAAAAAGAATCCTACCATTGCTGCAGGGAACTCCTGCAGCTCACGTCTTAGCACCATTAGTTGGTAGGATAGAGGCGCTGTACTCATAATGGGTTGCCACCGTCTGGCTAATGGTACCGTCACTGGTCGCCAATGCCGAGCTCTCCCCATCGGGAGGTAATAGTAACTCCATAGCTACATCATCATGTGCCATTAGTGCCTTAAGTGAACTATTGGGAAAACACACAAAAAAATGAAACAAAAATTACCTGGATAAATTGTGTAAAGCCACTGACAGTCACCTCACGGTCTGCCTCTTGGGATAGGCCTGTAAACAGATGTGCCAGCACGGCAGCTCCCCAAGCATACTGCACTACTCTCTCGAGATCTACTAGCAGCTCTAGGAAGCGACAGTCGATGCTGCCTCCCTTCGAGCTTAGTAGCAATCTTCCCAGCAAGAAGAGGAGAAATCTCCTCAAATCCATGTTGGACCTCTCCCAATTACCGAAATCTGTGCTGTGCACCCTCTTTCAGTCCTTTCCATGAATTCTTCCAAGGACTCATCATCCCGTGGACGAGTATCAGCAAGCCCCAATGCCTCCATGATAGATGCCTTGGCTACTGATCGGTTCTTCCGACCGTCAAGTTCCAGTCCTAACAGCTTCTGGGCACCTTCTCGGTAGTCCGCGTAAGTGACGCCGGTCACTGCCTCCCCATCCACTCTAAGGCTCGTGATTCGGACCACATCTTCCAGACTGGGTACCATGTACCCCCAGGGCATCAAGAATGCCCGACTCACTGGGTCCCATCTTTCGCGCAATGCTTGGATGAGGACGAGGTCGAGCTTGATTGGCTCGATCCGCAGAAAGGCCCCAAATCCCATCACGTCTAGCCTGGCCTTCTGGAAGTCTGGAAGACCACGATATGCGGCAACCACTAGCTCCCAGGAAATGTGCGATTTCATCATGCTCTGCACATACACAAGAACTGAGCAAAGGGGAGCTTTGTCAAGGAAGAAAAAGGAAGAAAGAATGAAGGAAGGGATGACAAGGTCCAACTTACGAGTTGTGATTGCGTCCTCTCACCGAGCTGCCCCTCAACTTCTGAAAGTCTCCCGGAACTGCTGCCATATCTGCTCCTCTTTGAAGAGCGGGAAGACTCACCTTCTGCTCTGAAGCTAGATTCACCCTCCATCCTGAGAATTGAGCAACACTCACTACCTCCCCTTCTTGCAAACTTTCACTCTTCGGATCAGCTCTCACGACTCGGGTGCTCTCAAGTCGAGTGAAAGAGGAGATATTTATAGGATTGGAAGGAAGGTGATCTAGATCTATCACCATCACCCCTAGCAACAGCGTTTACGACAAGTCACCCCCCCTTACTGTTGCGGCCACTCTACCATGGGGAGTGATCGATTTGGGGGCGTGATTTGTTGACTTATCGTCCTTATTCGGTCCAAAGATTCTCCGCGTTTATTGTCCTGTTGCATCTACTTTTAGAGCAAATAAATAAATCGGGGACATTTATGCGGGAAAATAGGACCAAGGGCCGACATTTTTGAAATTGGTGGTAGATCCTTTTGAAAAATCATGGCCACAGTACACTCGCGTGTCACTTCGCCATGTGAAGTGAATGGAGCAGAGCTGTGATTGTTGACCCGCCACTCCTATTCGGTCCAAAGATTCCCTGTGTCCCTTGTCCTATTGCGACTACTTTTAGCGCAAAGAAGAAAATGCGGGACATTCACGTGGGAAAAGAGAGCACCACGGGCCGATATTGTCGAAGTCGGTGGTAGATCCCCTTTGAAAATCATGGCTATGGTGAGTCACCACTCCGTGTGTTAAGGAGACATCTCGTCGAGCAGGTCTCGCGTGAGGGTCCATGTGGTAGAGAAGAGGTGTAGAGCAGAAGGAACACATCTAGGGCAAACCAGCCGTGTTTGAACCCAGTCATTTCATTCACACATCTATATAAGGGTTTGTGCCCGTCATGAGGAAGGAGTGGGTGTACAAGCCATTCACTAATCCTCGTCACCCTCCTGGTTACGTCTCTTCTCTCTCCAAAGGCAAGAAGTCTCTCGGAGACCTTCTATAGTCTCGTGATGCAGCAATCGCTTTGCTGTGCCATGTTTTTCCATCTCTTCAGCGATGCTCCTCGCCGTCCTCATGTCTCTCTCGCGACCTCGATGGCCGCGAAGCTCTTGAAGTTGAGGCCGCTGGTTGAGCTACCCTCTGCTTTGCCGATGTAGACTGTACCAGCTCCAGGAGCTCCTCTGCCGTGAGCTCCAACTCCCCTCCAATCTGTAGAGCAAATCACGCATCTGGACGCTCTTTCTTTCAGAGCTCCATCTCCTGGGCCTCCTGCGCTACTCTGTCTTTGTCGTTCTCTCCATTATCTCTTTCTTACCTCTTTC
Source organism: Amorphophallus konjac (assembly GCA_022559845.1). NCBI lineage: Eukaryota > Viridiplantae > Streptophyta > Magnoliopsida > Alismatales > Araceae > Amorphophallus > Amorphophallus konjac. The sequence goes on along the minus strand of JAHNEJ010002335.1, from coordinate 134,191 downwards.
TTCACCATATGGAGAGAAACCTTCAGCTCCGGGACGTCTCGGGGCAGCTCCTCGATGACGTGTCGTCGTCACTCCTTCTCCAGCTCTGTTGTCCGAGCATCACGCTCTGATCAAGTAACACACTCCTTCTTTGCTCAGACCACAGGAGCTAGCAAGCCCTGGATCTCCATTGCCTTCTAGATCCAATCATCTCACAAGGTCAAGTGGATGAAATGTGTAGTAAACTAATCACGCTCACTTGAGCTGCGAGTTCATGCTCGCCCTCTTCAGCACAAGGCACCGTGCCGGAAAGCTCCCCCTGGAAAGACATCACCTCCGAAAGAGGAACTTAGCAACTGGAGGATACTCTGTCGACCCTCCCTTACCACCTGTTGGGCAGATATTTTGTACATATGAGTGTAATTTTATTTCTTGTGAAATACTTTTGAGTGTGCTATTGATGAATGCAAGTAGCAAAAGAAAAAAAAAGAAAAAAAAAAGAAAAGGGTTAGATTCAAGGCATGTATAATGGCATTAAGGCCTTATTTTTATTTCAAAATGAGGGCTACATTAGGGATTGGGCACCTCGGGCCTCAATTTCCCCAACGCAATTACATAAGCCTTCCGCAGTTCCATGTCCTCATTTACAGACTCCATTGCCTTCAGTGGAATACTTGCCCTCCACGATGCTTTGATCGTATTCACGTTCTTTGCATCGCCCTCCGTCCCCAGCTCCCTTTCCTTAATCACAGGAAGGTCGGATAGCATTGGGAAAGAATGACGAGGGAGGCCGATCTGAGTATGACACCGATGAGCATTGTAGAGGACGAACTCAGTTGCACCCACAAGCTGGAGCTTTGCATCTGGGGAAGACCTCGTGAGGAGTTCATGTGAGAGTAGACATGTTGGCACACAAGTGAACATGTTCTGCGCCATGCTATTGAAGTGATCCCTCCAGTCTTCGCGTTTCTTCACCCAGGGAACGTGATTTGTCACATTACCACTAAAGCCTAACACATCGGCTATGTGGTAAAGCGGGCTTTGTTGGAAGATTCTTGAGGTAGTCGCCATCCCCTCACGGTGGTCAAACTTGAAATGCAAGTCAATCCAACAATTCAAAAGGAGTATGCAACCGAAAGGAGGCTTACCCATGCTCGAAGCTGTGAGACCGCTGTAGAGATAAGCAAGCACAGCGGGCCCCACTCTCTTGCCCTCCCAAATCCCACGAATGGCGCTTAGCTGATCCTCCTCCACTATGTTGTCAATGTAGGGGAATAGAAGAGCACCCGCAAAGCACATGGTGAATCCTTTCATAAGTTCTTCAAGGCGATCATTATCACTTGCTAGATTTTCAAGGCCATTCATGACCCATTCTGCAAGCTTTTGCAGATTCACTCCTTTTTGAGTTCGGACAGTCTTGACGGCCTCAAGCGGCATGAAACTTTCGAGAATCTCTTCGGAAGTTACCTTTTTCAGCATGCACAGGACCTTTATCTTGCCACCCTTCTTGAACTTCTTTAACCCAAGAAGGAGCTCTGCTTCCTCGAGAAGAACTGTCGCCTCAAAAATGGGAAAAATGAAAGTGTGAGTTTCAGGATGCCAAACCTCTACCAGTGCATCCATGGCCGCCCAATCCATGTGGATTTGATTGTAATGTTTGGCATGAACCACCAGCCCTTCTAAGTGCCATTTTGAAATGAAAACCCTCATGCCAATGGATATGTTGGAGGTAAGTTTCGACAGCCAGGGCAACTTTAAAAATTTCCTCGGACCCGGAAAGAGCGGGTATGGCTGGAAGGGGAAAAGGAAAAAGAAAAGTTAAAAAAAATGGTAAAAGAAGCTTGTGTAAAGATAAAAAAAAGCAAATGTCAACTCACCATTCGAGAGTGAATTCTCTCGCTAAGGTGTCCTTCGAGGTCCGTGAGCCGCTTGCACTCGTGGCTCGGCTTGCTCCTCTTTGCGGGACGGGAAGACTCGCCTTCCATCTCGGAATTCTGAGATTCCCCTTCCCTCTCTTCCTCTTTCTTCCTCTCTCTCTTCTTCTCCTTCCCCTCTTTCTTTTCCTCTCTTCCTCCTCTCTCCCTTTAACCCTCAACTCCTTTGAATAGATTCTTTTGAATGCCAAGGGGTCTTATTTATAGGAAAGCAAAAGGGATTAAGGAGAGCGTAATTATGCTTTAGTGTGTTAATTGTGTAGGTGGGCAACCCTGTCCCACCGTGTCCCACCTTGTTCTTCCATTAGTCAGTCATTATGGTCCCATGTAATTCTGTACATTACATTGTACATATTATTGTGAAAATTATTCACTTAAGTCGATTATGCAAGCCACTATGTTCAAACACTCTGAAATATGAGATATTCCAATCTGAGTCGAGTACTTAGTTTTCCCGATGTTGCCTTCGGTTGTCTCTCTGAAAGAGACCATTGTTTGGATTTACCTCCAGTTCATCTTTTATTCCCCTCGGACCCACCTTGACTGTAGCACGTCCACAATGGCTGGTAACCGCTCTCCAATGGTGAAACCTGCAGGTTTACGACCCAGGTACTTCTGCACCGTGAAGTTGGTCATTTTAGTCGTAAGTGCCCCAGTGCACACTTTGTCTTCTTTGTTAGTTTATCATCCAAACAATGGCTGATTTCGGAGAGTCTTCTTCAAGGTTACTTCGGCAAAACTCCGGAAAGATTCCCATCAGAAAAATGATGAAGGCGTGTCTCATCACACCTTGGCACCTGCTTTTCACTTCACTCCATTTCATTCCAATCCACTTCATTTCATTCCATTACATGTCCTGTCCCTACAAAGTAGATGCCAAGGCGGGGCAGATGTAGAGACGTCGTTTTTACATTTTTCGCGGGTAAATTTCATATTACATTACGATGTCCCAAAGTGGCTTACGTATTTGACTTATGTGGGTGATTAGTCATTTTTTTAGGTTTTATATAAAAAATATAAAAAATCAAAAAAAGATTAAAAAATACAGAAAAATGAGAAAAGCTTATAAAGAAAAATGTAAAAAAATGAGAAAGATTGTAAAGGAAAAAGTATAAAAAAAATTCAAGAAAAGCTTTAAAAATATCAAAACATTGAGAAAAGTTTATAAAGATACATAGATTAAATGTATATATATGTGTGTGTAAAAAAAGAGAAATTAACACAAACAAACACAAAAAAATACATATATTATTATTAACTACCCTACTTTATTAATCACTAACCCCCATTCCCACGTTCCTAAACCACACTTTCATCCCCTTCCACCCACTAATCTCTCTTTATCTCATGTCTCCCTCTTCCCCCACGTCTCCACCTCCACTAGCTTCACCCAGTAACCCCTCTATTATCTCCCACTCATTCTCTTTAGTTAATGCCAAAACCCCACCTGCGGCCAAACCAACCCCACCCACCTGCATCTCTATCTTTCTTTCCCCACCACATTTTGTCACAGCTGTATTCCCACTCTCACATCCCTATCTTATTTCCCACTTCTCCTCTTAACATTTTCTTAGCCACCAGACAAAGGGAATCCCCGCGCATGCAGCCATCCCCACTATCCTTGGCACTATCTCCACACCCATCATCCACTCACACGGCAACTCCCCCCATCTCTCTTCACAGTCATCACCTCCACCCTCCTCACCAACCTCTCACGCACATCTCCTCCCGAGCCATTCTCTCATACACCCCCCTTTTGTTAGCCGCTCTCACTGTCCCTCACACCACACCCCCGTGTCGCCGTGAAGCTCCCCCCGACAGCTCACCACCGTCTCCACCGTCCACCGTCTCCTCGCCACTGCCGCCAACACCCCCGTCCACCACGGCGAGACTCCATCCCACGCCTCCTGCCCCTGCCGACGTCGTCAATCACAGCACCGCCGCTCACCGGTCCCTCTTTACGTCGCCCACGGCAACCCCGAGCTCGTCGACCTCTGCCGGTCGCCACCGCTGTAGCCGCTCCATCAATCTCCGCCGGTCGCCATCCCCGCTGCCACTTCCGAGCCTCCACCGGCCACACGCCAACATCGCCGCTGCACCCAACTCCGGACGCCGCTGCCACAACAGCCACCAGCCGCTTCGTCCATCCACGGCCGCCCTACTCGCCGTCCGCGTTCGCACCGCCACCCCTCCTTGTTGTCGTCCTCATCGTCCACGTCCTCCGCCGTGAAGCCTCCCCGACGCACACCCGAGCCACGCCCGCTGCGGCCACCCTCCGTCGAACCCCCTACATGCGCCATCGTCATCGCCAGCCGCCGTGAAGCTCCCCGGCTGCCGCGGTCTCTCTCTCCCCCTCTCTCTTTCTCTCTCTTTCTCCCACTCTCTCTCACAGTCTCTCTCTCCTCCCCGCAGCGGTCTCTCTCCCCCTCTATCTTTCTCTCTCTTTCTCCCTCTTTCTCTCTCGGTTCTCTCCCTCTCTCCCATTTTCTCCCTCTCCTCCCCGGCTGCCGCGGTCTCTCTCTCCCCCTCTCTCTTTCTCTCTCTTTCTCCCACTCTCTCTCACAGTCTCTCTCTCCTCCCCGCCGCGGTCTCTCTCCCCCTCTCTCTTTCTCTCTCTTTCTCCCTCTTTCTCTCTCGGTTCTCTCCCTCTCTCCCGTTTTCTTCCTCTCCACCCCGCCGCGCTTCTCTCTCTCTCTCTCTTTCTCTCCCTCTCACGCTCTCTCTCTCTTTCACTCTCTCTCTCTTCCTCCCTGTCGGTTTCTCTCTCTCCCCACTAATCTCTCATCGTCATTTTTTTTATTCCTCCCCCTTTCTCTCTATCTCGAACTCTCTCATTCTTTGCTTTTTTTTATTTTATTTTTTCTATCTCCTCTTCTTTCCCTCCCTCTCTTCTCTCTCTCACGTCTTCTCTCCTAAATCCAATCTCTCTGCTTCCCTCTCTTTCAGCCTCTCTCGATCTCCCATATTATTTTTCTTTTTTTTATTATCCTTTGAAGAGGCGAAATCTCGCGCTGCGTCCTGAGCGGGCCGTGCATCACCAGGAGATGAACTGTAAGACAGGAAAACGCGTCAGAGGGCCCAGGGGATTTCCGTGGGGCGAAACCCTCCGATGGCTAAGTCAGTAGAGCTGTGGTGGAAGCAATAAAGGGAGGAGGAAAGCTGATGCGCGAGACTCCTCTCCACCAAAAGGGGGGGGGGGTGAAGCGGATTGCTCAGGAGTTTTACCTTCCTTTTTTCTCTTACCTTCCACCGGAGGGTAGCCTTGGTTTTAAGTAGTGTGCCGCCTTCAGGAGTCCTGTCAGCTGGGGGGTCTTCGGCGGGAGTTACGTCCTCAACGTGGGCTTTCATGGCCTTTATCGTGGGGGCGTTATCGCCTAGAAACCCGGTGGCTGGTTGATTCCCCTGTCCGTTGGGGACTCTTAAAGGCAGCGCGAACGGCTAGCGTCCGGTCCGAGCTCCTGAAACGCCAGCCCTGTCCGGGCGAGGAGGATAGCTCGGTCAAAGGAGGGGTCGGATAGGTCGGCTGGCGCCTGTCTCTCCTGAGCGGAAAAACGGCTTGGGCCGGACCTTCCTTATGACCTGACCATCACTCAGGCCCTCCGAGCCTAGGGGCCGCCGGGGAGGGTTGGTTCCTCGAGTGTCTATTTATTGGGCTTTTCTTCCCTGAGTGGGCCTCGTGGGCTATCACTCGGGTGAGCTTGCCTCGTTGGACCCTGTTGAGTCTTGTTGGGCTGCTCTTTGGGTGGGCTACAGAAATCACCCTCTCCACTTGTCCCCCTCCTACTCCCGAGCCATGGAGGCTCGGCTGAGTAGTTTTTGAGGCTTTGGACCGGCGTGGCTCAGGTGGGTGGAATTCCGTTGGCGTTTATTGTAATGCCCCGGGTTTTTCGGATCCTTCTTCGTGGGTCTCGGATCTGGTTTCTCGGAGTGTCCAGCTCCGTTGTGTCCGAAATTTCGTTTCGGACGTCTTTCGTGTTCGGATCGGCGCGATCCGGAGTCGTTTCGGAGGCCCGGAGGCGTTCCGCGGCTTTTTCCGCGTGTGTTTTCTGATTCCCGGCGTGGGTTTCGGCTTTCCCTTCGGAACCTCGTTACGGGTGAACTGGGCCGTTCACCAGGGCGCGAGTGGTACCGTTGCGATCGGTGCGCTCCGAGGATCGCGAGGGTGTGATTTTCTATTTTTCTGGATTTTTCCGATTTTCCGGATTTTCCTATAAATAGCTTTTTCTCTCTCTCCCCCTCTCATTTCTCATTTCTCTCCCTCTCTCTTCTCACGCTCTCTCCTCTCTCCCTCTCTCTCCGGCGGCCGACGGGGCGGAGCATGGGCGAGGCGGGGACGGCGCGGGCGAGGCACGGGCGAGGATGGATGAGGATCGAGGCGGTGGAGGCGCGTAGAAGCTCGGCCGTGAGTTCGTGGAACGGCGAGGCTTCAACGGCGTTTTCTTCGTGGATCGGCGTCCACGGTGCGCGTAATCTTCGGTGGAGGTAGGGTGATGGACCCTCAGCCCGTGTACTTCCTTTCCCGCGAGTTTCGTAGGCCGTGGTGAGCCGAGCGGGCTAAACGGGGCGTTTTGGGCAAAATGCATGTTTTTGGGGTGTGAGCCGGATCTCCCGTTTTATGGTGTTTTTGGGCGATCCAGGGGTTTAGATGCATGCCTGGGGGCTTGGGGAAGGTTTCCCCTTTTGTTTCCCCTTCACCTGGGGGTGAACGGGGCGTGGCATGGCTTTTCCCGCGGTTTCCACCGTTTCCGGGTGCGGACTGAGAACGCGCTATACTCCAGTAGCGCGTTCTTGAAGGTCGCGCTGCCCCGATAGGGCGTGTTCATCGGAGAAGATGAACAGTAAGGCGGTTTGGGTCGCGCCTTACGGCCCCAGCGCGTTCTGGTTGTCGCGCTATAGGATCATAGCGCGACCTGGCCTGGTCGCGCTATGGTCATGTAGCGCGTTCGTGTTGAACGCGCTAGGCGCGTATAGCGCGTTCTGGCTGAACGCGCTATGCACATGTAGCGCGTTCTTGGAGGTGACCAGCCGGGCTGCCCGGGGCGGGCGGTCTGCGACTGATCGTGCTCCTCGTGGGCCGTGTGTGCCTTGGACACCCAGTGGAGTTTCGTGACCGTGTTTTGGGGTGTCTGGAGGTTTCGTTTACCTCGTTTTGCGTGCCCGTGCGCTTAAGGGTCCGGGTGACCTTTTAGCGTCCGTTCGCATTGTGTTGGTCTCCGTTCGACCCGGTTGTGACCCAGTGGTCGACCTTTGGCCTTGTGAGTGTCCCGGGTACCCCGTGGGTTCTGTGTCCGCGTTTCTGGGGTGTCGGGAGGGACCGTGTTTCCTCGATTAGCGTGCCCGTAGGTGTGGTGGGTCCGGGTGACCCCACGTGTTCTGGGCTCTTATGTTACGCTTGATCGAGTCACCGTGTGTCGGTGTGTGTGCGGTGGGGTCTCCCCCGCATATCGTGGGTTCCTTTGGAAGGCGATTCCCGTGTGGGCCATGTGTTTGGCCTTGGACTGTGAGTCCAGTTGTCCGGCCTGGGGCTGGAGGTTTCCCGCTTGCTTCAAGATGGGAAATCATCGTGGCGGCTTGCGTGCTGCCTTGGGAATCGTGCTTCTGTGTTTTCCGTGTGGCCCGTGTGAGTGGCCTTAGTCCCTTGCGTTCCCTTCCCGAGGGAGTGGTCTTGGCGACTTGTGTGTTGTCTCGGTACTTGTGCTACCGTGGTTTTAGACCTAGAGATTGGGCTAGATCGACGGCCTTGTGCTGTTGCGTGCAACGGTCTTGACCCCGAGTCTTGTGACTCAAGGACCGTTGACTGTAGTGCGTTTAGAGGACTGTCCAGAGTCCAGTGGCTTAGCGTCGCTTGAGTTTTCTCGACTCTCGCGCACGGTGCGTGCGTGACCGTGGACTGCGAGTCCTGTGTCTTCTCCTACTGTGGTCACCGTGTGACGGGGCCGGTACGTGGGGTGTCCCCCGTACGTCGTCGGATGCAGACGTTGTTTTCCGTTGAGAGTCTACTCCTTCAGTGACCCTCCACTAGTCGTAGCCTGCTTACACGCGAGTGGTCCCACCTGGGAGTAGGTGGAGAGGCTTACCTTTCAGACGGTTTGTGGACCGGTTACCGTAGGCCCCTCGTCGGTAGCCAGAGTCCGGCTACGGGGGAAAACTGGTCAGAGGACCAGACCTAGTGACGCAAGGTCTGTGTGTGCACACGTGGTTGGGGGCGGTTGGACCCACGTCGACGGGCGTGACCCTAGCTAGTTACTTGTTTGTGGTTACTTGTACGGTGTTCGCGTCTCGGGTAGGACCTACCACGTCAGGCGGTTCACCTGCGGTGCGGTGTAAGACGTCAGGGGACGCTACCGGCTGTGCTTCTAGTGGGTGGTACTCCTGTCGAGTACGGAGTGTCAGACTATCAGTCTCTGTGTCTTTGACCTTCGGGTTTTTGGTCGTGTTGACCGGTGAGTTCGGTTGTTTCATCTTGGCGCGTGTGTCGGTTCTTACGCTGTGAGATTAGCGCTAGTGGCTTTACCGAGGTTCCGTCTTGTGGTGCGGTACCCGCGATCGGATGGTCGGGGTTGCACCTTGGACAGCGTGTCCAGGTTGGCTGTCCGGGGGACAGGCCTCTACGGCGTGGTTGCCGTGTGTTTTTACTTCGGTAGGTGGTACTAGCGTAGTTTGGTAGCTTCGACTGCGTGATCGAGGTCTGCCTTCTGGCAGTAGGAGTAGCTGTAGTGCCGAGTTTTGACCGGCCACCGGGTTGCTGTTCCTGCTGTAGTTGTAGCTTCCTTTCCGCTACCGCCGTTGTTTCCGGTTGGGGTTCCGCGGGATCCCTGCTGAGTCTCTGTTTTGGAGACTCATTCCCTGCTTTTCAGGTGTAGCGGTTCTTCCTCGTGGTTCGAGGGTGCGGAGCGGAGGTTCTCTGTTGCCAGCTTGCCGGGCCGAGTGTTCACTTGGCATGTGGTACGCTTTACTACTTTAGACTGTACTTTCTGTTGGACTGGACTCTGTTGTAGTTGTTTATTTATTTCTGTTATTTGTTGAGTTGTCCTGCTTTATTTCCTATTTCTTTGTGCCTCCACACTCCTTTTAGCCCTTCCGAGCCCTCCCGGCTCGTGGGCGGCGGTGCGAGTCTCGGGTTATCGGGCCTTCCCGGTAATCGGATTCTCGGGTCGTCACATTTATGGTGCCACGTGGAGTGGTCACTTGGGCCCGTAATAATGATCCTGACGGATTTGAACTGAAGGGGCCCCCCTTTTTCTCGGAGCACGGAACGACGCGCCGCCTCCCTCCAGGGTTTTATAGGCGTTGGGCACTTGTTCGTCGTTCTAGGCTTCCAGGGTTTCGGGCTTTCCTTAGTTTCTTGGCTTTCGGAGCTTCTTGATGCGCCGTGAGGGCACAGTGGAGGTGCGAAGTCTTGCGGCGGCGTTCGAGGAGTTGGCGAGGACAACCGCGGAGGCGGTCCGGCAACTTCCTTTCCCTCCGGAGTCTTCGAGTTCTTGCGAGGGGTCCTCTTCCAGCTCGATGGCTGATCCGCCGCTGGAACTCGGGCAGGTGAGGCGGGAGCCTGTCTCCCGCTGCAGCGAGTTGGGAGAGGCAGAGGTGAAGAAGCTGGAGCATCGCTTTCGCTTGCCTTTCAAGTATAGATTTGCTGCCGCCACCCCGTTCGAGACGAGTTTGGACGACCGAACGGGGCACATCTGCACGTTTCTTCTGGCGTGGAAAAACGGGTTCCGCCTTCCCTTCGAGCCCCTCGTACTCCAGATCCTCGAACTTTTCCAGTTGGCGCCCATCCAACTGGTGGCCAACTCGTACCTCCTCCTCTCTGCCTTTCGGATCCTCTGTCGCCAGCACAACATTTTCCCTTCCTTGGACCTCTTTCATTACTTTTTCGAGTTGAAGGCGCACCCGTCGGCGGGGAAGGGCTTTTACTTTATCCAGGCAAGGAGGAACAGGAGTTGCATCGCCCTCGCGGCGAAGGACTCCTCGCACAAGGGGTGGAAAACCCAATTCTTCTAGGTGAAGGCGGAGGCGACGGATGAACTCTGGAGATGCCGGATCTCGCCCAATTTCCATCCGAACATTCCTCCTCGGCAGGAGGAGTTCCCTCCCCATGTGGAGCAGCAGGCCGCCCGTCGGCTGGAGAACCGCCGGTCGACCGAGGAGCTGGTGACGCCGGAGAACATCGAATGGTGCCTGCTTACGCGGTTGAAGTCGACAGGTACCGCCCTTTAGGTTGTTCCCCTGGGGTGGTAGTTACCTTTCTTCTCCTGACCGGGTCTTCTTTCTTTGCTGTAGACGTGAGGCGGGAACCTCTGGAGGATACTGCTGAGGTCATCGATCTGGGAGAAGATGACTCGGTGGCCGACGAGTCGGAGGCTCCTGTGGGTCGCGCCCAAGCCCGGGATAAGGGCAAGGGGGTGACCCCCGGGGGGTCTTCACGGTCGGCTGGCACAAAGTGCAAGGATCCCATAGCGGGAAAGTTGCGGGAGGCCGCGAAGGCCAAGAAGCGGGCCAAGAAGGCAGGTCTCCCTCCTACCGCCGGGGGCGACTTTGGCTCGGTGGCACTCCCCTCCCGGGGGCAAGATGGGGCCGACCCCTCGAGGCCAGCTCCCCCATCTGCCAGGCGAGAGGGGGCCGAGGAGACCGGGGGCCTTTCAGAGGACGGCGATAGGTCGGCTCTCCCCCCCACGGGGGTAGAGGGGGCCGATGTTGAAGTAGCAGTCACCGAGGCCAGGGGGTCGGTCGGAGGCGGTGACGTCCCGGTCGCCGAGGTGCGGGCCGAGATAGGCGGGGCTGGGGGTTCGCCCTCGAGGGCGTTGCAGCCCCAGATGCTGGGAGCTTCCGGTGCGGTTGGACCTGCGGCATCGGTCGAGGTTGGGGGTTCGCCCGGGGAGGCGTCGCAACCCCAACCGACCGTGGCGCGCGAGGTGGCCGGTCCCGTTGCTCGAGCAAAGCCCTCTGGCGGAGTGCCCCGGGCGGAGCGGTCTCCTTTGCCGGAGCCCTTGGAAAGGCTCGGCATTACGGGCGACCTATATCGGGTCTGCCGATCGATTGCCGTGAGGACGAAGGGGGGAGAAAGGCGCAATACCCCCCCGGGCTCCTCGATGTTCTGATGGAAGGCGACCTGGTCATAGCTCAGTCGGTGGCTTTGATGGCGGAGGCGCACGCGCGGACGGAAACGGAGCGGTCGAACCTTGCCTGGACCCTCGGGGGATGCGAGAGGAAGCTGGCCCGACTCAAGGGGGAGCATGAGGGACTCTGGCAGGAGTTCTCCGCTTTCCGAGAGGTGGCGCGGGCGAGCCGACTGGAGGCTGAGGTGCTGAGCGAACAGCTCGCCAAGACCCGAGACTCTCTTGAGGGGGCAAGCCGATCCTTGGAGGAGGAACGTCTGCGTCGCCTCGATCTGGACAATCGCTGGGAGCTCGAGCGTGCCGAGCTGCTAGATCGGACGGAGATGGCGGAGCGTCTCCGAGCTGAGGCTGAGGTGGACCGGGCCCGGGCAGAGGAACGTGTGTCCGAGGCGGAGCGGGCGCGGGTCGAGTTCGTCGGTAGGGCGGGACAGATCGAGGCGGAGGCAATCGAGCGCTACAGGAGCTCGGATGCTTACTCGGCCGACCTATTGGAAGCCGCCCTACCTTACTACGAGGTAGCGCTACGCCGAGGTGCTCGAAAGGGGTTCAAGCAGGGCTATCGCCGGGCGGTAGGCTGCGCCCATGAACAAAACTCCGCGATCGAGTTCCCCTTTGACCAGCGTTATGATTCGGATGAGTCGGTTTCCAGCTCTTCTTCGTCGGTCGGAGAAGATTCGGAGGGATCGCCTCCGTCGGGGTCACCGGCTCCGGGCTTCTCGGGAGGGCTCACGATTGAGACAGTTCTCGCACAGGCGAGGTCAGTGTCCGAGCCGGCCGTCACCGAAGGCGCCGGGGGGTGACGCGTCTCCTTCCGTCGGTCTCGAGCATCAAAGTGGGCCCGAGGCCTGATGTATTGTGCCTCTTTTCCTTTTTGTCCCTCTTTCCTCTTTTTAGAGGGTTTCCTTTTGGTACGATAATAAATGACTTGCTCTGTTTGGGTACTATCCTTGCCGTGATTTGGTTGGCGAATCTTGGGTGGTTGAGAGGTGCCGATATGTCCTGCACAGTTTTCGCACGCTGTTTTGGTAGGCTTCTGACGGGGCGTTCCTTCGTCCCCTCACGCTTTGAATGTCAGGCCGCTTCGTGAATCCCGCGAGGGCGGGAAACGAGGAGTTGGAGGTGACTGTTCAGGGGAGAAATCCTTCGGCGTGTTTTCGATGGGGGGCATTTAAGGCGTGTAGCCTCCTTTGGCCTATAAGAAGGACCGGAAGGCGCCCTTTCCTCTCCACCGCTTGGGATTGTCTCTAACAGTCTTTCCTTGCTCCTTCCTTTTCACTCCGCGTTGTGCCTTTGCATCCAGAGCATGGAGGATCCTTCGGAGGGCGATGCCGCCGACGACGGGGAGCGGTGGGCTCCTGCTGTCTTGTGAGGTTGAACGGATCCCACGGTCGCCGCGCGTGTACGAGACGGGTCCTACGGTCGCCGCGCGGATCTGGGGAGGACTTTGGCGTGTGGAAGCACGCCGTTGGCCTCTTCTTGGCTCCGGCGAGGCTTCCGGGTGGACGCCGAGGCGGAGGACGAATGGGGGCATCAGGGGAGTCTGCCGTCACTTCCCTTCGTGTGAGGGGAGGAGGCGTATCCGGCTCCCTCCTCACCGAGGCCTTCCTCCCTCTGCAGCCTCTTTTTCCCTCTTCTGCTCTTCATTTCTTTCACTCTTCGGGGGCTGCTTGCTCTCTCCTTCCTTCCAAGGAGTTGGCAGTTTGGAAGAGGGGGGGCCTTCCCGGCGCTCCTTTTTCCCGGTTGTTGCCAACTTGGGAGGTAGCCTTCCTCAACGTTTAAAGGTGGCCTTCCTCCTGAAGTCCCTCTGTCACCTTTGTCACGGGCCATCCGAGTCAACTGGCTCGACCACCTCTTGTCCGAGCCAGTTTCCGCACGAGGCAGAGTCAGTGGCTGGATGCGAGGAGATCAAGACCGAGTCAGTCGAGCGATGACCCCTTGAAACGATGTTAGACGGACTTTTGCTTTATTTTTGCTATGTGATGTACTGGCATTTGCCTACCTGATGTACCAACGGTTTGGAATGAAAAGAACAGGAATTTTATTCTGTCCATCTCGCTGTACAATTTCAAAAGTAGAATCTGCGTAGTGCGGCTGCGTTCCACGTCCGAGGAATAGGCTCCCCTTCCATTGTCGCTAACCTGTACGCACCTTTCCCGAGCGTCTCGACCACTCGGTAGGGACCTTCCCAGTTGGGGGATAGCTTGCCCGCCGCCTCCAGTGGTCGAGAGGCTTCGGCTTTCCTGAGGATGAAGTTCCCCGGTTGGAAACGTCTGTCTCGGACCTTGGCGTTGTAGTATCGAGTGAGGCGGCGCTGGTACTCCGTTGCCCGGACGTTCGCGATCTCTCGGAGTTCGCTTGTCAGGTCGAGGTTCTCGAGCAATTTTTACCCGTTGGCCTCGGGTGAGAAGCTGATCACTCGGAGAGACGGGTTGGCGATCTCCAACGGAACGACGGCCTCGGTGCCATATACCAACTGAAAGGGGCTTTCACCGGTTGTCGTCCTGGGGGTTGTTCGGTGCGACCACAGTACGCTAGGCAATTCATCGAGCCAGCTACCCTTAGCCTTACCGAGTCTGGTATTTATGCCTTTCAAGATAGTCTTGTTGGCATTTTCAACCAGCCCGTTGGCCTGAGGGTGGGCGACCGAAGTGAAGTGGTTGCGGATATTTAGGTCGGCGCATCTGTCTCGGAAGTACCGAGAGTCGAATTGCCGACCATTATCGCTTACTATCACTCGGGGGATGCCAAAGCGGCAAATGATCGATTTCCAAACGAAGCCCCAAACGACTGTCTCGGTGATCCTTGCCGTAGCCTCGATCCACTTGGTGTAGTAGTCGATGGCGACGATGATGAACTTCTTCTGGGACTGGGCCGTTGGAAATGGCCCAAGGATATCGATTCCCCACCGAGCGGAAGGGTAGGGCTCGGTTAGGGTGACAAGTTCTGTTGCCGGCTGATGGACCAAGTGGTCGAACCGCTGGCATCGATCGCACTGTTGAACATAGGCTGAGCAGTCACGCTGCAGGGTGGGCCACCAGTACCCCTGTCGTAACAGGATTTGGGCTAGTGACCGGGCCCCTGAGTGCGCTCCGCACAGGCCTTCATGAATCTCTTGGACGGCTCGGCCTGCCTCGTCGGGACCGAGGCACTTCAGGAGGGGACCGGAGAACGATCTTCGGTAGAGGGCGTTGTCGAGGACGATGAAGCGCCAAGCTTGATACTTCATTCGGCGGGCTTCTCGAGGGTCGGAGGGCTCTTGGGAGTCTTGTAGCCAGGACAGGTAGGGGGAGCGCCAGTCACTTGGGGTGGCCGAGTTAACAGCGAGGAGCTCCGTGTCGATGCTCGGGCGCTCTAGCTCTTCTAGGAGGACCGATCGTGTACCTTCCGGGTCTAGGGAGGAGGCCAATCGAGAGAGGGCGTCCGCCCGGGAGTTTCGCTCCCGAGCTATCCGGACTACCTCAAATCCCTCGAACTGTTGGGCCAGGCTCCGGACCAGCGGAAGGTATTTGATCATGGGTACCTCCCGAGCCTCATACTCGCCGTTGACCTGACCTGCGACTAGTTGAGAGTCGGTGTGGATCCTGACTCGCTCGACCCCCGGCCGTCGAGCCATGCGTGCTCCCGAGATAAGGGCCTCGTACTCGGAAGCGTTGTTGGACGCCTGAAAGTTGAATTTTAAGGCGTACTGTAGCTCTATCCCTTCGGGGGACCTTAGGAGGATCCCCGCACCACTGCCTGCCGAATTGGACGACCCATCGACGAACAGTTCCCAGGCTGGCTCGGTCGCGGTCGGAGGCCTGTCCTCGGCAGGGATGGTGCTTTCGGCAATGAAGTCGGCGAGCGCTTGGCCTTTGATTGCTGATCACGGCTGGTACGAGATGTCGTAGGCCCCGAGCATGATGGCCCATTTGACGAGTCACGTACCCCGAGGCCTCGGGGTGGGCCAGAATCTTCTTCAGCGGCTCGCCGATTAGCACGGTGATGGGGTGCCCCTGGAAGTAGGGGCGGAGGCGCTTCGCGGAGGTGACCAACGCTAGCACGAGTTTCTCGGTTGCGGGGTACCTCCGTTTGGCCCCACTGAGCACCTTGCTGGTGTAGTAGACCGGTCTTTCGATTCCCGAGTCATTTCTGGCCAGAACCGAGCTGACCGTGGATGGCGTCGCCGAGAGGTAGAGCAGCAGGACTTCGCCTAGGACGGGCTTGGAGAGCACCGGTGGCGAAGCCAAGAACTCCTTAAGCTCGGCAAATGCTGCCTGGCACTCCTCATCCCATGCGAACGTAGCAGATGCCAGCTTGGGCCCCCTCATTAATTTGAAGAAGGGCAAGCATCGTTCGCCCGAACGGGACAGGAAACGGCTGAGAGCGGCGACACGCCCCGTCAGACGCTGGACGTCTTTAATGCACGTGGGCGGGCGCATGTCCAGGATGGCCTGGACTTTATCGGGGTTGGCCTCGATCCCGCGCTGAGTGACTAGGAAACCCAGGAACTTCCCGGATTTTACTCCGAAGGCACACTTGGCGGGGTTGAGCTTCATGTTGTACTTCAGGAGGGTGCCGAAGGTTTCAGCAAGGTCGGCGAAGTGGTCTTGGGCCTTGGGAGTCTTGACGAGCATGTCATCGATGTAAGCCTCGATGTTCCGGCCTAGCTGTCCCTCGAACACGTGGTTTACCAGCCGCTGATATGTGGCTCCGGCGTTCTTTAACCCGAAGGGCGTCCGGGTGTAGCAGTACACGCCGCAGTCAGTGATGAAGGCTGTCTTCTCGACGTCTTCTGGATTCATTCTGATCTGGTGATAACCTGAATAGGCATCCAGGAAACTGAGTATCTCGTTGCCCGAGGTTGAATCAACCAATTGGTCGATGCTCGGTAGCGGATAGCAGTCCTTGGGGGTAGCCTTATTCAGATCGGTGAAGTCCACACACATTCGCCACTTGCCTGTGGTTTTTGGCACCAGGACGACATTGGCTAGCCACGTAGGGTACAGGACTGGCTTGAAGAGGCCTGTCTCTTGTCCCTTGGTGACCTGCGCCTTGATGACCGCCTGTTTCTCGGGCGCATGCTTCCTTCTCCGTTGCTGTACGGGCCTGACGGTGGGGTCAAGGCTGAGCTTGTGCATCACGGTCTCCCCTGGTATGCCAGGGAGTTGATCATCGGCCCAAGCGAAGACCTGAGCGTACTCAGAAAGAAATTTCTTGTATTGTTGCTGTTCCTTAGGTGGTAGGTCGGCTCCGATCCTTACTCCGAGGGCCGGGTCATCGTTTAGGAACACCGTTAGCAACTCGCCACCGGGCTCGGCGGTTACGGTCTTCCCTTCGATTCCCTTGGGGCCCTTATCCCCTCCGTCCGGCCTTGAGGCTTCCACCGAGATGTTGTAGCACCTTCTAGCCGTGGCTTGGTTACCTCGGGCTTCCCCCAATCCGTTTTTGGTGGGAAACTTCATTTTTTGGTGATAGGTAGACGGTACGGCCTTCATTCGGCTGAGAATTTTCCGGCCGAAAATGGCGTTGTACGCTATCATACCCTTGATCACTATAAAGTCCACCATGACCGTAACGGTTTTGGGTGGGGTGCCGATGGTGACCGGCAGGCTTAGGGCTCCCTCGGGGTAGGTGGCCAGGCCGTTAAACCCGCAAAGGGGGGTTCGGATCGAGCGGAGCTTGGATGGGTCTTCCCCCATCTTGAGGAAACAGTCATAAGATAATACATCGGGGGCGCTTCCATTGTCAACCAGAATTCTATCTACGTTACAATGGTTTATTGTGGCCGAGATGACGAGGGCATCATCATGCGGGGTGCTTATCCCTTCCAGGTCTTGGTCGGAGAAGATTATGACCTGGGGCTCCCTCGGCGGGCCCCCTGAGGGCTCTGAGGCCCGGCTGGCCCGCTCGGCATGGCGCTTCCTTCCTCGGCTGGTGTCGCCGCCCGATGCCGTTCCTCCGGAGATGACGTTGATGTGGACCCCTCGGGGGGCGTTGTCGATCTCCTCGGCGGCGTCTTTGTCTTCTTTGTGCCCAGCTGCGAACCGGGCTAGGTGCCCCTGACGGATGAGGCGTTCGATCTCGTCCTGGAGCTGGTGACAGTCGCCGGTGTGGTGCCCGTGGTCGCCGTGGAACAAGCAATGTCTGTCGCGCTTGCGGTTCTTCGATCTCATTGGTTCGGGCTGGCGGAGGAGTCCCGAGTCTTTGATGTCTTCATAGATCTCGTAGACTGGCGTGGTCAACGGGGTGTACCGCTCGTACCTCCGTTTGCGCTCTCCTTCCCGATCACGCTTCTTGCCCGAGCCAGGGTTTGACTCGGGGGCCCGCTTCTTGTCCCCCTCCCGACCCGAGCCCGTTGTGTCTCGGCAGGCGCTGAGCACCTCTTCGCACTCGGCGTGGCGCAGAGCCAGAGTCACTAGCTCGGCAAGGGTCGAGGGAGGGTGGAGGACCAGTTCGCGGTGGAGATTTTCGTCCCGGGTGCCCCTGGTCAGAGCGGTCGTGGCTGAGGCCACATCCAGGCGGGAAATTCTGAGGGCTTCCGATTTAAATCGGTGGACATAAGCCCGGAGCCTTTCCCCTTGTGCCTGTTTGAGGGCCAGGAGCCACGCTACTGACCTCGGGGGGGCGCTTCCGGCGAAGCTCTCCTTGAAGACTCGCCCGAATTGCCTGAAGTCCTAGATGGACCCAGGGGCGAGGGCCCGGAACCACGCCTGAGCGCCTTGGACCAGGGTGGCCGCAAAGGCTCGGCATTTAATGGGATCCGGTGTTCCATGCAGAGTCACCAGGGCGTCGAAGCTGTCGTAGTGGTCAGCTGGGTCGCCCTGTCCATCATAGAGTTTGAAGGTAGGAATGGAGGTCCTAGGAGATACCTCTGCCTTCAAGATGTGCTCGGAGAAAGGGGATTTCTCCTCCTCCTCCGGGAGGGAGGTCTTCTGCAGGGCGCGGAGGGCGCGCTCTTGCTCTGCGAAGCGTCTTTCGAAATCCCTCAGCCGAAGGGATAGTTCCGGCTGCGGTCGCGCCGTGGGGCTGGGGGGAGCGTCGTGGCGATCCTCAGGACCGCCGGCGCTCGGGCGTGGAGGCCTCGCCCCCTGTTTCCCTTTCCTGGGCGTGGAGGAAGCCTCTTGCTCTGGGGGTGGAGCTTGCGAGGGACCTCCCGCGTGGTTACGGATGAGCTGCTGACTGCGGAGGGTGAAGCGGCCTCCAGCGGTGTGCTGGGACGCACTTCGATGGGGGGGCTCCCGGACGGGGCGCGAGACCTGGCATCCCTCGCCGCCTTGGCCCTCATGAGCTCCACGAGAACGTCAAGCTTCTTACTGAGGGCCTGGAAGATCTCGACGCCGCCGTTGGGGGCTACCCCCGTTGCCGTCGGAAGGGGCGGCGGCCCGTTGGTGGGGACGCTGGTGTTGGAGGGAGGGCTCTGTGAGGCCCTAGAGGGGTCTTCTCCCGCCGTCACCACGGCCTTACCCTTCTCGACGGTGGATCTCCTCCCTGAGCTTCTTCTCACCATCTCGGCTCTTCGTGCGTTTCCCACAGACGGCGCCAGATGAAAAGGCGAAATCTCGCGCTGCGTCCTGAGCGGGCCGTGGATCACCAGGAGATGAACTGTAAGACAGGGAAACGCGTCAGAGGGCCCAGGGGATTTCCCTGGGGTGAAACCCTCCGATGGCTAAGTCAGTAGAGCTGTGGTGGAAGTAATGAAGGGAGGAGGAAAGCTGATGCGCGAGACTCCTCTCCACCAAAAAGGGGGGGTGAAGCAGATTGCTCAGAAGTTTTACCTTCCTTTTTTCTCTTACCTTCCACCGGAGGGTAGCCCTGGTTTTAAGTAGTGTGCCGCCTTCAGGAGTCCTGTCAGCTGGGGGGTCTTCGGAGGGAGTTACGTCCTCAACGTGGGCTTTCATGGCCTTTATCGTGGGGGCGTTATCGCCTTGAAACCCGGTGGTTGGTTGATTCCCCTGTCCGTTGGGGACTCTTAAAGACAGCGCGAACGGCTAGCGTCCGGTCCGAGCTTCTGAAATGCCAGCCCTGTCCGGGCGAGGAGGATAGCTCGGTCAAAGGAGGGGTCGGATAGGTCGTCTAGCGCCTGTCTCTCCCGAGCGGAAAAACGGCCTGGGCCGGACCTTCCTTGTGACCTGACCATCACTCGGACCCTCCGAGCCTAGGGGCCGCCGGGGAGGGTTGGTTCCTCGAGTGTCTGTTTATTGGGCTTTTCTTCCCTGAGTGGGCCCCGTGGGCTATCACTAGGGTGAGCTTGCCTCGTTGGACCCTGTTGAGTCTTGTTGGGCTGCTCTTTGGGTGGGCTACAGAAATCCCCCTCTCCATCCTTTTCTCCCTCCTCTCGTATCTCTCTCTGTTCTCCTCTCTCTTCTCTTCCCCCTCCCCCTCTTGACCTTCCACTTTCCAGATATTTCTCACTACCTTTTTTTATTATTTATTCTTATCTCTTACCTCTCTCTCTCTTTCCCCCTTCCCTGTCACACCTTCTGTCTCCTCTTTATTCCTACCCGATCTCTCTCTCCCCTTCTATTTTCTCTTCCTCTCACGTGATCTCTCTCTTTGTATTTTTTATTGTTTCTCTCTCACTCTCTTTCCCTTCCTCTCATGATGTTTCCCTTTTCACTCTCATGCACATAGTTCACATGCACTTACGTACATATGCACTACCTTTCTTTTACATGAAAGTTCACCTGCAGTCACATACACATGCACGTGAATTCCTCCCTTTTATCCTTTTTTCCTGATTTACTAGTATATTCACCCTCCCTTATATTAACACGTTTGCATATGTATTCACTTCACATTGAGAAGACTTTGTACATATTATATCTATAGTATATAGATATATGTCGTATATAATTTATATGTTATCTTAATCACCTGTTTATAGAACTATCTATGAGTGTAATATTTATATGTTTATCTAATACTTATTTATACATATATTATATACTTGTGTACCCATAACAGCGTATAGCTATGTTTATATATGTATCTATATATTTTAACATCTATATTTGTGCATAGCTATATGTGTGTATGCTAAATATTGTTCTTATCTTTGTTAGTTTGTTATCCTTCTGAAAGTGCAGGAATAAAAGCGAGGTCTTTGGCCCCGTTAGCATTCCCGCGTGTTCCCGTACACGTGGAAGTCGTTTCGCCCTACCGTTTGCTCGCCCAGCGCTGGCATCACCATCAGCTGCTTCTTTTATTCTTATTATTTATTATGTTTTTAGTTTGTTATTCATGTTATTAGTGTTTTATTTTATGAATTGTTGCTATCATATCATATTACTCTTCTGACTTAATTTTACTTTGTGTTTGTTCATTTTGCAGGGTAACCATTCAAAAGCCCCCTTCTTCGACCAGTCGAACGAAGAGGAAGAAGGAACCCACGCAATTCCCGCGTCAAAGGCAAAAGTGATCAACCAGTTCAGGGCCCACAGTCCCTGACGATCACACCACCAAATGCGTGATTGTAGTAAATTTTACTTTATATCCATAATACATGCGGATAGCTAATCCCGGGTCTGTTTGTACTATAATCGGTCGCGGTGAGTCATTTCACCGTGGTCATTTATTTTCCGCACTTCCTTTATGCACTTTGTTATATTGTTGTTAAAACCTCGCATGGATCAATATCCTGCGGCGGTCTGCTTATTGTTTATATTCATGTTATTATTATTGTGTGAGGAGTGATATGCCGTCCTAAATTCCGAGCCTATGTGTGTCTTCGTGTCCGTCAACTTTTATTACGTAGAGTCCCAGGTTCGTATCCGGTATATAAAAAGCTGCCCTCGGAATGGTAGTTCACGCCTACCGGGAAGGGGTTCAGTTTGCGTGAGAGAGTCTTCGGATCCCGTTCTCCGTCCTGTACCGAAGGTCCGGAAAGTCTAGGCTATACGTCTCCGTACAGAGTGACCTTTCAGGTCATACTCTCTATCGTCTTTTCTACATCATCCTCTTTACGCACGCGTTTTTTTTCATTTTCATCATTTTTTACTCTTTCACTCAGAGAGGGAAACTCCATCTCTCTCTCAGTTCACCACGTGACGCGTTCACAAACTCAACACTATTATTTGATTTGAAAAGGGATATTATATGATATGTATGTTATCGGTTTTAAATTTTAATGCCCATTGAGTCTTACGACTCATGTGATTGATTCACATTTTTCAAGAAATCAGTAAAAGGTGGCTTTGGACCTCCAACGGGAGAAGGCTGGAGAGAGATGTGGGCATTTATGGTTAATCCGTCTCCATAGACTTAAGTTTTTTTTAATGGATATGTGAATACAAATCCTTGAGGAAAACTCTTTCTTGTTTATGCAAAGTATGTATTTTAAAGGGAACAATGTACAGTATGGTGATGATGTTAATTATCTGATGTACTTTTGCTTGATGAGAATGGTATGATTTATTTTTATATTGGAAGTAACGGTAGTTCGTGCCTTCAGTGTTTTGCATCAAGTCATCTCATAACTGTGAACAGAGGAAAGCCAGTGCAATACTTTCCCTGTCTTGAGAATGCAATGACTGTATATACCCATTTATCGGTATTACTAATTATTGTATATGTCCATATTTTAGCTTTCCTGTACATGATAAATATGGGCCTTCACCCCCACGTCAATATACAGAAAAACTCAGAGCATTTTAGCTCCTCTTCTTCTCTGTTCAACTCTGTTCACATGGTATCTGTAAGACCCCGATTTTCTGTACAAAATATTAAATTTCGTGAATAGTAAATTTTGAATAGTGTTGTGGCAAATAGTAAATAGTAAAGATTTTGACTATCATATAAAAATTTCAAAAAAATAGTAGTTAATTAGTAAACACCATGGTAAACGCTTTGGTCTTCTGTGCCTGACCCTAATAAAATCATTTACATGGCTTAATCAGTGATTTAAGCCTGACTTAAAAATGCAGAAAACACTATTCACACGAAAATACGACTACCTTAGAAAAATCTATAAAAATCATATTTGATAGAGCATATTGTTATTAGCAACTTTGTCATCTTGAGTATTCTTAGTAAAAATCCGTAACTCGATCTATCTACCACACCGATGAAATTACATTAATTAATATTTTCATCCTAAGATTAGTACGATTAAAAATTCAACCTCATGATAAAAAAAAATCCATAAAAATAATAAATGGGTTTCTGATTAGTTATGTAACATTTTTGTCTTCTTCGACTAACTCATTAAAAATCATTAGGTAAGACTAATTGGAGGTTCTAGTTTAAACCTGTTTAAGCTAAGCTAAATATTATTAAGCTAATTAAGCTTAATCTTTATCTAAACAAAAACACGTGGAAACGTGTTTAGTCGGCTTAAACGCGTCGTCAACATTTCTGGCCACCCGCAGCGCCGTGTCCACCTTGCTTGGAAGGAGCCTCACGTTTCTCCTTCTGTCATCTATAACCTTCTGTCATCTATAAATAGGGAGGCTTTGCCTCTTCCTATTTCCTATCTCTGTTAAGTTGCTGCTGGAAGGAAATCGCAGGAAGCTTAAGCTTAGGAGGAGTACTGTTCTTCTTCTTCCGTATCTTCCTTATTCTTCGATTTAAGGTAGGTAACCAAGGCCGAACTTCAAGTTTAAATACATAGAATGAGAGAGCACGTTGTTAAATTAGTTTGACATCAAATTATTGAAGATTATGATTCGATTTAGCATGTAATTAGCATAAGTGATTCGATTTAGCATGTAATTAGCATCAGAATCAGATACAATCACGTGTTAAATTAGTGTAAGCAACGTTAATCAGTGTTAAGTGTTAATCAGTAAGAAGATTATAATTCAATTTAGCATGAAATTAGCATCAGAAGTAGATATAAGCAACGTTAATCAGTGTTAATCAGTAAGATGATTAACCCATTTAACAAATATATATATATATATATATATATATATAGTAAATAGATGATTAAATTTCAGTTATATGCAATATTTACTTTTGTTAATTGTTAAATCATGATGATTAATCTTAGTAAATCGCATGTAATTTGGTTAAAAATTTACCGTGGTAAAATTTTGTAAAATCACCGTAGACCATTAACCTATGGCTGACTTATGGCAAGTCTTGGCCGATTAAATTATAATTTGAACCGGACACTCTATCCGGTAAATTCCCATTTTTACCGTGGGATGAATTTTTACCGTGAGATAATTTTATCCATGGTTAAACAGTGGATTACATGATTTAATCGCTGGTTTCACTACTTGAGTATAAATGGGCAAATTTTTGGCTTATATGGTATATTGTATACCGTATGTCTTTTAAATGGCCCGATCGTTATCGTTTTAACTCGATAAATGACCGATTATCCTTGGTTAATCTTCGGTCATATTTGAGCCCGGAATCGACCATTGGACATTGAACCATAATCTGATTGGTTTAATTGTCATTGGTGACCCGGTAGCCATTTTGCACAATTTAGCTTATGATTAGAATTACTATCACTTATACTTAATACGGATTCTCTAGAACCGTATATCTGGAATACGGCCTCGTACGGTCCGTATATTCGTTCTTCGGAACTTACTTCTCTTCTCTCGAACGGCTTACTGTCAACCGTTCATTCTTGACTCCGTGACTCGTTACTCGCGTGAGTACGGCCCGGTGTTTTGCCGTACGACTACCCTCAGTTTTGGGTTTCTCGTCGTGTTTATACTCTTGAATCAAAGGAGACAAGTGTCGTCCTTTACATCTTGTACTTGACAGAAATTCTACTGATTATATTGGCCATAAATGACTATGTCTAGACGGGGGATCGTAGATCCAAACGAAATAAATGCCAACGCATCATAAGGGCCCGGTCTGGTCCTGGGGAGAGCGCCCGAAAAGATAGTGAGCCCAATGGGATGTTTGTGACAGGGTGAGGCATTGCACCCGAATACTTGACTTGACATGTTACGTCTAGAACAAATTCTTGATACTTGAATCGTGCGTGGTTATTTGGTTACATGTGTAACATACTTGAATACTGGCCAATTCTCTATTATTACTTGCTCTACTTGTTCATTACTTGTGGTAATTGTCATATTTCTTGACCTTGTAAGATATTTCTTTACATTGTTTCATTTATCGTATCGTCATTCTTTATTTACTGCATTCATATAAACTGTAATAATTGGTTAATCACTTATATCTGCTTATGGTTATCTACTGAGCGCGTTAGCTCACTCCTACTGTTGTTTCCCCCTTTCCAGGTGATGATCATATCGGGGATGGACTGGAGTGACTCGAGTGTTAGTTTTAGTTGATTGAGTCAGTTTGTACCCTTAGTATTAGTGAGAGGTTGTTCTAGTATTTTGAATATTATTTGGATATAGTTGTTCTACCCAGTTGTACTCAACTTTATTATCAATAAAACTCTGATGATTATCTTTTCCAACCTTTTGTGCAATGGTTGCAATGGTTCGGAATTATTTATATTCTTGCTCGCTTGTCCCTAACTGTACGTCCCGAGTTTCCGCATCGGGGCGTGACAGTTTAGTTGGTATCAGAGCCAAGTCGCATAGACCTAGAGTCTAGTCTCTTCTCTTCTCTCTAAGGTATAGGTTCTATAAGTTCTAGGGCTAAGTTTAAGAAAACCTGACCTTGTGAGAATGGGTAGAAATCTGGGTTAAGTCATTAGCCGTAATCGTAATCTTTTCTCTAGTTCTTCTCTTCTCTTCAAGAAGTTCTGCTCTCATAAATTCTTCTCTCATAAATAATCCGAGTAATTATTTTATAGGTACTTAACTGATAATGGCAGCCAATCGTGCTGAGATGAGGAACTTGCAGCGTACAGTTCAAGGACTTACGCAAGCCTTGAATGCACTGGCTCAGGCAGGAGCTGGAGCGGCACCTCATGGCGCAGCTCATGGCACCGGTGATTTGTACCGGAATTTCCGAGGAATGAACCCGCCTAGATTCGCTGGTTCGACTGATCCCGATGAAGCCGAGAATTGGCTCGACGAGATGGCAAGGATTTTTGAGGTCATGCAATGCACCGACCAAGAGCGTGTTCTTTTGTCCATATTCCAACTGGAGCGTGATGCGCGTGCTTGGTGGGAGTCTGTTAAACCGACTCTCGGTGATCAACAAGTCTCGTGGGAGGAATTCGAGGAATATTTCAATGACAAATATTTTTCTGATCGCGTGCAAGAAAAGAAGGCCGCGGAATTCGCAGTCCTGAAGCAGCGAAGTCTATCAGTATCAGAATATGAAGCTCAGTTTTCACGGCTTTCTCGATATGCGAGACATCTCATTTCGACTGAGAGAATGAAGGCGAAGCGTTTTCTCAATGGTCTTCGGCTTCACTATATTAATCAATTGGCACCACTGGAAATAACTACATATTCCGAGATGGTGAGGAAAGCACAAGTATTGGAAGATACCTTGGAAATGACCGAAAGAATTCGTGGTGGTAACAAGAAAGAGCAACCGAAGGCACTCAAGAATGTTAAGCCTGGCACTGACATTAGCAAGAAAAGATCCTTTACTGGTTCTGGTTCTAGTTCTGGATCTGGTTCGTGGAAAGGCAAGATGCCGAGACAAGAAGACAAGAAGCTTATTTCTTCGGTACCTTTCAAGGGTATTTGCAAGTATTGTGATCGTCCTGGTCACAAGATGGAAGATTGTTGGCGCAAGCTAGGCGCATGTCTGCGATGTGGAAGTAAAGAGCACCGTATCCCAAACTGTCCTTTATTATCAGAGCAAGCTATCCCAGCAAAACCTCTGAATTTCAAGAAGCCTCAGGGCAGGCTCCAAGCTCTCCATGCTAAGGAAGCAGATATCGCCAAAGATGGTGGACTCGTCGAAGGTACTCTTGTTATATTCGACTTGCCAACTTTCGTTCTATTTGATACTGGTGCAACACATTCTTTTATTTCACGGAGATTTGCTAAGACTTTATCTGTGGAACCTGTTTTGTTGAGATCTCCGTTAGAAATATCAACCCCCATTGGTTCTAGTTCAGCTATTCAGCATTACTATCCTTCTAGTAAGGTTATGGTGAGTGATCAGAATTTCCCGGCTGATTTGATTTGCATGGACATGAAGGATTATGATGTAATCCTAGGAGCTGATTGGTTGGCTCGGTATGAGGCCAATGTTCATTGTAGTTCTTGTTCCGTGTCTTTTTCTAGACACCCCGGATTATCTTTCAAGGGAGTTAAACACCCGAGTTCTATATCTCTTATCTCAACTCTTCGTGCTGATAAATTATTGAGGCGTGGATGTAAAGCTTTTCTGGCTTTTGTTCATACGTCCCCTGAGCAGCAGAGTGAGATTAAGGACATTTCTATTGTCCGAGATTTTTCGGATGTTTTTCCAGAGGAGTTACCAGGACTTCCGCCTCAGCGTGAAGTGACATTCTCTATTGATCTTATTCCTGGATCGTCTCCTGTTTCTAAGGCCCCTTATCGTATGTCTCCTGCGGAATTGCGGGAATTAAAGCAGCAATTATTGGAATTGCTCGAGAAGGGTTTTATTCGTCCGAGTGTTTCCCCTTGGGGAGCTCCTGTATTGTTTGTTCGGAAGAAAGATGGTTCGATGAGATTGTGCATCGATTATAGGCAACTTAATCAGTTAACTGTCAAGAACAAATATCCACTGCCGAGGATTGATGAGTTATTTGACCAGATAGCGGGTGCTTCTTATTTTTCTAAGATCGATCTTCGATCTGGATATCATCAGTTGAGGATTAAGGAAGAGGATATTTATAAATCTGCTTTCCGTAGCCGGTATGGTCATTTTGAATTCGTCGTTATGTCTTTTGGGTTAACGAATGCACCGGCAGCCTTCATGCAGTTAATGAACAGTGTGTTCCGACCCTATCTTGATCGGTGGGTTGTGGTATTCATCGATGATATTTTAATATACTCTAAGAGTGAAGAAGAACATGCCGAGCATCTGAGGATGGCTTTGCAAGTATTGAGAGATCACCAGTTATATGCTAAGTTTAGCAAGTGTGATTTCTGCTACAAGAGGTGTCCTTTTTAGGACATATTATTACCAAAGATGGAATTTCTGTTGATCCCTCTAAGGTGGAAGCAGTAAAGAATTGGGAACAACCAACCAGTGTTACTGAAGTGAGGAGTTTTCTTGGCCTAGCTGGTTATTATCGAAGGTTTATTCAAGATTTCTCTAAGATTGCGGTACCTCTGACAAAGTTAACCCGCAAAGAGATTAAGTTTGTGTGGTCAATTGATTGTCAACGGAGTTTTCAAACTCTAAAGGATCGTTTGACTACTGCACCTGTTTTAACCTTACCTTCTGGTGAGGGTGGTTTCGTGGTATACACGGATGCTTCTGGTATTGGTTTAGGCTGTGTGCTTATGCAGCATGGCAAGGTAATTGCCTATTCTTCTAGGCAGTTAAGGAAGCATGAAGTTAATTATCCAGTTCATGATTTGGAATTGGCAGCAGTGGTATTTGCATTAAAGATTTGGAGGCATTACTTGTATGGTGAATCTTTCACGGTATTTTCGGATCACAAGAGTCTGAAATATTTATTTTCTCAAAGGGAATTGAACATGAGGCAGAGAAGATGGTTGGAGTATATAAAGGATTTCGACTTCTCCATTGAGTATCACCCGGGCAAAGGCAATGTGGTGGCTGATGCTTTAAGTCGGAAGCCTGTGGCTAAGTTATCCAGTCTTATGTTACAAGAATGGAAGTTACTGGAGCAGATGGCTAGTCTGGATATCAATATCGATAATGATCGGATTTTGATTTCCCAGATGCAACTTAAGCCCGAACTTTTGGTGGAAATCAAGTTATTGCAAGATATTGATCCCGAGCTAGTCAAGATTAAGGAAAGCTTGAGTAGCAGACCTGATTTCTCAATAGCCGACGATGGAAGATTATTATTTCAAGGAAGAACTTGTGTACCGGATGAGGCAAACATAAAGAATCGGGTTCTTGAAGAAGCTCATAGATCCCGATATACTATCCATCCGGGAGGCACTAAGATGTTCAAAGATTTGAAAAGATCTTTTTGGTGGCCGAATATGAAAAGAGAAATTGCAGATTTCGTG
This sequence comes from Amorphophallus konjac, assembly GCA_022559845.1. NCBI lineage: Eukaryota > Viridiplantae > Streptophyta > Magnoliopsida > Alismatales > Araceae > Amorphophallus > Amorphophallus konjac. The sequence continues at coordinate 106,156 of JAHNEJ010002335.1, read as the reverse complement.
AGTAGATGCCTGGTTTGTCAACAAGTAAAGGCCGAGCATTTCAGACCGGCAGGTAAATTGAAACCACTTGATATACCACAATGGAAGTGGGAGAGTATTGGCATGGATTTCATCATGGGTCTTCCTAAGACTCGAGGTGGTTTTGACGCAATATGGGTGATTGTTGATCGACTAACTAAGTCTGCTCATTTCCTATCTATTAAGTCCAAGTGGACAGTCGATGTTCTAGCAGCATTATATCTAAAGGAAGTGGTTAGACTTCATGGTATTCCCGTCAGCATTGTGTCTGACCGAGACCCGAGATTTACATCTCATTTCTGGAAAGGATTGCAAGAATCTCTTGGTACCCGTCTGAATTTTAGCACTGCATTTCATCCACAGACAGATGGACAGACCGAGAGAACTAATCAAATAGTGGAAGATATGTTGAGAGCTTGTATGATCGACTTCGGTGGTAGTTGGAGCGATCATTTAGCATTGATAGAATTCGCCTACAACAATAGTTACCAATCCAGCATACAGATGGCACCTTTCGAGGCTTTGTATGGAAGGAGCTGTCGTTCTCCTTTATGTTGGGATGAGGTTGGTGAGAAACAATGGCTTGGACCGGATCTTATCTCAGAATCATCACAGAATATTCGTATTATCCGAGACCGGTTACTTGTGGCTCAATCAAGGCAAAAGAACTATGTTGATAATAGAAGAAGAGATTTGGAATTCCAGATTGGTGAGCATGTATTTTTGAAGGTTTCTCCGTCGAGAGGTATTCGACGATTTGGTATTCATAGCAAGCTAAGCCCGAGGTATATTGGTCCATTCGAGATCCTTGATCGAGTGGGTGAAGTCGCTTATAGATTGGCTTTACCTCCTCAATTGTCTGGCGTACATAACGTATTCCATGTTTCTATGCTACGGAAGTACGTGTACGACCCTAGTCATATTATTCAACATGTGGATTTTGAATTAAAGAAGGATCTTACTTATGAAGAAATACCAGTGAAGATTCTGGATCGGAAGGAACAACAACTTCGGAATCGTTCCATACCAATGGTCAAGATTCAGTGGAGTCGGCGTGGAACCGAGGAAGCCACCTGGGAATCCGAGGACGCTATGCGGAAGCGGTATCCCGATTTGTTCTAAGGTGAGCTATTTATTCCCTTACTATTTTTTTGGTTCAGTGAATTTGGAGGACCAAATTCTTTAAGTGGGGGAGGGTGTAAGACCCCGATTTTCTGTACAAAATATTAAATTTCGTGAATAGTAAATTTTGAATAGTGTTGTGGCAAATAGTAAATAGTAAAGATTTTGACTATCATATAAAAATTCCAAAAAAATAGTAGTTAATTAGTAAACACCATGGTAAACGCTTTGGTCTTCTGTGCCTGACCCTAATAAAATCATTTACATGGCTTAATCAGTGATTTAAGCCTGACTTAAAAATGCGGAAAACACTATTCACACGAAAATACGACTACCTTAGAAAAATCTATAAAAATCATATTTGATAGAGCATATTGTTATTAGCAACTTTGTCATCTTGAGTATTCTTAGTAAAAATCCGTAACTCGATCTATCTACCACACCGATGAAATTACATTAATTAATATTTTCATCCTAAGATTAGTACGATTAAAAATTCAACCTCATGATAAAAAAAAATCCATAAAAATAATAAATGGGTTTCTGATTAGTTATGTAACATTTTTGTCTTCTTCGACTAACTCATTAAAAATCATTAGGTAAGACTAATTGGAGGTTCTAGTTTAAACCTGTTTAAGCTAAGCTAAATATTATTAAGCTAATTAAGCTTAATCTTTATCTAAACAAAAACACGTGGAAACGTGTTTAGTCGGCTTAAACGCGTCGTCAACATTTCTGGCCACCCGCAGCGCCGTGTCCACCTTGCTTGGAAGGAGCCTCACGTTTCTCCTTCTGTCATCTATAACCTTCTGTCATCTATAAATAGGGAGGCTTTGCCTCTTCCTATTTCCTATCTCTGTTAAGTTGCTGCTGGAAGGAAATCGCAGGAAGCTTAAGCTTAGGAGGAGTACTGTTCTTCTTCTTCCGTATCTTCCTTATTCTTCGATTTAAGGTAGGTAACCAAGGCCGAACTTCAAGTTTAAATACATAGAATGAGAGAGCACGTTGTTAAATTAGTTTGACATCAAATTATTGAAGATTATGATTCGATTTAGCATGTAATTAGCATAAGTGATTCGATTTAGCATGTAATTAGCATCAGAATCAGATACAATCACGTGTTAAATTAGTGTAAGCAACGTTAATCAGTGTTAAGTGTTAATCAGTAAGAAGATTATAATTCAATTTAGCATGAAATTAGCATCAGAAGTAGATATAAGCAACGTTAATCAGTGTTAATCAGTAAGATGATTAACCCATTTAACAAAAAAAATATATATATATAGAGTAAATAGATGATTAAATTTCAGTTATATGCAATATTTACTTTTGTTAATTGTTAAATCATGATGATTAATCTTAGTAAATCGCATGTAATTTGGTTAAAAATTTACCGTGGTAAAATTTTGTAAAATCACCGTAGACCATTAACCTATGGCTGACTTATGGCAAGTCTTGGCCGATTAAATTATAATTTGAACCGGACACTCTATCCGGTAAATTCCCATTTTTACCGTGGGATGAATTTTTACCGTGAGATAATTTTATCCATGGTTAAACAGTGGATTACATGATTTAATCGCTGGTTTCACTACTTGAGTATAAATGGGCAAATTTTTGGCTTATATGGTATATTGTATACCGTATGTCTTTTAAATGGCCCGATCGTTATCGTTTTAACTCGATAAATGACCGATTATCCTTGGTTAATCTTCGGTCATATTTGAGCCCGGAATCGACCATTGGACATTGAACCATAATCTGATTGGTTTAATTGTCATTGGTGACCCGGTAGCCATTTTGCACAATTTAGCTTATGATTAGAATTACTATCACTTATACTTAATACGGATTCTCTAGAACCGTATATCTGGAATACGGCCTCGTACGGTCCGTATATTCGTTCTTCGGAACTTACTTCTCTTCTCTCGAACGGCTTACTGTCAACCGTTCATTCTTGACTCCGTGACTCGTTACTCGCGTGAGTACGGCCCGGTGTTTTGCCGTACGACTACCCTCAGTTTTGGGTTTCTCGTCGTGTTTATACTCTTGAATCAAAGGAGACAAGTGTCGTCCTTTACATCTTGTACTTGACAGAAATTCTACTGATTATATTGGCCATAAATGACTATGTCTAGACGGGGGATCGTAGATCCAAACGAAATAAATGCCAACGCATCATAAGGGCCCGGTCTGGTCCTGGGGAGAGCGCCCGAAAAGATAGTGAGCCCAATGGGATGTTTGTGACAGGGTGAGGCATTGCACCCGAATACTTGACTTGACATGTTACGTCTAGAACAAATTCTTGATACTTGAATCGTGCGTGGTTATTTGGTTACATGTGTAACATACTTGAATACTGGCCAATTCTCTATTATTACTTGCTCTACTTGTTCATTACTTGTGGTAATTGTCATATTTCTTGACCTTGTAAGATATTTCTTTACATTGTTTCATTTATCGTATCGTCATTCTTTATTTACTGCATTCATATAAACTGTAATAATTGGTTAATCACTTATATCTGCTTATGGTTATCTACTGAGCGCGTTAGCTCACTCCTACTGTTGTTTCCCCCTTTCCAGGTGATGATCATATCGGGGATGGACTGGAGTGACTCGAGTGTTAGTTTTAGTCGATTGAGTCAGTTTGTACCCTTAGTATTAGTGAGAGGTTGTTCTAGTATTTTGAATATTATTTGGATATAGTTGTTCTACCCAGTTGTACTCAACTTTATTATCAATAAAACTCTGATGATTATCTTTTCCAACCTTTTGTGCAATGGTTGCAATGGTTCAGAATTATTTATATTCTTGCTCGCTTGTCCCTAACTGTACGTCCCGAGTTTCCGTATCGGGGCGTGACAGTATCAGAGCCATACAAGATTCTTGGGTAGCAATCCCTTCACGGTTCCATTTGAGGAGGCTTCCTCTTCCTTTAAGCCATTACAAACTCTTTCCTATTGATCGCTCTGTCTTGATTCTCGTTTAGCTTCTTCCACCAACAAGAAATCAACTTCTACTGCATTAGGTAACTTTAACTACTCTTGCTTCAGAAGTCTATATGTTCTTTGGTGTCACAATGGAATCACCGAGACTTGCTGTGTGATTAGATGGGAGAAATTATTTCTTGTGGGCCTCGTACTTCAGAAATTTTTTGGAAGGGCAGGACCTTTGGGGTTACGTTAATGGTGATATCAAGACACCGATGGATGGTGCGTCTACTTCCAAGTGGCTGATTAACAATGCCAAAATCAAGACATGGATTATGGAGTCTGTTGAAAACTCCATTGCAGTAAATCTGAGCTCTCTGACCACCGCTCAAGAAATGTGGGACTACCTCAAGCGCATTTACAAGCAAAGTAATGCGGCTCGTCTATATCAGCTGGAACAAGAGATAAGTTCTCTGTCCCAAGAATCCCGTAGTGTTCAAGAATTTTATTATGCAATGATGATGATTTGGAATGAGATGGATATGATAGATGTCAATATACCTAAAGAGGCTCTTGAGACCGTTACAAAATTAAGACAACAATCTCGCTCCAGGCAATTCCTTATGAGAATGCGACCAGAATTTGAACATATTCGGGCTGCTATTTTGAACCGTGGAAGTACTGTTAACCTGGATGAGTTTCTTCCTGAACTCCTTGCTGAAGAAACTCGTCTAAAGTCCCTGTCATCTCTTGCACCTCTTCAAGATACAGCCTTTCATGCAAGTTCACAGAAAGGTAAATTTCGGGATTTCAGCAAAGTTGAATGTTACAATTGTCATGAGATGGGACACTTTTCAAACCAATGCAAGAAAAAGAAAGGTAACGAAGCTACTGCGTTCTGCCGCTATTGCAAAGAACAAGGCCATCTGATAGATGATTGTAGAAAACGACCTCCAAAGCGTGGCAATCCTCGTGCTTATGCTGCAGTGCACACTCCCAATCCTTCCACACCTCCTGCTGCTGCATCTTCTTCTCAAGTTGAGGCACTTCCCACTACATCTGGTCAGTCTCCAACCCTTTCACCTGAACTACTTCAACAAGTTATTCAAGCACTTCATGCCTCCGGCTTCGGTGAGAAATCTTCCTCAAGCTCTTGGGTTTTAGATTCCGGTGCCACCCATCATATGACTGGCAATTTTGGTGTTTTCCAACACACTGCTCCATATGATAAAAATGAAAGTATTGTTGTTGCAAATGGGCAAACTCTTCCTGTTCAGAAAATTGGCTCTTTAACAATTACACCTTCAGATTCACCCCCCTTGTCTCTTTCAAATGTCTTATATGTTCCCACATTATCTGCTAACCTGATTTCCGTTGGTCAACTTGTAAAACAAAATTATCTTGTCTCATTCTCTTCCTCTGGATGCCTCATACAGGACCTGCAGACCGGGAAGGTGATTGGGAGAGGCCATAGAAAGGGGGAACTCTTCATCCTGAACTTCGGAGCATCCACCAACTCACATGCATGTTTTTTTGCTCCTTCTTCTCATGAAATCCATTCTGCAAATAAATTGTGGAAGCTTTGGCATTATCGTCTTGGCCATCCTCATACTTTGAAATTGAATTCTCTGTTCTCCTCTGGTGCTTTGTCTGAGAACTTTGATCAGAAGCTTGACATTAATAAAAATTGCCATGTTTGTGCTCTTTCTAAAGCTCATACTTTACCTTTTAGTAGAAGTATGGCTTGTGCTACCTCCCCTTTTGATCTCGTTCACTCATATGTTTGGGGTCCAACCTCAGTTGGTTCATTGACTTCCCTCATTCTGTCTATTTTTTTGAAGATATTCCTTACTTCCCTCATTTTTTTGAAGCTAGGCGGCTAAGAATATCTCGGAATGTCATCTTTTTTGAAGATATTCCTTACTTCCCTCATTCTGTCTATTCTGCCCCATCTATGGACTCTACTCTTCCTTTGTCCTCATTTTCTAACACCATACATGATGTTCTTCCCCCTGACAGGCACACAAGCGTTCCCCCTCTCATGCCTCCTCCTCCACCGACTCAAGATGCAGGTAATGCTCACTCTTTACAACTTTCTCCACCTCTACAATCTCCTTCCCCACCTATTAGTCTTCGTCGCTCTTCTCGCACCATCCGGCCACCAAATCGTCTTTCTTTGTTTTCTACACTTGCTTTTGTTTCTGTTCCCCATTCTTACAAGCAAGATGCTGAAAGTATGGAATGGTGTCATGCTATGAAGGAAGAACTTGATGCATTAGCATTTAATCACACTTGGGACTTAGTTCCTGCTCCTTCGAACCATCCCATCATTGGGTGCAAATGGGTATACTCAATCAAGTTGAAGTCTGATGGTTCGTTGGATCGATATAAGGCACGTCTTGTGGCACAAGGTTTTAAACAAGAATATGGCGTTGATTATGATGAAACTTTCGCCCCTGTTGCAAAAATGACTACTGTCAGAACCTTAATTGCCGTTGCTGCCATTCAACATTGGGACATCTATCAGATGTATGTCAAAAATGCTTTCCTTAATGGAGATATCTCAGAAACTGTGTATATGCGGCCGCCTCCGAGTTATTGTCCTTCTCCTCATATGGTTTGTAAATTGCGAAAGGCATTATATGGCTTGAAACAAGCACCCCGCGCATGGTTTGCTAAGTTGAAAAATGTGCTTCAAACTACCGGATATCACCAAAGTCATAATGATTATTCTTTGTTTACCACCTCCACCGCCCATGGACGCATTCTTGTCCTCATCTACGTTGATGATATTTTGATCACTGGAGATGATAAGCAGGGCATTGAAGCCCTCAAAGATGTTCTTCAGCAATCTTTTCAGATGAAGGATCTTGGTCTTGCAGCATATTTTCTTGGCTTAGAAATATCTAAACATCCACGTGGGTACTTTCTGAGTCAACGAAAATACACTCACGATCTGATAGCATTTGCTGGCCTCACTGATGATAAAACTGTAGATACTCCTCTTGAGTTAAATGTGCAATATGGCAGCACGGATGGTGATCCTATTTCTGATCCCACTCTTTATCGACGACTTGTTGGCAGTCTGGTTTATCTTACTATCACACGCCCTGATATAGCACACGCAGTGCATCTTATGAGTCAATTTGTATCGGATCCCAGGCGATTACACTTGACGGCTGTTCATCGTATCATTCGCTATCTTCGCTCTACTCCAACTTTAGGATTATCATATCTCACCACCTCGCCATCGGAATTACACGCCTTTTCTGATGCTGATTATGCAGGCTGTAAAGACACACGCCGATCTACCACCGGATATTGCATCTTCCTTGGAAGTTCTCTACTCTCATGGAAATCCAAAAAGCAATCTACTGTGTCGAGGTCTTCCACTGAAGCGGAGTACCGAGCAATGGCATCTACTTCTGCTGAAATCGTTTGGCTTCGTCGACTTTTGTCCGATTTTGGCATTTCACTCTCGTCTCCCACTCCATTGTTTTGTGACAATGAAAGTGCCGCCAAAATTGCAAGCAATCCTGTGTTTCACGAACGCACCAAACATATTGAGATCGACTGTCATTTTGTTCGGGAAAAATTTGAGCAAGGTCTTATTTCTCTGCCGCACGTTCCTTCCAAAGAACAGGTTGCTGATTTCTTTACGAAATCTCAGACGCGAAGCCGCCATGCATATTATATTAGCAAACTGATGCTGACCCACCATCAGTTTGAGGGGGGGTGTGAACAGAGGAAAGCCAGCGCAATACTTTCCCTGTCTTGAGAATGCAATGACTGTATATACCCATTTATCGGTATTACTAATTATTGTATATGTCCATATTTTAGCTTTCCTGTACATGATAAATATGGGCCTTCACCCCCACGTCAATATACAGAAAAACTCAGAGCATTTTAACTCCTCTTCTTCTCTATTCAACTCTGTTCACAATAACTTATGTATATATGATGTGTCATCCCCGAATTGTTAAAGTATTAGTGGGAATGATGTGCCACAGATAGTCATATCAAAGTAAAGGTATGAGATTTGAATTTTGTTGCAGCCATTGGATATATATGCCATACCATAGGATTTTAGAAATGTGTTGGAGAATTGAGGATTTCCTTTAGATTCCTTTCAGATGTCATACTAATTAATGTTAGTTCTCCCTTGCAAGGTTTGATAAGGAGAGATATGTTATGATGGAACCTTCTCAGATGGAAACAGTACCCTCGGACAGGACATCACCTATCGGTTGTTACGGAGGCATCATAGGGTACACCATCTCCAACTGGGACCGATGCACCAGTCGTGCCACCAGCATATTTAGGTGAATTTGCACAAAGTTTTCAAGGATTAATATAGACTATGCAACTATAAGCTCAGACCCAGGCCACAATGCAAGTCCAATTGCAGACCTGTTTCAAAGATCATCAGTCCGAGCTAGCAGGAAGTATATTGATTGAGAAATTTAAGAGTACGGGACTCCTTTTAAAGGGGAGAGTTGAGCAGAAATTGTAGAAGGTTGGATAAGGAAGATTGAGAAGATTTTCAAAATTATTAGACGTGTAGAACGAGATAAAGTGGTATTAATGTAAGTTAATCTATTGAGATCATTTGTATAAGCTATGATTTGTTGGATATGTTCGATAAACTCTGTAAAGTTATTTGTAAGTCATCTATAAGATTTGCATATCCAACAATTGAATTAGATAATTAAGACTTCTACAAATTAAGGTTGGCCATGTTATGTTAAAAATAGTTGTTAACTCAGTATTATTATCTGATTTGAAAATTGATATTATATGATATGTATGTTATCGGTTTTAAAACTTGTTGAGTCTTAGGACTCACGTGTTTGATTCACACATTTTTTCTGGAAATCAATAAAAGGGTGACTTTGGACCTCCGACGGGAGAAGGTTGGAGATAGATTTGAGCCTTTTATGTTTAATCCGCCTTCATAGACTATAGTTTCTTTTGAACAGATATGTGAATATGGATCTTGGAGGAAAACTCTTTCATGTTCATGGAAAATATGCATTTTGAAGGGAACCCTGTACAGTGTGATGTGAGGAAGATATTAATTATCTGATATACTTTTGATTGATGAGAATGGTAACGTGTACTTTTATATTGGAAATAGCGATTGTCGAGTCTTTAGTGTCTTGCAGTAAGTCTATCTCACAACTTGTGTACGTACGACGTGTCATCTCTAAATTGTTAAAATATTAGTGGGAAGAGGGTGTCACAATTCCTCCCTTAAAACCTGTCCCATGCCGACGATGGCAACTCTCACCCTCCAGAGCTATCTTAGTGCTTCCACAGTAGTTTGGAGGCTCGACCTACCCACATGAACGCATGCTCCTCTTTCTCAAGCTTTGTATGTTACCCCTTTTTTTCTCAGGCTCCGTAATCCCATTTCTATGGACAATGTATCCCCTCTGCTTCAGTTTCCAAGAATATAAATTCAAGTGTAATATACGCAAAACATTCTAAAAATAAAAATTTATGATTTTATTCAAGATTTTCTTCTAACCCTCGATGAACAACTCATGAGAAAGGTTAATAAAAGTTTGATTTGACTCATTTGACTAAGTAAAAGAGTCAAACTTGAACAAACTTTTAGGCTTGGTTACTAAAAGAGCCGAGCTTGAACATAGGAATGCTCGACAAGTTTTTGTTATATAATAATTTACTAATTTATTTATAATTAGGCAATACTTTATCTAATATTATGATTGATATATAGATATAAGAGAGAAATACTTATTTCATTCATTTTTATTTATTTAGTAGTTCAAACAAATCGATAAACAATAAATAACTTAAGATCTGATTGAGTATTTAAAGAGCTCGAGTAAGATTTGATTATTAAACAAGTCAAGAATGAATAAAGTAGGACTCTTGACTAATTATGTGTTAGGGATATGGAGTACCCAGACGAGGAGGACAACCAGCAGAGGAGGAAGAAGGAGAGAAGAAGAATCACACAAGAACACACATGGATTTTTTACGTGGTTCGGAGGCAAGATGCCTTCCTACGTCCACGGCCGCAACAGGATTCCACTAAGATAATCACAGACTAGAGTTACAATACAATGAGAGAGCCCATCCTTTTATACTAAGAGATTAGGGCGTCATAAGTCAGGGCATCAAGGATAATAATACCCCTGATCAACAGAAATCCTCTTCCGAGATACATCAGATGCGCATGCTCGCCTGTCCCCCCGGATGCTCTCCTGGGACCGAGTATGCCCTCCAGCGACTGCAGATGCTCCCCCACCATCAGTCAGATCAAAGCATTGCCAAGGCAAGGTCGACGCATTGCCAAGACAAGGTCGACGCATCCCAAGTGATATCGACTTGCCTTGAACCCGCAATGCATGCTTCCCTGACGCCAGTGATGCTCTCCTGGGACAATGAATGCCCTCCAGTGACAGCATGTGCTTCCCTGCTAGACCCGGATAGCATATGCTCCCCTGGAGTAACGAATGCTTCCCTGGCACTGAAAGATGCTCCCCTGGAGCAGCGAATGCTCCCCTGGAGATGCGATATGCTCGCCATGCTCCCCTGAGCTGAGGATGCTCCCCTGGAGCAGTGGATGCTCCCATGGGGCAGCGATTGCTCCCCTGGAGCAGCGAATGCTCCCTTGGAGATGGCATAAGCTCGCCATGCTTCCCTGATGCTGTGAATGCTCCCCTGGAGCAGTGGATGCGCTCCTGAGGTAGAGTGTGATCCCGTGCAGAGGCGCACGAATGAAAGAGTTCTGACTCCACACTCTAACAATCTCCCACTTGGAGTCTGAACTCCAAAGAAAGCAAACCTCTCACTGTATTAACCCTGCTCAATATAACAATGGAAATAAACTGCTACGGCATCCCTCCATCAATCATCCATGGAGGCCAACTGAGGCTTTGCACAGCCTCAGTTTCTCTGTGATCACCACCTTGGTTAACATGTCTGTTGGATTCTCTGCACCAAATATTTTCTCCAGCAGCAAAACATCATCTTCAAGCAAACCACGAATGAAGTGATACTTCAGTTGTATGTGCTTAGTCCTTGTATGAAAGACTGGGTTCTTGGCAAGGTGAATTGCACTTTGACTGTCACAAAACAGCACACTATTGCTTTGTTCCTTGCCTAACTCCTTCAGAAAATTTTTCAGCCATACCATCTCTTTGCTAGCTTCAGAGATAGCAACATACTCTGCTTCTGTTGTTAAGAGAGCAACAACCTTCTGAAGTTTTGAAACCCAACTCACTGTAGTGCCACCCAAGGTGTAAACATAGCCAGTGGTACTTCTTCTGGTGTCCAGATCACCACCAAGATCTGAATCAACAAAACCTTGTAAGATAACATCACTTTTCCTGAAACAAAGTGATTTGCCTGAGGTGCCTTTTAGGTATCTCAGAATCCATTTCACTGCCTCCCAGTGTTGCTTGCCCGGATCTGCCATATGTCTGCACACAACTCCCACTGCATGTGCTATATCCGGCCTGGTACAAATCATGGCATACATCAGACTTCCTACAGCTGATGCATAAGAAATTTTCTTCATGGACTCTTGCTCTTCAGCAGACTTTGGTGACTACTCTTTAGACAGCTTGAAGTGACTTGCCAAAGGAGTGCTAACTGGTTTTGCATCCTGCATGTTGAATCTGCTCAACACCTTCTGGATGTAACCTTCTTGAGATAGCTTCACAGTGCCAACTGTTCTATCCCTCACAATTCTCATCCCAAGAATTTACTTTACTGCTCCTAAGTCTTTCATAGCAAATTCCTTTGATAATTGTATTTTCAGATTGTTAATCTCTGTCGTACTTGATCCTGCTATAAGCATATCATCCACGTACAACAACAATATGATATAACAATTATCAAACTTCTTAAGATAACAACAATGGTCCATATTGCACTTAATGAAACCATTATTACATATGAATCCATCAAACTTCTTGTATCACTGTCTGGGGGCTTGTTTCAGACCATACAAATTTTTCTTAAACTTGCATACAAGGTTTTCTTTGCTTGGGACTGAAAATCCTTCTGGTTGCAACATGTAGATGTCTTCCTCCAAGTCACCATGGAGAAAAGCTGTCTTCACATCTAGTTGCTCTAAATGTAAGTTCTCAGCAGCAACAATGCTCAACACCAGTCTAATAGTGGTTAGTTTCACAACTGGAGAAAAGATCTCAGTGTAGTCTATACCTTCCTTCTGCTGGAAGCCCTTCACTACCAACCTTGCTTTGTACCTCTTACTGTCATCAGGTTCATCTTTGACTCTGTAAACCCACTTGTTATGCAATGCCTTCTTGTTCTTAGGGAGTTTAGTTAGCTCCCAAGTCTGATTCTTTTGCAATGAGTTCATCTCATCTTTCATGGCTAACTCCCACTTAACCGAATCTGTAACCTGCATTGCTTCATCATAACACTCGGGTTCACCTTCGTCAGTCAACAGTAGGTAATGCAAAGATGGAGAATACCTTTGTGTAGGCCTAGGTATTCTTGCAGATCTTCTCAGTTGTACCGGTGTACAAGGTTGTGCTTCTATTTCAGATACATCATGTATCTTATCATTCACATCATCTTGTGAAATTTCTTCTAGCTCATCCTGTCCACCATTCTCATTTTGTTTCCCTGCACTGTCAGATTCTACAACAGCCCTGTCTTTGTACAAGGCATTTTCATTGAATATAACATTTTTCCTTCTGAGAATTTTTCGATTTTCATCATCCCAAAATTGATATCCAAACTCATCAGAACCATATCCAATAAAAAAGTACTTTATAGACTTAGCATCTAGCTTATCCCTGTCATTAGAATCTACATGCACATATGAAACACAGCCAAAGACTCTCAAGTGTGAAAGATTTACCTCTTTCCCTGTCCAGGCCTCCTCTGGAATTTCACCATCCAAAGGGACAGATGGTTCTCGGTTTATCAAGAAAGCTGCTGTGTTAATTGCATCTGCCCAAAATATTTTTGGCAGTCCGGCATGTATCCTCATACTCCTAGCCCGTTCATTCAAGGTTCTGTTCATGCGCTCGGCAACTCCATTCTACTGTGGCGTTCTTGGAACAGTTCTTTCCATCCTGATACCACTAGCTGCACAAAAGTTCTTGAATTCTTTGTTGTCATACTCTCCACCATTGTCTGATCTCAGACACTTCACCTTCAAACATGTCTCATTCTCTACAAGGGTCTTCCAATTTTTGAAAGTAACAAATACATCAGATTTCCTTTTCAAAAAATAAACCCATACCTTGCGAGTAGAGTCATCAATGAAAGTGACATAGTAGAGTGAGCCTCCAAGAGATGGTACTGGTGAAGGACCCCATACATCTGTATGTACAAGCTCTAGCTTCTGTGTCTTCAAAGTTCTAACTGTCTTTGAGAATGTAACCTTCTTTTGCTTCCCAAAAATGCAGTCTTCACAAAGACCAACTTCCACATATTTCAAGTCAGATAATTTTCCTTTTGACAGCAGTACCTTCATCCCTTTCTCACTCATGTGACCAAGCCTGCAGTGCCATATATTGGAGTCAACTCCTGAATTTGCCACTGCCACTATATCTTTGTTGTTGCTAGCCATGTAGAGAGTACCCATCTTGTTGCCTCGTGCTATAATCATAGCACCTTTGGTGATCTTCCAAGATCCACCCATAAAGGTTGTGACATAACCTTCATCATCAAGCTGTCCAACAGATATCAAGTTCCTCTTCAAACCAGGTATATGCCTTACATTCTTTAACTTCCACAAAGTGCTATTTGTGGTCCTTACATTGACATCACCCTTCCCTACAATATCTAAAGGCTCATCATCAGCAAGATAAACCTTCCCAAAGTTTCCAGCAACATAATTTTGCATACTTTCTTTATGTGAGGTAGAGTGAAACGACGCACCTGAGTCAAGAATCCATGACTCTAAAGGAGTGTCAACTCAAAGAACTAAAGCATCTTGAACTTGCTCTGCTGTAGTTGCATTGGCAGACTCTTCATTATGGTTTTTGTTCTTTGGAGCCTTGCAATCTTTCTTTAAGTGTCCCTTTTTACCACAATTCCAGCACCCATCACCACCAAACTTTGATTGACCTTTCTTCTTGGACCTAAATCTGCTCCTATTTTGACCCCGCTGTTCTGTTCTTCCCCTGCTCTCTGTATTCAAGGCAGAACCTGAGACTTCACCTGATTCCCTTCTGCGAATATCTTCGCTTAGAATCAGGTCTCGAACCTCATTAAGCTTCAACTTGCTCGAACCGGAAGAACTACTTACAGCCGTCACAGTTGCACCCCAACTTTCAGGTAAGGAGGATAAAAGAATCAATGCCCTAATCTCATCATCAAAGTTTATTTCTACAGAACTCAACTGAGTTGTAATCACATTGAATTCATTGATGTGGTCTGTAACAGAAGCACCTTCGGCCATCTTCAGATTAAATAAACGACGCATCAAATATACCTTGTTTGAAGCCGAGGGCTTTTCATACATATTTGATAGCGCCTTCATCAATCCTGCCGTGGTCTTCTCGTTCACGATGTTGAAGGCGACGTTTCTGGCCAACGTCAAGCGAACAACTCCGAGTGCTTGTCTGTCTAGTAGATCTCAATCTTCCTTCTTCATCCCTGCCGGCATCGTTCCAAGAAGCGGCTCAAGCAGCTTCTTCTGATACAAGTAGTCTTCGATCTGCATCTTCCAGAAACCGAAGTCCTTGCCATCAAACTTGTCGATCCTCACCTTTCCTTCATCCGCCGCCATTACTCCCACTACTCCCTCGAACCAGAACAAGGCTCTGATACCAGTTGTTAGGGATATGGAGTACCCAGACGAGGAGGACAACCAGCAGAGGAGGAAGAAGGAGAGAAGAAGAATCACACAAGAACACACAGGGATTTTTTACGTGATTCGGAGACAAGATGCCTTCCTACGTCCACGGCCGCAACAGGATTCCACTAAGATAATCACAGACTAGAGTTACAATGCAGTGAGAGAGCCCATCCTTTTATACTAGGAGATTAGGGCGTCATAAGTCAGGGCATTAAGGACAATAATACCCCTGATCAACAGAAATCCTCTTCCGGGATACATCAGACGCGCATGCTCGCCTGTCCCCCCGGATGCTCTCCTGGGACCGAGTATGCCCTCCAGCGACTGCAGATGCTCCCCCACCATCAGACAGATCAAAGCATTCCCAAGGCAAGGTCGACGCATTGCCAAGACAAGGTCGACGCATCCCAAGTGATATCGACTTGCCTTGAACCCGCAATGCATGCTTCCCTGACGCCAGTGATGCTCTCCTGGGACAATGAATGCCCTCCAGTGACAGCATGTGCTTCCCTGCTAGACCCGGACGGCATATGCTCCCCTGGAGTAACGAATGCTTCCGTGGCACTGAAAGATGCTCCCCTGGAGCAGCGAATGCTCTCCTGGAGATGCGATATGCTCGCCATGCTCCCCTGAGCAGTGGATGCTCCCCTGGGGCAGCGATTGCTCTCCTGGAGCAGCGAATGCTCCCCTGGAGATGGCATAAACTCGCCATGCTTCCCTGATGCTGTGAATGCTCCCCTGGAGCAGTGGATGCGCTCCTGAGGCAGAGTGTGATCCCGTGCAGAGGCGCACGATGAAGAGTTCTGACTCCACACTCTAACATTATGAGCTCCACTCAATAATAAACGAATCAAGTTTGAACAACACGGTACTATGTCCAACTCGATTCATTTACAGCCCTACCGGTCACAACTCATATGGCCGTGTATACTGATATTGGCCCTTTTGCTGAAGCCTATTAAGATGATCAAGTCAGATGATTAAGGTTACCGGAGCTTTTCATTGGCTAATGTTTATAGTTGAGTAGAGTCTATGCGTTCCTCTTCTTCTTATGATAAATTTATTTTGACTTCTAGGGAATGACTTTTAGTCTTGAAAGTCGCATTCATCAAAATTCAAAAATAAATGAGTCATTGTCGAGTCAAACTTTTCTTAAAATTATTTTTTAATTTTAGAGAGATATAAGGCCAGAAAATCTATCTTTTGAAAAACTTAAAAAAACTATTATAAAAGAGTTTCTTCTATTTTTATAGATTTTTTTTTAAAAATCAAAACCCAAGTACTTTCTCAAACACGCCATTAGTAGAGTTAAGAAAAAAATTTTTAACCAAAATTTATAAGTTTTATCTCGATTGCTTAAGGGTACCATTGTAGAAGCATCTAGAATTTCTTCACATTTGTCTCATTTCAGAAGTTTTTTTAACCTTTAGATTAAGTGAGGGTAATATTTTATAAAGGTGTCTTCGGATTTGGGAAAATCTTGGATTTCAGAGACATCGGGTTTCTCTATTTTGTAACAATTTAAACGATTCTTAAGTAAGTGAGTAGGAGGCGAGTGAAGTTATGATTCAGAAATATGCGCCTACAAAATCGACATGTTTCAATCCGTTATTTGTGTATATTGAGGTGGCTTTAATGTCATAAAATGATCAAAACTGATAATTTTTAAATTAATAAAACCAAACATTTTATTAATATGTAAATTTAATAAAATTTGTTCACATAAGAACACTCCTTAAAATCACAATGTCATGGATACTGTATTTAAAGGAAAAACAAACATGCTACTATACAATGGATAGTTATGGCATTACCAAAAAAAAAAAAATCCTCGTGATACATAGAATCCATAGGGTGGATTAATCATAGCTTAACGCAAGCCATCGTTGCCCCCAAAATACGATTCCAAGGTTTAGAAAAGTCGAATCAAACACAACCACTAAATTCTCTGCTGATATGTGTGCAAGGAAACAAAGGGGCAGAGCCTTTTAAAAGGTTTCCATTATTAAAACTACGTGAGGTGGTCCGGGTTACAGACGTGCTGCGCCACGGGTTCGGGAGCACTGATTCCCCTATTGAAGTGGGGTGAGATGTGGACCGGGTGGATCTCAGCATCTTGTAAAGTCACCCTCGGCGTGGGATTCGGTTATTGTTGTAAATGGATTGGGTTCAGTTGAGGTTGAGGGTGAGGGTGAGGGTGAGGTTGATTAATATTATATTTTATTTATAAAATTTTTATAAATTTTATATTTAGATAATATTTTATTATTTTTATGTATATAGATGCGAGTATATCTATCGTAGATATAAATATACTATTCGATATATGTATTCGTCTAAAAACATGAGTTTACGTCTACGGTTAAAGGAAGATAAAATTCATGAAAATTGATAAAAGAGAAGTCATGTCAATTCTTTATTTTTTAAAGTAATTTTTATATTTTATAAAAATATCTTTACAATTTTAATAAGAAAGTAAAACTCAAGAACATAACAAGATGAATAGCGGATTGTGTTCACGCCAAAATCATAGTCCTAATATGTACAATGATTTATTAAGAATGAGTTCTGATGGACTATGACTTTGGATACACCAAATCTATATTTGATCGATATATGAAATGATTATTTTAAAAATATTTAAATCTAAATTTATATTAATTTATTTAAATATTAAATAACTCGTCGCGAGTCATCTCAAGACGTGAATAATCTTAGGACGCATATCTAACGTAGGAGCACAATACTGCCTGTCATCATATACACATGTAAAATCTAGCATATGAGGAGGAACCTAACGTAGTTGCACTCGTCTACCCATTGGGCAGAGACTTGGGTTTAAATCTAGCAATATCCAACTCACACGCACATCTCTTTTCTCGAGATCAATAAATTTCGAATCCATTTCGATCCTCCTAAATGATTAAATGTGAGTTAAATAAGACCTGTCGAGAGTAGAACTTGAGATTTTCTTACTACGAGGAAGGTCCTTATCGATCAACTCACTTGACATCTTTACTAGTCAAATGCCAAGATTGCTAGTTTTAAGAAAAAGAGTTATTCGTGAGTTGGACATCGTTAGATGTGAACTTAAATATCTTCCATTCTTGGTAGATCCCGAGTACTAATGTGCTAGATCCCCGTCGTAAAAAATTTAAGTGTACATGTCAAATTGATCAAACATGCTACTCCATCCGGAGATGGGCTTGGTTGAAAGCAATGTAGATGGCTAGCTTGGTATGAACAAGAATGGTCTAAGACGACGTGCGTTGATCATAAACCTGTCTCTTAAGAATGTCCATCCATAACTTAACGTCCTCATCGAAGTGATCATAAACCCATGAAAGGCCAATCATAATCAAATGCATATGGACAGGGAAATGGAAATCATAATCAAATGCCCGCCATTGTCAAAGTGTCAATACTCAGATTTTCGTTTCTCCTCTCTTTTCCAGAGATCATCGTCATGCGCAGGTTGATGCGGGGCGGTGGCCTGTGAGCTCCATTCCAGGTGCAAAATGTCGACACGTCGCACATATTTATATCCTTTTCAAAGAGTACCCATCTGATTGACGTCAGCAGTGAGATCCGTTCATATAGTAAAAAAGAATAAGATGAGAAAAATGATTAGTACGTAACTTGGGACAATTACACACCTATATATTAATTAATTTAATTTCTTAAAATATTTTTGTTGACGTGTTTCTCTCGTCCTCTCAAATTTGTTGTATAAAATACACTCTTATTTGACAGTTTAAAAAAATTAAATTTAATAGATACTATTAGACTCAAATTTTTTTGAATCATTTTTTTTTATTTTAAATTTTATTAGACCGTCGGACGAAGGTATTTCTTATACGATAAATTAGGGAGACGTGAATCTCACGTCACAAAAAAATTAAGTGTGTAGTTGACTAGAGTGTCCACTAAATATAACTCGTAAAGATCGGTTTATTATCAGAATAGCGCCTGCGAATTTTTCACCCAATGAAAGAGAAATTCGTGAGACCCACACTCTTTCCTCACACACATTCACTCTAATCGAGATCGGACACCATGTTCGATCCTCTGAAGTCGAACACGGTATCGAACGTGATGTCCCCAACCGAAAAATAAAGTGGCCCTAAGATAATATTATCCGGAACTCATTTTAAACCGGTAAAATTTAATGAACGGTTCGTAGTCAGCTTACCATTGGAGAAGGTGATTCGTTGATGCTTTAAACCAAAGTTCTCCGTATCGATCATTCTTGTCGACTCAATCTAATTGAGATATGATATGATAATGGACTCGTACCGACTCGGATTTGATTCGAAGATATTCGAACCCTCGTAAATTGAGTTAATCGTCTCGATCTGACTCGAATAAAATACGATACAGTCTACTCACAGTGAGTTACGAGGATACAACAAATCCTGCTTCGAACACAGGTTACGCCACCTGGTCAGATGTACGGAAGACCGACCTTTTCGGATCCTCCTCAGCCGCACGGGAGGTGGAACTTGGGAACTGGAGTGGACGGGTGTTACTCCGGTAACTCGACCGGCGGAAGAACGTTACGGCACACCATTCGAAGGTTGGTTGAAGACACCAAGGAGAATGAGCCAGTTAGGAGAAGAAACACCCTCGAGTCTCCACTCCATTACATCTATAAATACCCCGCCCTTACTCGGGGACTTGCCCCCTCGCTGGTACTTACCCGACGTTTTCGCTTCCGAACCACCCGCCCACCTGTCCGGATCGACCCTCGGAAGAACCCTAGAGCGCGGCAGGAGGCGATGGCGATCGAGGTCTTGGTTAAGGCGGCCAGCGGTTCTCCCGACGTCCTCGGCGACTGTAAGTCCCGCCCTCCCCGCCCGCAACGATCCCCCTCCCATGGTGTACTTACCCTGTCTCATCTTTGTCTGTCCTTCTTCCGCGGCATGAAACGGGGGACCTGAGCAGGTCCCTTCTGCCAGAGGGTGCTGCTGACCCTGGAGGAGAAGAATGTCCCCTACGAGACGAAGCTGGTCGACCTCGGCGACAAGCCCCAGTGGTAAGAGATCGACGCCTCTTCCTTTCGCGCATGCCGAATTCTCCCTCTCTTTTTTTGCGTAGTTGGTGGGTGGGTTCGACTCATCTCGGAATCGCCAATGCGTTGGTTTCTGGGCATTTGTGGATCGAACAGGTTTCTGGAGATCAATCCTGACGGGAAGGTGCCGCTGATCAACTTCGGAGATGGCAAGTGGATCGCGGACTCCGACGTCATCACGCAGCTGATAGAGGAGAAGTATCCTGAACCCTCCCTGGCGACATCGCCTGAGTTTGCATCTGTGTGCGTGTTTGCTACGTCTTGATCTCTATGCTTCTGTACTTCTACCTTCTCTTTATTTCGTGCCATCGTCTGATTCCGTATGTGGATCATGTGTATGCCCATGTGTGTTCATTGTTTTTCATAGTTGAAACGAATCCACAGGCCATGTATATTTTGGTTTGTCGTGTTCTGATACTCCCGCGTTGTTCCATGGATGCTCTTTACTTTAATATGCGAACATCTTTGGCATAAGGTATCCGAATAAAGGTCTAAAATTAACATGGTGGGTGCGGGAGGCCATAACGCATACTGTTTCTGCTAAACTGCTGTCGGTTCATGTCTTGGTCTATCTCTCCGTTGCAGTAGAACATGTGGGATTCTGCTGCCAAACGATCTTTAGATGTAGCACTGACTTCAACATGAAGTGAAACCAACTTCTATTTCATTTCAATTGTTTGGAGGTGATAATGCCCGGTTATGCCTTTTAATCAATTTACCGTGGATAGTTGGCTAATTTACAATGACGTCTTTATTTCATATCAATACTTGATAAAATGAAAGAAATTTCTGCTCAATTTTGGGAGTTCGGAGAGGATAATGCATGTCGCTCCTTGTGAATCAATTTAGTGTGGTTGGTTGCCTGATGTACCTAGATACTTTATTTGTTTTTTATGGCAATTCCTCACCAAAAAGTTTGTGAGGCTATCCACGAGCAATGTGTTTGGTTGCCCGCTCAGTGTTTGTGTTGGTTTTCTGAAAGTTAGAACATATTTTAAAGTTTCAACCACTTTTCCTTTTGTATTTTTGCAAGTTTGCCTTTCTGAACAGCATTTCTTGTGAGGTTGTAACAGTACTGAAACTTCCCATTGGCTATCCTTTGTTATTGCATTTTATGGGATTATCATCTTTGAATTATGGGATTTTAGCTGTAAGACATCTGATGAAATTGGAGCTGGAATTGAGATCGCATTCAACTAAGGTAGCTGAACATAGGCTAATTTGCCTGAGGAAAATCTTTTTCATGATCATACTTAAATCCATGTCTTGTATGTCAGTATATGTGTGTGTGTATTAGATATCTTTTTGTAATATATGGAAAGAGGAATTCCGGCTACCAAAACAATCAATGTACTGGGGAGCCTTAAACAATCAACTTCTGATTCTTCCCCTCCCTTCCCTGAACTCAACCTGCAACATTGCCCCTCCTTGGTCTCCTCTTCCTCCATGTTGACAAATCTTCATATAACAGTATATTCTGAACCTTGTTGATACATGATGGTACTAAAAAAACATCTTTTTTGCATTTTAGCTTAGGAAGTAGAGACCCTTAGTATATTTCATACACGTCTTTATACATGTTCCATGTTATGGAAGTAGATTGTACCTCATTGGTTAGAAAATTGAATTATTTCATATTGAATATTTCATCTGGAGTCCAATTTTGAATAATTTTTAAGGGCAAGGATGCAGATAAGGTTAGGGATATTCTGTCATCTTGGATAACAAGTAATTTTCAACCCTGTTGGGCAGGATTTACTCATTTCTACATCTGACCCCTGACCCCTCTCATAAGCACTCCAACCTGCTCCTCTTCCAAAACAATTTCAATTGTAAACTTGCTCTTTGCTTCACACTTGTTCCTGTTACTGTTCCTGTTTCTTACTACTTGCTTCTATGATTCAATGTGACAGATAACCTTTTGCATGCTACTTGTTGTGGTAGAGTATACTATGCTCTGTTATTATTTTCTTTAATAGATGTCTAGGTTCTCTCTTCATGCACTGTTGTTTTTCTTAAATTAATCTCCTAATAAAGAGGATCAAAGTGTATAGGCCTTGGGGTGTGTTTTGTGCCATTTCTATTTTGAAGAAACTTTATATTACATAATCTCTGGACTACTCAGATTCTTACATAGACCTTGGGCAAATGGAGCTGACAATGGAAGCTTCAGGAAAAATACAAGCTCTCTCTCTCTCTCTCTCTCTCTCGCGCGCGCGCGCGCGCTCACGCATTTGTTTGTTGGGGAACATGACACAGATGCTGGGTCATACAATCTTCGCTGGAGCCAGTTCTAGCTAAAAATAAATAAATTGGCTTTATCTTTCTAGTGAGAAGTTGCATAGAGCACGCTATGAAACTCTCTCTCTGCTTCCCAAAGAAAGGTACATCGTTAAATTGAGGTTGTGCATCACAAAACTCATTCCGCATGCAATTTCAATGTCATTCTTTACCTTCTAATTACTGACTGGATCCTTGAACATGGATTGCATGATTTGGTGCAACTTCAAGATCTCTCTTGGGTCTCAGATTGCTTCTCTTTTCATCTGAGAGAGCAAGTTGCTTTAGAAAATTTACCTGCTCTGTCTGACGTTTCAACAAGTTTTCTTTTCCTTGACTTTCTAAGATAGTTTCAAGAAGTGGATAGCAAGCTTCTTTCATTTTATTTGGTGGATGGTCAAATTGGCCACTCTTTGATATTTGATTGTCCCTTGTCCTACTACAGGGGGTTATTTTTTAAAAAAAGTGGGTAGTACTACTATTGTATTAAAAGAAAAATGGGATGTACAAGTATAGGTAATGAGCTCCCAAAAAAATCCATGTATAAAATACACAACAAGATGGTGTGGGACACCCTAACCCCCTAGCAAAATAAAAGGAAAGGAGTTGAGAGAATTCACATTACAAAACAACTCCACCCATTCTCTCACTATGTCACAAATGAAAGAAACAAGAGAGTCCCTCTGCTCTAGCCTCCCTCCTATAGATCCTATTGCTCTGTTCACCTCACAAAGATCAAAGAGTAGCATGCATGATCAGTCACCACACAATAGAATCTCCTCTAAGGGGTCATCTCCGACCTCACGTTGAAATGAAGTGATGCACCTCTCCCTGCTGGCCAAGGACACAACGGGCTCTCGTAGCAAGTCCCTCCCACACCTCCTGTGAGTAGGAGCAACCTACAAATAAGTGATTCAAGGTTCGTCTTCTTGTCCACATAGGCAGTAGGTCCGCTAGATACCCTGGAGGAATTGGATCAATTTGTCTCAAGTGGACAATCTCTCGTGAGAAATTCTCAAAACAAGGACCTTCACCTTCAGAGGACTCTGCGGTCTCCAAACATGAGGGACAAGGCGGTGGCGCATCCCTCCATCAGAGATATTGGTGTAAGCCGAACTCACTGAGAAGGCCCCCTCCCTACCCCACCTTTTGGTCAACCCATCTTCCCTGCCAGAATGAGGGGTGTAGGCGAGAAAGAAGAGCAAAAGGTCATGGAGCTGCTCCATCTCGTCGAGCTTGAGGTCCCTCATAAAGATCGGTACCTAAGTGCTTCCTAAAAGCTAGGAGTCAAAACCCGGGCGATCGATAGCTGAAACTGCAAAGAGGTTGGGAAAAGAAGCCTCTAACATGAAATCGTCGCATCATCTGTCCTTTCAAAAAAGTCACTGGTCACCTTTCCCTAGTCAGACTCGTACGTCGGAGGAGATAACATCCCTACAAATCAAAACGCCACGCCAAATCAGTGAAGTCTGAGACTATGTTGTTGAATCCAAATCCCAACTCTCTTGTTGAGATATCTCTACGTGATAACCTGCGCTCACAACCCCTCATCGCTTGTCCCTAGCATCCACAACCACTTACACAAGAGAGCCAGATTAAAATCTCTCACATCCTTGATCTCCAGGCCTCCCTCTTCCTTGATGGCAGTCACCCCCCCCCCCCAGTTGATATTATGCCAACCCCTACATCTTCCCTCCACTCCCATGCCAGAAGAATCTCCCCTCAATAGACTCAATCTTCTGCATCATTGTCTTCGGGATTTAGAAGACAGAGAGAAAATAAATACATAAGCTATCCAAAATTGATCTTCAAAGTACTAACCTGCCCCCATAAAATAGCAGTCTAGTCTTCCAACTAGCCAACTTGGGCTCATATCTATGTATGATAGGAAGCCAATCAGCACACCGCAGAGCGCCTGGGAATAGAGGAAGACACAGGTTGGAGATAAGAAAAGCTCCTAAGTGACAGCCCAAAGTGCACGCTGCCCTCTGAAGAGTCTTGCCCTCCATGTTAACCCCACAAGCATATTATTGTTGAAGTTAACCTTCAACCCAGTGAACTCCTTCAGCAACTCTAGCAAAAGTCTAGTCACATAAAGTTGTTGCTCATCCTCAGTCAGGAACAAGATAGTATCATGTACATACTACAAGTGAGTGACTAAGGGCCCACCCCTCCCTATTTGAAATCTCTGATCACACCAGAAGCCTCTGCTTTCAGCCACACCCTACTCAGCACATGAGCCACAAGCATAAAGAGAAGAGGAGACATAGGATCTCCCTATCGAAGACCTCTACCATTGTGGGAAAAAGGAGACGGCTTCCCGTTGACAAGGACAACAAATGAAGCAGAGGAAATATAGGCCTAGACCCAACCGATCCACCTCTATCCAAAGCCCATCTTTTCTAACACATTAAATAAGCATAGCTAATTGACCCTATTATAATAAGTCTTCTCGAAGTCCAATTTGAGGACCATTCCTTTCCTACTCTGAGTTTTCATATCCAATAAGTGCTCATGGGCCACCAAGAAATTATCTTGAATATGCCTCCCCCTGATGAAGGCTTCCTGAGAGCAATTGACCACCCTGTCCATAACTCTAATTAACCCCCTAGTCATTATCTTGGTGATAATCTTGTAGGTGCCATTCAAAAGACTAATGAGCTTGAAGTCCATTTTTTTTATCCCCTTGGCTAACATCGTGTTCTTTCATTTGGAATCTAAGATACTGCTATATAACCCAGCACTTTTTTCTTATTGCCACTTGCATATTTTTTCATTAAATTATTTTTTCATGTTTTCCCTTCATGTCTGAATAAGAATAGATAAACATATTCTGAGGAGAATAGGAAGTTGTTTGAGGCAAGCTCAGTGTTTCTTTTAGTATCGAATAGAATCCCCTCCTTGTCGGGTATGTCAGATGCATCTTGTAGCTGACTTTTTTATTATTATGCTTGCTAGTGTGGAAGAACTAGATGCAGTTAGCTGAACATTTTCTCTTCTATATATAGAACCTGGAATGCTTTCAACGCTCCAACATTGCCTCATACTCTCCTAACATACTTTCTGATTCTTCAGGGGTTCAAAAATATTTTCTTCGTTTATCAAATTTTTGAAAAGCAAGGATTCGGATGATGGTTCAGAGCAAGCATTGGTGGATGAACTGCGTGCTTTGGATGAGCACCTCAAAGATCATGTATGTATGAGAGGAAACCGATAAAAATGCATGTCATGGGACGGTAATAAAACATTAGACTTCGTCGATTTTCCACCACCCACTAAAAAGAAAATGTAATTGTAACTGTACATTCTCATCACCAACATTGTAACTAGCTCTTGATTTTTATTGACCTTGTAACCTTGATCGGTTTTTATTAGTTATGTCTTATTTAAATATAAAGCCATTGACGTTTGCAGGGTCCATATGTTGGTGGTGAGAAGATTTCTGCAGTCGACTTGAGTCTGGCTCCAAAACTGTTCCATCTTAAGGTTGCTCTTGGCCATTTCAAGGGCTGGACTGTCCCAGAGAGCTTGAGTCATGTGCATGCCTATTTCGAGGTATGCCAACTT
The DNA here is from genome assembly GCA_022559845.1 of Amorphophallus konjac. NCBI lineage: Eukaryota > Viridiplantae > Streptophyta > Magnoliopsida > Alismatales > Araceae > Amorphophallus > Amorphophallus konjac. Next base: position 80,344 of record JAHNEJ010002335.1, on the reverse strand, counting down.
ACTCTTTTACTTTAGCATGAGGAAAGGCTTGATGGATCCTTCTTGAAGTTCTGACAGTGAGCACCTTAACTACCCCAGCACCTTGTATAAATTGAAAAATAATATACAGTTAGTCACTTTTAGTCTTCTGGTCCATTAGTCGCTTGGGGCCACTTTGATAAAGGGGTGGGTTAGGGGCGGATACGCCACCTCGGGTGGCCCACCTCTAACTCACCTCGGGTGGCTTATTCCACCTTTTTGGTTAGATTCAAAGAACCCAAGCTTATCCCTAATTGACCCCGGTTAAGGAAAAAAAGAGCCAAACAAGAATAAGTCATCTCACCCCAGGTAACCCACCCTAACCGGGCTTTTACCCCTTTATCAAAGTGGCCCTTAGTCTTTTGGCTTTGACAGGCCAACATAGTCCCGTGTACCTTTCCTTCCAAAATCAGGAAAGAAGGCACATATGCTTTTCTTCTGGGTTAAATTAGACAAAGTATTCATCCAGTGAGATCGGAGATTAGCTTAACGTCTAGGTGCACGTTTTCCATCTTATTGTAGTCAAAAGTATTCCTCCGAAAAGTACAGACAAGGTAGGTCCTTTCTTTGTGTTACTTCACAACTTGATGAAGAAAGAAATGTTTTCTTTCCCCCATGGGGTAGAGAAGTAGCTGGGAAGGATCACCGACAGACCACTCTCAATTCCCGTGGGATCGGTACCCCAGTTAAATGAGCCGAATGTGCCCCTCTGAGGAGACCTGAATTCCACCATATTTTCTGGATTTGCTAGGAACAAGTAAAACTGCATGGTCCTATCCTCTATGTAAATGTTGCCCATGTCCGTCGCATCTGCAAAGACAAATACATCATCCACAATTCGCTTACTCGTAGACAGTTGAACCCGGTATGGCTGGCATAGGGCCGCTGGATCATGAATCATTGGGTAATGATGTGTCCCGGTGACTGTCAAAATTTGGTATCGGGGTAGTTTCTTAATGTAACACCTGGAAGGCATCTACCTCAGTGGTCGTTGCCCATGAGAATTCCCTTCTGTGTTTGACTATTTGTGTTGGTGGCAAACCATGCTTTCCAGTAAATACCAATGAGGGTGCACAATTGTCGTCCCCATTACCGTAATTGCTATTTTTGGTGTCTGGTGTACTCGTTTAACTTGCCCTCTCGTGATGTCGGCGACATGCAGCTGCTCTTCAACCGGGAGTCCTTCGTTAAGACGAACGCGGCAAAAGAGGAGTACCTGATCGCGGGATGGGCGCCAAAAGTTAATGCTTAAAAGCTATCTTTGAGTAATGAACCGTCTTTAAGGTGAAATATGTCTGTAATTACTTGGATAGCGCTGTGATTCGCGTAACTGTGTGGTTTGGTCGTATTCTATGGTAAGCATTGGTGAGTTAAGTGTTTCGATATGCTTGCTTTTGTTCCTTTGATCGTTAATTAGCTTACCTTAAAAACTAGCTCAAAGTTCGAACACGGGCTGCTGTTGGGAAGGCATTGCTGGCTCTATTTCCACTTCGCGCCTCCACAAGCAGGGCTCTATGCTTGGCAATGCCTCCCAAATGGCATGTTTCAACATGTTTCTATCCTTTGATCTCTATTTCCCATCTAAGAAATTGTAAAAGTGTGGTTCGAGGTTCAAGATATCATATTTTAACCTGCCCTCCTTGCTCCCCATCTCCCCCCACCTCACCATCGGGGTCCCCTCCCTCTCGCCCCCCACCTCACCACCGACGCCCCGGCCCCCTCTATCGCCTTCTCTGTTTCTCCGCCCCCACTCCCTTACCGCCGACTCGTCATAGAGGCTCCCCTCCCCGACCCCTCACAGAGGCCCCCCCTCCCCCGAAACCCCCCTTCCCTACTCATAGGAACCCTCCCTCCCTGCACATACCTCGTCCCCCTCCATCGAACTCCCCTAGAACCCCCCTCCCCTGCCCTCACAAACCCCCCTCCCCGTCGTCCCCGGAACCCCCACTGTCGCCTGCGACTGTAGAGAGAGAGAGAGAGAGAGAGAGAGAGAGAGAGAGAGAGAGAGAGAGAGAGAGAGAGGATAATTAACCAAAGATAGATTAGTCATTCTACCTATTAACTAGAACTTAATCCGAGTGAAATCAACGGGGTTACAGCGAGAGTATAAACATAACATTTAAATATATTTAGAGAATATTCATAATAATATGTCTAAATAATAAGTATATTTGATAAAATCATTATTTAGATAGATATATATATATATATAAATATCTAATTTCAATGTGAACTTGAACCAGCTAAGTCGGCTCAAATTGCATTGCCTACTCAATGGCGTGGTCTTCTGCCCATCAGACATGTTTATAACATTGAGATCGCAACAGCTCTCTCTCTCTCTCACAGATGCTTTAAAAAAAATCACCACAAACAACATCCGCCACAAACTCATACTTAAATCCACAAACTCGTACTTAAATGGCGGGTTCTCCTACGTCCCATCAGGCATGTTTATAACATTTGAGAGATCGCAACAACTCTCACGGGCTTCTCTTGAGGTTGTGGACCTCGAAAGTCTCGAGCTGCCAGAGCTGACAAAGCCGACAGAGAAGTTGACCTAACGAGAAGTTGACGTACCACACCGAAGAACTTCCCGAAGAGAAAACCCCCCCTGTCGCACGTGCCTTCTTTAAACATAATAATATCTATTCTGATGTAGGGTTTTACATATTAGTCTCTATAAATTTAGTGAATTATCGATTAATCCCTCAAATTTGATTATTATTTTAAAAGTCCCTATAATTATTAACATTTTACAAATGAATCCTCGTAGTCTGTTGCCGTCCACAGAAAAGAATATTCCGTAGAATATTCTATCAAATGTGTGTAAAAAGTCTAAAATACCCATGTTGAACGTTGACACACTCTCTCTCTCTCTCTCTCTCTCTCTCTCTCTCTCTCTCTCTCTCTCTAGCGACTGAGGTTCATGGCGATCCACGATTGGAGGGGGGTCCGAGGTGGAGGGAGAGGGGACCGGAGGGAGAGGGAGGAGGGGGACCAAGGCGTTCCCCCCCCTTTCCGTTCTGTGCGCAGGGTTTCCCGCCCGTGGCCTCCGGCCATGGCCGGCCGTGGGAGGGCCAAGGCGGCCTCCCGCCGGCAAGGCCCTGCTACTAGTCCCTCTTCTTCTCCGCCTCCGCAGGCTGATGGCATCCCTGCTCCTTCCCCGGTCCCCATCGTCTGCACGGAGCCGGTTGCAGGTAGCCACGTAGGTACGGACGTTGCCTTGTCCCCCAAGCTTGTCTCCTCGGCTGGCCTTGTGGAAGCGGCAGATCTCTGCGTGGAAGATCCACCTCCGTCCAGCTCCCTGGGAAGCTTTGCTGCTACTCCTTCTTGGGCCTGCACCCCTCTCCTCCTCGGTGGAACCATCGTGCTCGCATGACCCTGCTTCCTCTCAGCTTGGGGGTACTGTTCATGATGGGACTGTCCTGCGAAACGGTGCTCTGTTTCAGGGGCTGTCCGGCCATCCCCCGGTTTGCTCCTCTCCGTCAGCCACGGCAGCGGCCGGTGCCTGCCCTATCACTTCTGGCCATCGCCTAGGAGCCCCCCTCCAGGCTACTGTCCATGCTTCGTCCCTGCCAATGGCAAAGCCTGCAGTGCCTCCGTCTGCTAAGGTTTTTGTCCTCCCTAGGGAGCCTGCAATTACGTCCTCAAGCGGTGGGCTGCATGCCGCCCTTTGCCAGTCTTCTGCTTGCTGCCCGACCTCTGCTGCCACTCCGGCCGGCCCTCTGAGCGCACCTCTGAAGGCTGTGGATGCCCCTCAGCCTGCCTTCGTGGACCCTGCAACAGCTTCCGCATTGCTTCATCGCCCGCCGGGTAATCTGCAAGGTGCTCCTAGCAGCTGCATCGACGCACTACCTTTGAGTGCCTCCACTGCTGCCTCTGCCAGCATCTCCGAAGGGCCTGCTTTGAATGTTGCCAGTTCTGCTGTCTGCTGCCCAAACATGCTCCGTGGTTTTCACACCACCTCAGGTGTCGACTCCTCTGCCCAAGGGGTCGACACCCCTCCATCCCCGGTGTCGACACTTCTGCCCAAGGGGTCGACACCCCTCCCTGGAGGTGCACCAGGGGGTCGGAGGGCCAGGGAGGGGGGAGGTAGCAGGGGAGGGGGAGGGGGGAGGACGCAGGGGAGGGGGGCCAGAGGGGGAGGAGGGGGACCAGAGGGGGTCGGAGGGCCGGGGAGGGGGGAGGGAGGTCAGAGGGGGAGGGGAAGGGAGGGCGGCCGGAGGGTGGAGCGCTGCCACGAACTCCCCGTCGCCGCTGGGCCCCGCTATTCGCCGTCTTCACCACTGCCGGCCGCCTTCCCTGCATCTGCATCGCCTCCGACTGGCCTCTCTCTCTCTCTCTCTCTCTCTCTCTCTCTCTCTCACTCTCTCTCTCTCTCTCTCATTCTCTCTCTCAGACACACACACGCATGACCGGCCGCCTTCCCTGCGTCTACACCACCTCCAGTTGGCCTCTCTCTCTCTCTCTCTCTCTCTCTCTCTCTCTCTCTCTCTCTCTCTCTCTCTCAGACACACACATACGCATGACTAACTAAGGGCTAGTTAGTCTTTTTCTAATATTGAGTCAACTTAACTCTGATTTATTTAATTTTTATGGATTTACAATAACGGTGAGGACTTATTTGAACAACGGAGATAATTATAAGGACTTTTAAGACAATAGTCAGATTTGAGGGACTAATCAATAATTCACTAAATTTATAGGGACTAATATGTAAAAAAATCGTTTGATGTATATATGGGACCGAATATCCGATATCTGTTTGTTTAATACACAAGATCTGCAGTGATTTGATTTCTCTTCTCCCTCCTGTTTTTCTTGCTTTGTTTTCCCAAATAGTTTAGGCAGATGAATACTTACGAGATGTCTTGAATGACAAGAATTTGAATATAAACGTACACTAGTTTTTCATCTTATTAAGAACTTCTTTGGGAAAATTATTTTACACTCTTAAAATCTTATAAAATTATTTGTATATCCTTACTTTTATCATAGTTATCATAATACTCTTAAAATATTTAAGAAAACAATCCTTATATCTTTTCGCAAGAATATAGTGATAATTTTTTGATTTAAAGATAAAGATGAATATAGGGACATAATGATTATTCTTTAAAGATTAATTTGAAAGAGTATTATGATAAATAAGATAAAATTAAAGATATAAAAATAATTTTAAATACTTTTAAAGATATAAAAATAATTTTTCTATTTATTTTTACTCCACGGATCTATCACAAAAAATAACTATCTTCGTAAAAGACCCTAAACACGGAGAGGGAAAGGAAGAAATATCTAGACCCCCACTTTCTTGCACATTCATTAGAGATAAATTTTCTCTCATATATTATGAAAAGTAGATTTTAATCCCAAAACCTTTTGCTTTAAAGTGAGTCATGGACTCGTTGGCGTTTCAACTTTTGGAGGCATGTTTGACAAGACATTTCATTTCAATGTGAAAAAAATATTTAAAAACAGTAAATCCAACCGATTTCTTATGGTCACGTTAGTTCCTTAATTTCTTGTAGCCTCACTTTCCTCGAATCGAACTCCAATTTAAATCTTGTGGCTGGAAATGAAGGTATTCTGTACAAGGTTGATCTAATAGTCCCTATCAAAAATAACTAAATTGAAACAAGGTTGATCTAATAGTCCCTATCAAAAATAACTAAATTGAAACATATAAGAACTTAGATAATACAAATTGACAATGTAACAGTAGAAAAAATGATAACCCACCTCTCAATCGACACTTCTAATAGTTAGTGAAATAAGACACCGAGCTTTGCTGAAAGAAAGATCTGCGGCCATCGAGAAGACGTCAAAAGGGGTTTTAGGAGTTATTTCAGAGGAAAATTCTCCAACAATCAAATCAGACGACTCTAAAGTGAACATGGGAATGTTAGAGGGAGAAGCGAGAAACTTGAGATAAGTTGCTTACCAACTTTTTTTCTTCCCCCTGGCCGTTAAGTCAGAGTCCTTTTATACCATCCTCTAAAAGGTTGACTGTAGGGTTGTCATGATCGAGAAAGACGTGAACCGCCCAACTCACATGATTGACAGAGCAGGTGACATGGGCGTTGACTTGTCGTTACTTTCGAGATGATTGCTCTGCCATCGATGTGACAAAGACACAGACCATTAATGCGACAAAGTCTGTCGGAGAGAGTGAATTGATATCGTCAGGAGAGATGGGCAGGTGGGATTTTTTTAAAATCTGAAGTTCTTCACCGTCTTTAAACCATGTGAGATTTTTTATTTAATCACAATCTCATTTGGGTAAAAGGTGGGTTACTTTGAGTATGTCAGAAGGGTTATTAGGAAAGTGCCTTTTTACCCAGTACGTGGGAGAGGGGCGCAGCAACTTCAAGGTTTGTAAAAAAATATAAAAACTCTTAAAATTGGGGGTAAAATTAGGTTTATATTTTCAGAATCCTCTGACCAAGCCAGGAAGCAAGCCCAGACCAGCTTTTCAAAAAAGTAAAAGACGCTCCACAATGTCTCTTTCTCTCTCTTCACTGGGAATTCACCACGCTCGGAAGCCGAGGATGTCTATAGCGCAATTGAGGGCACTCAAAGGCTGTCGGGAGATTCTAATGATTAGAATCTCCCCAAACTATGTTATCAAACGCAGTCTTAATGTCGTCGCCAGAGTGAGACGTTGTTCGTCATCAATGCTCAGTTGTAACTACTGTATGAGTGGACGGGTACAGATACGACGTCAATCTTGATAAGAGACGTAACAAACTGCCCATATGATAGACCTAGAAAGTTAGACTCTGATAACGTGCAAGATACTCGATGTTATTGGGCCGACAAAATAAATCCTCCTTAGAAACTATGCCGAGTCCATCCTTTCTCCAATTACTGCGCGAGGACTATTGGAAAATAGTTATCTGTGTTTTTAATGGCATTGAAGTTATAAAAGAAGGATTGACAAGTAAACATGCAAATTACAATTCTTCTACGGCGAAAGATGGAAAAAAAAAAAGAAGAGGGGGCGTAGCTGGGACGACCTTGGGCAGGCTAATTTTTGTCTCTCTGCTGCGAAATCCAGGGATGGAAAGTTATAGGTCACGACATTTTTTTAATATATATATATATATATGTAAATATTAATTTTATTAAATAAATTTCTCATTTAAATATATTATCAATTTTTATATAATTTAAATATTTACAATTATATCCTTACCGTTCCGGACCATCAACGGTGGACAAATATTTGAAGAAATATGTGATGGCAAACGGAGAGAGAGAGACGACTTCGGCGCCCCCCTCTTCCCCACCCCCGGTGACCCCCATTTCCCCCTCTCCCCCACCCCCCGGCGACCCCCCTTTCCTCCTCTCCCGCCACCTAGACACTCGTCATGTAGCTGTCTGTTAAAAATTGATGCAAATCTGACCATTGATGTGAGGTATCTGGGTCTATTAGACCTGGTCATATGCATTTGGTAGTCTTCCAGTTTTTTAGGAGTTGATAGTAATGTTCTTTCCTCATTTCTGTTTAGTGTTACAGAACATGGCTACAACTGTCCCCACGTAATCATGTTCCAGTCATGTAGTGTTCCAGTTATGTAGTTGCTTATTTTTTTAATGAGCCTATATAAGGCAGTCATATTGTAGTACTTTATTTTTTTAGTGAGCAGAAAGAATTTCTTCCTTCCCTATTTTTTGTCCTTTGTCTTGTGTCTCTGGTGTGGGAAATTTACTGTAGCAGAATAGAGACGTGTTTGGTTGCAGGTATCTCAAAGCCAACAGTGGTATCAGAGCTGTGTTCAACTTCAACTGGGCGTCATCTCGTGGGGGAAGGTGCATGCTGTAGCAGAGCATCATCCGAAGCTGCAAGTTTGTAAACTTGAGCTTGGAAGAGAGGTACGTTTGTCTTGCACTCAAGGTGTTTGACAAAAGTTCTTCTAGGGAGTTTCATCATGGCCAATGGTATGAATACTCTCAACCTCTCTCAATCCACGGTGCCCATCTTTAGTGGAAAATTATGAGTTTTGAAGCATAAAAATGAGAGCTTTCTTCTTATCACAAGATCTTTGGGATCTAGTTTCTAATGGTTATACAGAGGACAAGCAAAATGAGTTGAAGGAGCTACAAAAGAAAGATTCAAAGGCACTTTTGGTCCTGCAACAAGCTATAACAGAGGCCATATTTCTCAGGATTGCAAATGCTACCAAGTCAAATGAAGCATGGAATATCTTGAACAAAGAGTTCCATACGGACAACAAGGTAACAATTGTAAAACTCCAAACTCTTAGAAGAGAATTTGAGACTCTCTTCATGAAAAGCTTAGAATCTGTCCAAGATTTTTTCAGTAGTCTCTCTCATTATCAATCAAATGAAAGTATTTGGTGAGAATATCTCTGATCAAAAGATAGAAGAGAAAGTCTTGCGAAGTCTTCCTCCAAAATTTGATCACGTAGTCACTGCAATTGAAGAGTCCAAGGACTTATCTACATATTCTCTTAATGAATTGATGGGTTCATTGTTAGCTCATGAACATAGAATGAATAGGTAATTTGACAAAAATATTGAGCATGCTTTCTAGTCCAAAGTCGAAATCACTAACAAGGGTAAGAGCAGTGAGGGAACTTCTCAACGAAGATATGCAAGCAGAGGTCAAGGAAGAGGTGGCTTTCGTGGAAGAGGTCGGGGAAGAGGAAGAGGAAGGTCAAACCAGAACCATGACCAGACTGAAAATGAAGATAACAACAAACAAAAGTCAAGATACAAAGAGAAATAATGCTATCATTGCAAGAAATATGATCACATTGAGGCATTCTGCTGGGAGAAAGCCAAGAATGAGAAAGGCAAACAGCAAGCAAATTTTATTGAGAAAAAGGAGGAAGAAGGTAACTTGTTTCTCACCTTTTGCAATTCTAAAGAAAGTTGTAAAGACGTTTGGTTTCTTGATAGTGGATGTAGTAATCATATGTCTGGAATGAAAAGTTTTTTTCGTGACATTGATGAATCTATCAAGTTGAAAGTGAGGCTTGGAGATGACAAGGAGGTCCAAATCGAAGGCAAGGGGACTATTGTTGTGAAGACTAAATCAGGTACTGAAAAATTGATTCATGATGTCTACTATATACTTGGTTTAGCTCACAATTTGTTGAGTGTTGGTCAATTGATTCAAAGAGGTTTCTTAGTTGTGTTTCATGGTGATATATGTGAAATCAAAAGTCTGAAATTTGAAATGTCTTCTATTAAGATTCACATGACTGAGAATAGAATGTTCCCTCTTGCACATTCATGCTTGGATGATTATGTATTTGTTAGTAGCATAAAAAATGAGTCTAGACTTTGGCACTTGAGATATGGTCACCTACATTTCAGTGGACTAAAATTGTTGAGTCAGAAAAATATGGTACTTGGGTTGCCTTCAATTACTTGTGCTGATCATGTTTGTGAAGGGTGCATATATGGAAAGCAAAATAGCCTTTCCTTTCCCATTGGGAAGTCATGGAGGGCTAAAGAGCCTCTTGACACGCTGATGTATGTGGTCCAATGAATACACCCTCACTAAATGACAGTAGATACTTCTTGTTATTCATTGATGATTTCTCACGGATGTGTTGGATGTATTTTCTGGATAAAAAATCAGAAGCACTTCAAAATTTTCAAGAATTCAAAGCCTTCACTGAAAAGGAGAGTGGATATACCATAAAAACACTTCGGACAAATCGAGGAGGAGAGTTCTTGTCAAATGATTTTAATTCCTTTTGTAAACAGCACGGTATTCGTAGGCAACTCACAATTCGGCTCACTCTTGAGCAGAACGGCGTGGTAGAGAAAAAAAACAGAACAATTGTGAAAATGGCTCGAAGTATGATACATGAAAAATGGCTAACAAATGTTTTTTGGGCTGAGGCAATGGCGACATCAGTTCATCTTCTCAATATATCTCCTACAAAAGCTGTAAAGAACATGACTCCTTTTGAAGCATGGTTTAACAAGAAACCCAAGGTATGTGGCTTAAGAGTTTTTGGGTGCATTACTTATTCACACATTGATTGTGATGATCGGAAGAAATTAGATCAAAAAAGTGAAAAGTGCATCTTTGTTGGATATAGTATTGAAAGTAAAGGATATAGACTATATAATCCAGTCACAAAGAAGTTAATCATTCGACGGGATGTTATCTTTGATGAAAATAGCCACTAGGACATGATGGAAGAACAAAGGCAGCAAGTCCCTATCAAGACTGGAGACTTTCATTCTACACTTTTAGATCAAGAGATGGACTCCTCAGCTAGTTTAACAAGTCCTCAAAATAACCCACAAGCCAGTCCACAAAGAATCACTTCCGAATCAGATACACCTCCAAGGAAGGTAAAAACTCTTGTAGAATTATATGAAAAGTCATGTTTTGCTCTTATGGTTACAGAACCAAGCACATATGAGGAGGCAAATGAGAAGGAAGATTCTCACAGTTTCAAATCTTATAACAGGGGAAAAAGTTTCAAGAAAGTCTATACCATACTTCTGCACATAACCTTTGGCCACCAATCTAGATTTGTATTTCTGCACACTTCCATCACTATTGAACTTTACCTTGTAGACCCACTTCATAGCAATTGCATTCTTTCCATTTGGTAAATCAACAAGCTCCCAAGTATCATTCTTTTCAATTGCTGTAATCTCTTCTATTCTACACTTTTAGATCAAGAGATGGACTCCTCAGCTAGTTTAACAAGTCCTCAAAATAACCCACAAGCCAGTCCACAAAGAATCACTTCCGAATCAGATACACCTCCAAGGAAGGTAAAAACTCTTGTAGAATTATATGAAAAGTCATGTTTTGCTCTTATGGTTACAGAACCAAGCACATATGAAAAGTCATGTTTTGCTCTTATGGTTACAGAACCAAGCACATATGAGGAGGCAAATGAGAAGGAAGAATGGAGAAATTCAATGAAAGAAGAGATTGCAGCAATTGAAAAGAATGATACTTGGGAGCTTGTTGATTTACCAAATGGAAAGAATGCAATTGCTGTGAAGTGGGTCTACAAGGTAAAGTTCAATAATGATGGAAGTGTGCAGAAATACAAATCTAGATTGGTGGCCAAAGGTTATGTGCAGAAGTATGGTATAGACTTTCTTGAAACTTTTTCCCCTGTTATAAGATTTGAAATTGTGAGAATGATTTTAGCACTTGCTGCTCAAAACAGATGGCTTGTGTATTAATTTGATGTAAAGTCAGCTTTCCTGAATGGGTATTTGGAAGAAGATGTCTATGTTCATCAACCACAGTGTTTCATCATTCAAGGGAAAAGGGTGTGGTATGCTAGTGTCACGCCCGATGCGGAATATCGAGGGCGCGACGAGTCGTAAACACGCGTGTCGATCAGAGCATGTATAATTTTATTTCTAAAGTCAGAAATGAATGGGAAAATAATACTTTTATTCCATCAAAATGAAATTTACATCACTAATTCATAAGTCATAAAGGTAAATTACAACTTCAAATCTCAAAGTACATCATTCTTGTAAAAACACTAATGATCTACATAAACCTAGGTAAAAAGGAAAATCACTCTCTCACTCTTGTCAATTCTCTTGTACATTTTCATTTCCTGCAACAATTAACCAAAACGTAGGGTGAGCTAAAAGTTCAGTAGGATTTTATATCTCTAATAACCAGGCAATCTTTAAGTATTAACAATTTAAATAATTTTCTAACTTGTATCGGGAAGTGTATAAATATGAATGGAACTTCCAAGTAATTGAGATAATATGATATCAAGATGAATTTCTAAGTAATGACTTTAAACAAGTAAAGAATTTCATGTAATTGGCCATTTTCACGCCAGTCAAGTAATTCATGTAATTTTCAAGATAACAAGTAACAAGTAAACAAGTACGAATAGTGGAATACCGTATCAAGTAAATCTATCCTGCACTTCGGTGTAATGCCACACCGTTGGTCAATCAACTCCCATGGGCACAAGTACTTTCGGGCGCTCCCCCCCAGGACCAGACCGGGCCCCATTAATACCAGGTATTGAGTCATATGGATCCGAAGATCTCAAGTATGTTTAGACATCCACTTTAATGTATATGGCCAATGATTTTCAAGAAAATGATGTTTGTAATAAGCACAGATTTGACAAAATTTCAGAAGTTGCAAGAAAAGTAGATAACAATTTAAGGCATCATGTTTAACGACATTAAGTCGTGGAGTTCAAAAATGAACGGTAAGTAGGAAGAAAAATTAAGATAGTAAATTTATTAGAATTATTTTTTTAAAATATCTTAGCTTAATCTCATAATCATAAAACATAAAGTTTTAGTTATGAAAATATATCCTTTATGAATTACAATCATGAATTTAGATATTAGTATTTAATCATACATTAATTAACCATATGATAAGAAAATAGAATTTTATGTCCAAAATAACTCTAACTCGCTAAAAATAATCTTAACATGCTGAAAATGGTTTTCATATGTTACTTAACTGATAAGATGATAAAAATAAAATTTTCATGCTGGATTTAATTTTTTAACATACTAGAAATTAATATTTAACATGCTAAAATTAATACTTAACATGCTAAAATAATTCTCATACATTAACTTACTGATAGGATGATAAGATAAATTTACCATGCTGATAACAGAAATTCTATGATAACAACAAAAATTTTATCATGTTAAAAATTATTTTTCTATATTTATTTACTAATTATTTGATAGGAAAATAAAATTATCAGGCTAAAAAAATAGTTTTATTACACTGAAAATAATTCTAACATGCTAAAAATAATTCTAACATGCTGGAATAATTTTACCATACTGGAAGAAATTTTATCATGCTTGAAGTAATTTTCATGCATCACTTTACTAATTATTTAATAAGAAATTAGGTTTAACATGCACAAAAGATAGTTTTAAATAGATTTTAACATGATGGAAATAGTTTTTACATCTCAATATGTAAAAAATAATTTTATCATGTTGGAAGTCATTTTTAACATGCTGAAAATATTTTTCATGCACTGATTTACTAATATGGTTAAAAATAGATTTTTACATGCAAAAATAATTTTATTCTACAAAATAATTTTTAACATGCGGTAAGAATCAAAACATGTTAATATTACCTTTTTCTTACTTTTGGTGACTATATACATACAATTAATGTGGATTTCCAAGTGATATAGTTCATATTGGATAGTGGCTTAAGTTTAGTCCCACATTGGAAGTTACAAAAACTTCCTTGACTTTATATGTTGGTGTGGACACCAAAAAATTGCACACCCATGATACCCCGCTCGGCCCAGTGTCAATGACGGCCTGAGCGAATAAACCCCGGGAGAACTGTCGCAAAGCCGCCGCGAGGAGTCACAACAGTGAAGAGGAACCGAGCACAAGGAGCCCCCACAATCTGTAAGCCTCGGAGAAAGCCAAACAGGACATGACTCGTGTCCACAATGGGCTCAGAACGGGCTCAGAAACACGCCCAATTTCACCTTCAACGGCACACTCAGGGCTGTTCAGCGGCACACCCCTTTGGGTGTTCGGCGGCACGCCCTCAGGGTTGCCCAGCGGCACACCCCTTTGGGGTTCAACGGCACACCCCCCTTTGGGGTTCAGCGGCACACCCCATCCAGGGGTTCAGCGGCACGCCCATTGGGCTGGCCAGCGGTACACCCCCCTGGGGTCTTCAGCGGCACGCCCTGAAGCCCTTCAGCGGCACAGCCTCCAGGGGCTTCTGCGGCACGCCTTTTTGGCTCCCCAGCGGCACGCCCATTTGGGGCTCCAGCGGCACGGCTATTTTGTGCTCCAGCGGCACGCACTTTTGGCTCCCCCACGGCACGCTTGTTCAGCCCGCCAGCGGCACAGCGTGAAACATTTTTCAACGGCAACGACGTGATGCCCATGCCCTACGCATCCTTGGCGCGCAGTGGAGCCGTCTGAGGTGACAGCTGATCGTTGGGCCACACAGCCTACCCCACTGACAGCCAGGACAGGGGAGGTCGAACCCCCATCATCACAAGGCCACTTCCCGCCTCCGGCTGCGGGGAATATAAAAGGCCTCCCGCTTCTACGCGAGAGGGAGGAGGGACAGAAGAGAAAAAAGAGGAAGGAGAAACAGAGAGGGACACCCACGGCCAAGAGAAGAAAAGAGGAGAAGAGAGAAGAGAAGAAGAGACCCTCCCCGCCGGGAGCTTCCTCCGACGACCACCACCACCGAAAAAAAGCAAGAGTAAGAGAGAGAGAGTTCGATGTAATGGGGGGGGGGGAGAGTTAGGGGCGTCTGGCCTTCCTCCTGCATTCTGTTCCTCCCCCCCCCCCCCCCTCTCATCTTTTGTATTTCGTTGTTCCTCTTTTTTTGGGGTCCATGGCCTCGTCCTGGGCATTTCTCCCTTGTAATGTGTATGTAGGGCCATGCCCTCTTGATCCCCATGAATGAAAACCACCCTCTGCGGGTTTCTCTATGAGTTTTATTGGCTTGCGCTAGCTCTCACGGCCTTTTGATGGGGTTGTTCGTTTTCCCTCCGTCTCCCCATTTCTCCGGTGTTTTTGGGGTCTTCATGTCGATATGATCGCTCTCCCATGATCCTTGGCCTCACGAATCCTTCACTCCCTTCCATGGCCACTTGCTGTGCCCATGGGCTTGAAGAGAGAGGGGGGTTCTTACTCACTCTCCGAATACCCAGCTACCAGTGGCCTACCTCTAGCCTTAAACTTCCCCTCTTCTTACCCTGAACGGCCTGCAAGTCTCCCAGCCCATATACTAGCCCTGTTTGAGCCTCCAGCGGTGCACATGCCTGGCCATTGACCGACACACCCTGTTCAGCCCCCAGCGGCACACTCTTTGTGGCCCTTAGCGGCACACCTGTTTGGGCCCTCAGCGGCACACCTCCATCGGCCCTCAGCGGCACACCCCCATTAGCCCTCAGCGGCACACTCACCTTGGCCCCCAGCGGCACACCCTTCAGTCCCCCAGCAGCCCACTTCTTGGCCTCGCCCCGAGCCCCTTTCCTTCACGTTTTTCGAGGTTCTATAAAGGTGTTGCTCCCCCGGGGGCCCACCTCCAGTTGTCGGATTCCGCCACTCCATGTGGGCGCGTTCCCTTTATCTCCCTTACGCCCCAGGTCAAGGGGAGATGCTGCCGAATTTTTGTGAGAAAATAGCAAAACATGAAAAGAGGCCAAGAGAAACAATAAACGAATGGAATATATTATGAACCTTCCAGCTAATCAAGCCACTGCCGGCACCATGACGAGAACCGAATTAATCGACTACCCGGTAGCCTGAATGTCCGACCAGCAGGAAAAGGCTGAACAGAACAGGGCAAGGGGAGAAGTTTATGTGAAATTGCATAAGAATTAAGACAAGAAGAAAAGAAAAGCCTTAAAGCAAATAACAAAAGAGTAGCCCTTCAACGGCACACTCCTTCCAGCCTCCAACGGCACGCTCCTTCCAGCCTTCAACGGCACACTCTCCCTGGCCCTTTCAGCGGCACACTCCCTCCCTTCGCCGGTACACCCTCAGCCACCGTCTCAACGGGATCCAATGTATAGACTTTGGGCCAGCCATTGTACAGACTTCCTGTTGCAGTGTATAGACTTGGGACTGGCCAATGTATAGACTTCGGGCTCCAGTGTATAGACTTCGTGCTCCAATGTATAGACTTTGTGATGGCCAGTGTATAGACTTGGGCCAGCCAACGTATAGACTTCACGTTGCAATGTATAGACCTGTCCAACGTACAGACTTTGGGCCAGTCAATGTATAGACTTCATGCTGCAACGTACGGACTTTGTGTGGCAGCGTACAGACTTGGGCCAGCCAATGCATAGACTTCGTGCTGCAACGTACGGACTTTGTGTGGTAGCGTACAGACTTGGGCCAGCCAACGTATAGACTTCATGATGGCCAGTGTATAGACTTGGGCCAGCCAACGTATAGACTTCATGATGGCCAGTGTATAGACTTGGGCCGGCCAACGTATAGACTTCATGATGGCTAGTGTACAGACTTCGGGCCAGTTGACGTATAGGCTTCATATCACAACGTACAAACTTTGCTCCAGTGTGTAGACTTTGGGCTTGGCAACGTATGGATTTCAAGCCTGGAGAATGTACAGACCCTATATTTCCCCCCGTCACCAACCCACGCCTTCCAGCTTTCAACGACACACCCCTTTTAGTCCCTTAATCCCCCAACGGTACATCCCCTAGCCCCAGCGGTACACCCTGATCGCCCAGCGGTGCGTTCCCTCGCCCTCCAGCGGTACACTCCCTTGAGCCCCAGCGGTACGCCCCTTGAGCCTCCAGCGGTACACCCCTTTCAGCCTCCAGCGGCACGCCCTTGTAGCCCTCAGCGGTACGCCCGTTTTGCAGCACTCAGCGGTGCACTCTTTCGCTCCCCGGCACACCCTATTCCCTTCGCCGGCACACCATATGCATACATATATGTACAACCTGATGAGGGCATTAACAATAGTAAATAAATTAATAAAAATTACGCTAATTAAAGGACTTCGAATGCGCAATATTAATCATAATAAAAGAGGCGGAAGGGGTAATAAGAAAATAAATAATAAACAAATAATAATAATAATAATAATAATAATAACGAATAAAAGAAGAGGAATCATCCGGAACAAACACCTAAAGAAGTAATAAACCGTAGGCCAAAAATCAGAGTACATAATTAAAAGAAATTATCAGATAAAAATGCTGGGCCCCACACTACAGCCCTCTCTCTCCCCGGGACCCGGGGCAAAAGGAACAACGACATCGCCCTTTCAGGTCAAGCTCGAGTCTTGGGAATTATCCCGATATAGCCGAGTTCGGGCCTAATCTCGGGCCGACATCCTAATCGGATCGGATTTGCTTCTCGTTCCGGACGCCCTCCGAGTCATCACTAGAATTGCCGGGTGCTCGGCAGACACTCGAACGGATTTGTCTCGGCTTTTCCTGTTGCGTTTCCATCACGGACCCGTGTCTGAATATAAAAAGGTCCACGAGTGACCAACATGGCCAGTGGCTCGCATCCTAATGCGTACTTTGGTGTGATTTTCTCATGTCTCTTTCTCGCACAATTAGTACTATTCTTTTCGGCCGCGGGGCCCCTAATTTTGGCAATTAATCAAGGGTATTCCCTCGTATGGGGGATGTAAATGACGTCGTGAACTTTATGGCGCGACGGGATTCGGTCCCGACACGAACCACACAATCGTCTGACGAAGTCAGATCGAGCGCACCATGGGCTCTTCGGAGCCCGAATAAATTATCACTTCGGTGACTGGCACGCCCACGCACTCAATAAAACGAATAAACTAACGAGAGAACAATAAGTGCCGAAAAGTGCGTCCACAACTCTGGCACGCCCGGTGGGACCTATCCACCCTTCATCTCTTTGTCGAAATTAGGGGCCCCGCGGCCCCCTTCTTGTTATACTAATTGTGCCACTTTTTTAAATGTAGAAAATTAAACAAAGAAGAGAAAGCAACATCATGGAGCCGACAATGGCTGTCGTCTGCAGCCCTGAGGTTGTGGAGAATCATGTGCGAGGCGGCTACCTGGCGGTGCCCCTCACCTTCGGGAGCTTCCCTCCCACTGTGGGCTTCCCCAACTTTTTGGGGGTAGCCTTCGCCCAGATCCTCGACGTGGAGACGCCCGAGGAATCCCAGATCAACGCCCCCACTCTGGGGGCCGTTGGAGCTACTGCCGGCCGAGCTGTGGCCGAAGGCAACAACAGCGTCCCCACAACGACGCTTAGCTGCAATGTGCACCACGTGCACCAAACTACCGGCCCATACCACCAAGGGTCGACATCCCATCGGAGAAGGCTCCGGAGAAATAACACCAGCACCGGATCAGGGCGTCGCGCCTCCTACTCCGGGAAGTCCATGACGGTTGGGGCCCTCCGAGTCCGCCTAGACGGGCAGAGGTCCCAGGTGACACTGGACCGCATCGTCCCGGCCATCCCAGTCCGCAACTCTTTCCAGGGACTGGAAAAGCTGAAGGAGAAGGTGATGCCCACAGCCCCGGTCGTAGCACCGAAGAAGGCGCCAGCTCAGAGGCCGGCCAAGCTGAAGCAGGTCTGGGTACCCAAAGAGGCCCAGCCCACCGCGCCTGCCCAGGCGGGACCCAGCATCTTCCGCCCAAGAAGGGCCCGAAGAGACGACAAGGTCGAGCTGCCAACCCCGACCCTTCGGCTAGCACCCGTCATCCCGGTGCCGCCTGAGAATGCTCGCCGTCGCCGCCGGGGGCGCCGACACAACGCCGCCCGCCCGACACTCGAGGCCTACTTTCCTGCGACCGCTGTTGTCGACACCCAACCACAGGCCGCTCTCCCTGACCAGGAATGGGAAGGGATCGAGCAGGCTATGAGGAATTACCTCCAGGGCCCGGGTAGCACTCACGCCGGCCGCCAGAGACTACTGGGGGCAGTGGCCTACAATTTTCAAGAACAGGGAACCCGACTCGCACTCAGCTCAGAATCGAGGAATCGCTCGGAGGAGCCGCGCCAGTCCCCTAATCGGGAGGAAGCGCCGCCCCGACGATCGGTCTTCGACAGACTAGTGTTCCCGGGAAGATCGTCCAGGAGGGTGATAAATAGAAATAAGAACAAGAAGTGGCAGACATTCACCTGCAGCATGGCAGGAGTTCACGGTCGGTATGGGGCCTTGCCCACCGATCCGGAAGATTTGGCCAAAATAGCCGTCAGGCCGGGACCCCTTACTAGAAGAGGGAGAGCGGCAGGCGGCGCAACACCCACAGGCGCCGAAGGGGCCCTACCCGAAGAGCCCCTTGCGGCCCTCACGGCCAATGTGGTCACCACCGGCGACACGAGTGGCAGACCCTTGACATCATCCGAGGACGCCCCGGCCGAAGAGACAGGGGGCGTGCCCAGTCTCCCCACAGCTGACCCTACAATGCTGCTCATGATACAATGATTCCAGCAGGAAATCGAGTCACTCAAGAAGCAGCTAAGCGAGCGGAACGCACCGCCCCCGATGTCCTGGCAGACCGAGGTTATACCCGAAGTACCCAGGGACAGGGGGCAGTCTTCAGAGGCAGCTCTTCCAGCAACCCTCAACCCTCTCGGGGACGCGCCCCCACAGCAAACACATTACACAGCAGTGGCCCTGCCACAGGCTCCGCCTTCACAAGGGTCCCCTATGGCCCCCCGGGCGACCGTGGTGGCCACCCCGAGCGCGCAGCCTGCTCACTTTTACCCTAATCCGGTCGACCCAACAACGGTTAGCCGGTTGATGCTGGAACAGATGATAGATATGAAATTGGCCGAGAGGGGCGAAGGGGATCAGACGCTGTTTGACGTCTACCGGGTACCCTACCCGGCCCACCATGCCGCAAGGAAGCTGTCGGTCGGCATCACCAAGCCGCCGAAGTTCGAAAAATTCAACGGGCAAGGGTCCCCCAGGGAACACATTGCTTACTATGTGAACATCATGGGAGATCTAGCTGCTGATGAAGTCTATCTCCTGAAGTTCTTCGGCTCGACACTTACCGGACTCGCCTTCGAGTGGTACTCCAGCCTGCCGCCCGAGTCAGTTGCTGACTGGCCTGACATGCAAAAGAAGTTCAAGGAAAGATTTTATGTTGCAGAACGGGAGGTCACCGTAGCAGAGCTCTATGCTACGAGACAGAAGAACGATGAGTCGGCCCTCGACTACATCAAGAGATGGAGGAACCTCAGCATGAGGTGCAGGCGTCCCCCGCACCAGGAGGACGCGGTGCAGATCTGCAAACAAAACTTGAAGAAAGAAATCCTGGAGAGGATGATCGGCACCGAGGTCAAAATATTTGACCGCCTGAACAACGTGGTAGCAGAGATCGAGGCATTTTTGGCCCGATACTCCTCCACCCCAGCCATGTCAAGCCAGAGAGCCAGACAGGCCGAGAAGAAGCCAGCTCCTCCCGAGGTACACACACTAGACTTCCAGGCTTTCGAGAAGCAGAAAGAGAAAGCCAAGGGGACCGCCAACCTTCCTCCTCCCAGAACCACAGAACGGCGGGAAGGCCCCTCACTGAGAGAGAAGATGAGAAACAAGCTGTATTCCTTCTCCCGGGACAAATCCAAGCTTCTGTTCGAATGGGCGACCAGCTACAACAAAATGACATTGCCAGAGCCGAAAAGGCCCGGCGACCTGAAGAAGAAGGATGACCCGCGCTTCTGCTTGTACCACCGGATGCTCGGGCATACCATTGAAGACTGCTACGTCTTCAAGGATGTTATCGAGTCCCTAATTAGGACCGGGGAGCTGGACATGGGGGAGCATAAAGTAGACCCCCCGCAGCCGCATGAGCTGCCCAGCATAACCTCCTCCGCCAATATGGCCTCACTATACCAGGAGCTACCTGAAGAGTGGGCGGAGGCCTGTGCCCGCGTCACTTATGAGACCTTCATCATGGCCCCAGCTCAAGACCAAGAAGGGTGGCAGACTATACCTAGAAAAACTAGAAAGACACGCGCCTCCCGGCCCACCCCAGGAATTCACCCGGGGGTGGCAGCGCCCCTGCCTGCACCGCCCCCGGCAAGCCCAGTTTGCCTTGACACAGCCCCTCGGCTAGTCATGAGACGGCCCACCCATAATAAAAAGAGCTCCGTCCCGCTGCGGATGCACAAGAAGACTAGCCCGGCGGTTGAAAGACTCCAGGCTATTATTGATGGGCTCGAAGATTATGAACAGCTCGAGATCCAGCCTGTGGAGCTGAAGGAGTATGTCCCCTGGAAGGAGTTCGAATCACTCGAGCTGGCTCCGGGAACAGAAGCTGATGCAGACAAAGAGCCTCCCCTGTGGGGTGAACCTCCTCAAGAGCAGCCATCCGCTGCAGCAGGCAAGAAGAAGAAGAAGAGAAGACCCAGGGGCAAGAAGAAGAAGGAGGTCATCTTCGCCTGCAACACCCTCTCGGCGTTGTTCGACACCGCTCTCTCCCTGGAAGAGAAAGAAGAAGAGCCACCCCATGAACCGGCAGAGGTGAATCAAGCTGAGGCGTCCACCTCCCAACATGCTACCAGGTCAGGAAGGAAGTGGGGGCGCCCTCCTCAGGACAACCTCAACATCATGCTCAGGGGGGAACAACCATACCAGATCCCCGGCCCTGAGGTCCGAGGCACCGAGATCCCTCCTCCCTCGGGTCTCTATCCCGGAGGGCCAGGAGCCAAGGAACCCCTTCATTCGCCGAATTCCTGTCAGCCCGAGCAGGCAAGCAGGTGCGCTCCCCAGTGCCTCCCTCCACCAGGAAAGCAAGCAGTCACCAAGCTCTACCGACAGCAACTCCTCCTCAGCCGGAAGAAGAATTCAGCGGCATCCCAAACCTCGCTGAGTTCATGCGAGAAACAGAGGAAGCCCAGCAAGCCCCGCCGGCTCGGCAGGCGGCGACAGAACCCACAGAGCAGGCATCCCCCGATCAGGCACCCCAACTTCAGGATGGGGGCAGGCGTGCCAAACCCGAAGAGATGAAATTACTCAAGGTGCGGGCCGCCGAACGGATAGTCAGACACCTCAAGAAGATCCCAACCCAGTTCACCGTATGGGAGATGTTATCCTTGAACGAGGAAACACGGCAAGCCATCATAGCTGCACTCCAGACGCCAGCACATCTTGAAGCTTGCCTGGCAGAGATGTCACCTGAAGTGGCCGTGGCCTTCACAGAAGATGACATGCTCTTGCCGACCTGCAGTCACAACAGACCCCTCTACATGAAGGGGCAATTGAATGGCCAGCCCATCAACAGGGTCCTGATCGACCCAGGGGTGGCAGTGAATATACTCCCTTACCGGGTGTACCAGAAACACTATTTCGACGTACACCTGGTTGAGGTTAAAAATGTCAAGATTGTTGGCTTTAACCAGAAATGTGAGGTGCCCATGGGGGTTGCAGAGTTCAATTTGACCTTTGATGACTTCACCACCAAGGTCAAGTTCCACGTCATCAACTCCAGCACTTCCTACAAGGCGTTGCTTGGTCGGCCCTGGCTACACCAGAATAGGGTGGTACCCTCCACTCTGCATCAATGCATCAAGTACCCCTGCGAGGGAAAGGAAGTCAGAATCTTCGCCGACCTCCACCCGTTCGAGGTGTTCGAGTGTCACTTGTCAGATGCTAATCTGTACTTGGAAAAGGTGAAGCAAGCTCCTCAAGCTGCCCGAGACAAGGCAAAGAAGAAAGCAGAGTCAGGTGGCTGGTTCCCTCCGCCACCCCTGGATTATGTGGCTCCTCCACATGTACCGTTTATTGCACAAGAAGAAGGGGTATTCAAGGCGGCTCCTCTCGCCATCTACCCTGCACCACGGGCGCCTTGCCTCGAAGACCTGCTAGAAGACGTCAGGGTCCCGCCAGGGATCGTCAAGCCTATAATAGAGGTAGAATGCCAAGCAGCCGAGCAGCTGAGGACCTTCGTGGTACCCAACCCCGAAGGGCCGCCCACTATCTTTTATGTTGCTAGGGAGAAGCCAGTCAGGGAAGACGATGATTGCCGATTCCCTGATGAGCTGCATGACCCGCACGTCCCCATTACGGGACTTCCCCACATGATTGACCAAGCAGCCAGAATGGTCAGAAAGCAGAAGATTCCTCCCTACCAGCCCTCCAGCCGGAAGGAAATGTTTGAAAGAATGTGGAACCCACCAAACCTGGATCGACGATTGCTGAAAATCACCAAACACCCCGGCCTGGGCTTTTCACTAGAGGAATATTATGAGACTGACGTCATATCAGTCTCGACATGGTCTGGCGACGACCCCGCAGAAGCTACAGATTCGCGGGAAGCCTGTCAAGATGCATATCCTGGGCCCCCGGTTCAGGAGGCACAAGACGAAGAGGTTTTCCTTTGGAAACCTCCCCGCCGCCGCTGCCTGGAGAAGACCCCCTCCTTCTCCGAAGTGTCGACCTCGAGAGGGCACACCAGCGAGGCACCTCCACCCCGGCTGGTCGGCGAAAGAAGGAGTAGAAGCATGGGCCAGGCTCCGAAATCCCCTCGATACGACCCCGTCATGTACGTCCTGTACCACAGGCAGCAACGGGAGATCGAGATGCTCAAAGTATGACTGGCTGAGTTGACCTCGCTAGTCGCCGACCTAATCCAGGTTTCTCTACCCCCGCGGGGTGGCCGCATGCCTCGGCCCCGAGATACCAGTCCTGACACCCCCGTCTGGTCAAGAAGGGAACTGAGAGACACGGCAAGCCTGTTGAGCGGGCGGCCAACCAGGCAAGGTCTAACACTCCAAGAGAAGCTGCAAAAGCCCTATTCCTTCCCGAGAGAGAAGACCCGGGGCATCTTCGACTGGGCCTGCCATTACGGCAAGGTCTCCCTCCCACGGTCCAAGAGGCCGCAAGACACCCGAAGAAGCGGGGACCCACTATTTTTCCCTTACCACCAGATGCTGGGTCACGCCATTGAAGACTGCTATGTCTTCAAAGACATTGCTCAAGACCTCATTGACAGGGACGAGCTCAGAATGGGGGATTATGTGGTAGCCCCGCCACGCCCCCACGTGGCAGACAGCCCCAGAGCAGGAGCCTACACCGTGTCCATCCACTACCAGGCCCCTAACGATGCGGCTGCCTCGGCCCCCGTCCAAGCTGTCTATGATGAGTACTCCGAAGACCCCGAGGTGGCCCTGTGCCTTTCTGCGCCAGCGGACCTCACAGACCCGGCGGCTACGGTCCAAGAGGACTGCACGGCAAATCCAGCCCCCACACCCAGCCAGGAGGAGCAAGAAGACGAGGATGCCATCCTCGAGCCCGAAGACAATGAAGGCCAAGACTTCGTCGATTTGTCGCCAGCCCCGCCGGAAAATGAAAATGGCGGCCAGGCCACAGTCGATGAATTGATTGAGATCAACCTCGGCACAGAAGGCGACCCCAGGCCGACCTTTCTAAGTGCTCTCATCTCCCCTCGTGAGAGGGAACAATACATGAAGTTGCTACAAGAGTTCCGAGATTATTTTGCCTGGAATTACAAAGAAATGCCCGGACTCAGCCCCGAGGTGACTCAGCACATCTTGTCCATCGATCCCAAGGTGGAGCCAGTGAAACAGTCTCCCCGGCGCATGAGGCCAGAGTTAACTAGCCAGATCTGCAAGGAGGTCGACAAGCTCATAGATGTCGGCTTCGTGGCGAAAAACCAATACACCACATGGTTGGCCAACATTGTACCAGTGAAAAAGAAGAACGGACAGATCAGGATTTGCGTGGATTTCCGCGACCTGAATAAAGCATGCCCGAAAGATGACTTCCCGGTGCCTATCACCGAAGTGATGATTGATACAACTACTGGCCACGAGGCCTTGTCCTTTATGGATGGGTCATCCGGCTATAACCAAATCTGGATAGCCGACCAGGACCGGATTCACACCGCCTTCAGGTCGCCCAAGGGGATATTTCACTACAAGAGGATGCCCTTCGGCCTCAAGAATGCCGGTGCTACATATCAGTGGGCAATGACTAAGATCTTCGACGAGCTGCTGTACAGCAAGGTCGAATGCTACATTGATGATCTGGTCGTCAAGACTAAGAAGAGAGATGAACATCTGAATGACCTCAGGGTTATCTTCCAAAGGCTCCGGCTATACGGGCTAAAAATGAACCCCATGAAGTGCGCCTTCGGCGTGTCCAGTGGAAAGTTCCTCGGCTTCATTGTCCGGCACAGAGGGATCGAGATCGACCCCTTCAAGATAAAGGCCATCCAGGAGTTGCCCCCTCCGAAGAGTCTGGGAGAGCTGAGGTCCCTACAGGGCCGGCTAGCTTACATCCGCAGGTTCATCTCCAACCTGTCGGGGCGTTGCCAACCCTTCCACAGACTGATGATGAAAGATGCACCCTTCAGCTGGGGCCGCGAATGCCAGCAAGCGTTCGACCAGCTAAAGGAATACCTGAAGACCCCGCCTGTCCTGGGGGCACCTGTCAAAGGCAGACCGCTCATTCTTTACATAGCGGCTACCGAATACTCACTGGGGGCAATGCTCGCCCAGAACAATGATGAGGGAAAAGAGCAGGCCCTCTACTACCTCAGCCAGAGACTGGTGGGTGCAGAGGCCAAATACACTCCGATAGAGAAAGTCTGCCTCACTTTGGTCTTCGCAGTCAAGAAGATGAGGCACTACATGCTGTCCCATGAAGTGAGTCTAATATTCAGAGCTGACCCTATTAAGCACATCCTCCTCCAGCCTGTCCCAAAGGGGCGCCTTGGCAAGTGGGCCGTGCTACTCATGGAATTTGACATCACTTACGTGCCCCAGAAGGCCGTTAAGGGGCAGGCCGTCGCGGATTTCTTCACTGTACACCCTGTGCCCGAAGACTCCCCGTTGGCCACAGAGCTGCCCGAGGATGAAACACTGGAGGTAGACCAAATACAACAAGCCATCTGGCTGCTTTATTTTGATGGAGCCTCGAGGACAGAAGCGACCCCGTCCGGGCGCGCCAAGGTATGAGCCGGAGCAGGCATCGTCCTCAAGTCACCAGATGGAGAAGTGATGCACACTTCCTGCTGCATTAGCAAACCTTGCATCAATAATGAAGCAGAGTATGAAGCTCTGATCATCGGCCTCCAGGTCACCCTCCAAATGGAGATCAAAATGCTCCAAGTGTTCGGCGACTCGCTGCTGGTCGTCAAGCAAATCCAGGGGCAGTTTGATGTCCGAAAACCTGAGCTGCTCCCTTATCACACTAAGGCAAAAGGGCTCATGGAGCGGTTCTACCTCTTCGAGATAGGCCATGTCGCCAGAGGGGAGAACGCACAAGCCGACGCATTGGCAAAATTGACAAGCTCACTGGCAGTGCCTCCAGATGGATCTCTCCATATCCAGGTAATAAACCAGCGCCAGATGCCCAGCATGATAGAAGAAGAGCTAGAAGAAGAAGACCTAGAGGTCGCTACAGCAGAAGCCGTCAGTCTACCTGACTGGAGAGACCCCCTGATGCAGTGGTTCAAGTACCAGCAACTACCCAAGCACAGGGAAGAGAAAATCAAGCTAGTCAGAACCAAGGACTCTTATGAGCTCCGAAACGGAATATTATTCCGGACTGTGGCCGATGCCAAGCAGAAGCTACTCCTCCGATGCTTGTCTATTGAAGAAGCTTGGAGAGTTATGAAAGAGGTCCATGCCGGGACAGCTGGTGCACACCAGGCGGGGCCGAAAATAAAAATTGAAATCAAGAAACTTGGCTATTACTGGCCTGCAATGTTCAACGACTACTGTGACTACGCCAAGTCGTGTCAGAGATGCCAGGAGTATGCCATCATACCCAAGAGGCCTCCCGTGCAGTTGCACCCAACCGCGCCCAGTTGGCCGTTCGCCCAATGGGGAACAGACGTTGTGGACCCCTTACCCGCATCTTCCACAGGCTGCAAATATATTCTGGCGGCGACCGACTACTTCTCCCGCTGGGCAGAGGCCGTTGCCTTGCGGGAGGTCACCGGAGAAATCGTGGTCAGGTTCGTCCGCCGCAACATTATATTCCGATTTGGAGTGCCCGACCGGATTGTGTCAGACAACGGCAGCCACTTCCGCAACCAGAAGGTTTACCGGCTAGCAGAAAAATACAAAATTGATTGGAGGACCTCAACTCCTTACAATCCACAAGCTAATGGGCTGGCCGAAGCTTTCAATAAGACACTTTGCACTCTCCTGGCCAAAACTGTTAGCTCTAATAAAAGGGACTGGGAAGAAAGAATGTATGAAGCGCTTTGGGCGTACCGAACCGTATACAAGACCCCAACGGGCTGCTCGCCCTTCTCTCTCGTATACGGCTCGGAAGCAATCGTCCCCGTCGAACTGGAGATACCGTCCCTCAGGGTCGCCATCCAGTATGGGCTTGTCCCGGAGGGGCAGACCAACGCCGAGCGAAGGCTCGAAGAACTCTCCAGTCTGGAAGGAAAGCGGCTTCAAGTCCAACAGAATATTCAGGTCTACCAGGCCCGAATTACGCGCGCCTTTGACAAGCTAGTCAAGGAGCGCGAATTCAAGAAAGGTGACCTTGTCATGGTCAAGAGAAGAGATCTCATGGCTGCCAACCCCAAGGGTAAGCTGAACGAGAACTGGCTCGGACCCTACGTAGTCCAAAAAGTCTACGAGGGTGGGGCCTATGTAATTGTCAACCATCGCGGGGAAGTTCAGTTCCCGCCTCTTAATGGAAGGCACTTGAGACTGTACCACGCTCCGGCGCCCCCATTCAGGTAATAATATTACTCTCCACCCCATTTTGGGGCGGATTTACGTGATTAATGTCCAAATGATTTGACCACCAGCCGGGTTCCAAAAAAGGGGAAAAAGAATAATAAAAAAAAAGAGGGACAAAAAAAAGAAGAAGAAAAAAAAAGGAATAGAAAGAGAAAGAGGGAAGAAGCAAAAAAAAGGAGAAAGGAAAAGAATAGGAAGAGAAGAAAGGAAAAGAAAAAAAAAGAAAAAAAGGGAAAAGAAAAAAAGGAAGGAAAGTAAAAAAAAAGAGAAAAAAGAAAAGAAAGAAAAAAAAAGAGAACCAGAAAAGGGGAACGCCCCCCGTTTCCAGTCACCGCCCCGCATCAGCGGAGGTACCAAAAATTGACTAAAAAAAAAAGACAAACTCTTCTCTTCGTCCTTCCCGGGCGGTGAGTACCCCTTTGGCTCGGACCTCCCGTCCGGGTCATTGACTAAACAAACTCTTCTCTCCGTCCTTCCCGGGCGGTGAGTACCCCTTTGGCTCGGACCCCCCCGTCCGGGTCATTGACTAAACAAACTCTTCTCTCCGTCCCCTCTGGACGACGAGAAGTCCGGCCTCTGACCGAGGCCCCCGCTTGAGGCCAGCACGCGCTTCTAATATTGCGGCAAAACCAGGGAGTTGCCCGTTCGGTATGGTGGAGTGGTCCCCTCGTCCTCCCCCTGGGAAGGCGAGCACTCTCCTGTACCCTGACATGGGTCCCTGCCTGGTCCTTCCGAAGCGAATCCTCGCAAAGACTCATACCCTGCCAATGGGTCTCAACACAAAAAGGGCGGAAAGATACAATAGCAGGGGAAGAGGAAGAAGGAAACAATATGCACAGAAGAGAAAGAAGGGTAAGAAAGCTCCCTCTGGGACGAATGCATACACAAAGAACACGTGGAATCATAAATGCTCTGCTTTACTCAGAAAAGGGACCAGACTACATGTGCTGCGGGGCATACCCTTGTGTTACATTCGAAAGAAAAGAAAAAAGGAATTAAGGGATGCAACGCTTAGTCGATGTCCCTGAAGATGTCCTCGAGAGGGAGGATCCCAACGCAAGGGAAGTTCATCATATCGCGCAGTCGGCCCCTCAATTCCTCAAGACGGGCGAGCTCCGCTTCGACGGACACCATTTCAACGTCAGCGACGGCAAGAGCTTCCCTCTCCTCCGCCACCCTCCTTTCCGCCTCGGCAAGGCCAAGTTTAGCCGCAGCGAGGTAGCCCTCCAGCTTCTCGATCCAGTTCTTGAAGGAACGGACGCTGCCTTCGCCTTCCTCCAAGGCCTTTCCGTGGCGTTCTCTATTATGGCGTCGAGCCTCCAAGGTCTGCAGGTACTCGTCCGCCTGGGCATCTAGAGCGGCGCGCTCGTCAGGAGCTTGGGTCTCCAGGAATTCACGGCGTCTGACGTACTTCAATAATAGCAAGACCCACCGTGACCATTCCCCCAGCGGACAGCCAAGCACTTGCAACGCCCCAGTTAACTGCGTCACTATGGTATGCACCTCCCGATACGACAGAGAAGCATCGGCGAGGAGCATCGTCCGTAAAGTGATCAGCATCTGACGGACTGGCGCCTCTGATGACGTGTGACTGACTGAGGGCACGGCCGGGGGGATGAATTCCACGGCGCTGTCCACCTCTGCCCACAGATCAGCATCCACGGCGGCTGAAGAGGATGGGAGAGCAAGGGTTAAGTCGCCCGGCCGGCGTGGCTCGACTAAAGACCCCTGGCCGACTACCGATGAGGAGGTGGTTGAGATCATTGCCGAAGCATCCAACGCCGCTATCATCAGCTGTTCTCCTGCCTCCTCCGCCTCCGCCTGGTGCGCTGCCGGCACTGCTTCAAAGAGCAGGGGTGCAGCTGCCTCTGCTCCGGTCAAAGGAGGGGCCTCAAGCAAGGCTGGGCCCGCTGCCATCAGTGGCCGACTCCGCCTCTGCGGTTCCGATCCCTCCAGATGTGCGCGGAGCTCCGCGAATATTTGCTTCAGTAAGGGGTCCTCCATCTGGGCCGGAAGCTTTGGAAAAGGCGGAAGCAGAACCATTAGCCGGGGTAGACGTCCCGCCTCCACGAGCGCCGTAAGGCCCTCCGCTCCCAAGCCCGCGACCGGAGCCAGTCCCGTCACCGCTAGCGGACCAATATTTGGCCGCCGCTTGGCAACGGCCTTCCGGGCACGGCCAGACGACCTCCCTGGCGTCGGCACCGCCTGACCACAAAAAGCATGATTACTCACTTGCCAGCGGGAGTAAACCTCACGAGGCCCAACAGGCGAGAAGGGTTATGAGACCCGTGTCCTTACCTCGGCCACCGGGGCGGTACCGCTCTCGGGTGCGATCTCCCCCTCCTCCAGAGGCTCGCCCGCCAAAGGCTCCTCCGACGCCTCCTCCCGAAGAGCTTCAAATAGAAGGGCTAGCTTGCCCATGCCGACATTGACCCCCGATGGGCGGTCAACCGACGCAGCCGGAGCAGCCTCTTTCGCAGCCTCCGGCTCGGCTGATTCCTGAAAAGGTCGGGCGCAAGGGGGACGATATCAATAGGCGACCACAGAAGTAGCCCCACGCAAATGGAATCACGCTTACAGCGGCCTCCTCCGTCAAGCTTAGCGAGCTAGCAAATGAAGAGGCCTTAGGGGCCAGCTCGGGCAGCCCCGATGCCCCAGACGTTACATCCCCAGGAGCCGCTTTGTCAGAAGAGTAGTTGTAATCTACCTCTTCCCCAGACGGAGACTCGACCGCCGCCGGCTCGGCCTGGGCCGGCAGAGGGGCTTCCACTTCAGAGTCTCTGTCCAGCACGTCCTCCCTCGGGCCAGGCGAGGCTCGCACTCCGATCTTCTTCCTCCTCACATATGTCAGCGTCGTCGGGAGGTCGGGATCAGGCCCCAATGACTCGGTGGCCGCCGCGGCAACGCTTGTCATGCAAAAGAAGATAAGCCATATTGAACCTACTAGCCCCCAGGACAAAAAAAGGGGGAGCTAGCCGAATGGACGAAAATATTTACCCCCTTCGGCCCATACGGTCCGGGATGACTCGCCGGCTCCTTCGACGGACAGAGCCTTCGTGGGAGCCGCAGCCCCGCTCTCGCCCGGGAGCAACACGGGCGCCGGTTCCTCCGTGCCACCCGTAAGATAGAAGCGCATCGTCGCCGTGCGCGAATCCGAGGCCAACTCGGGAGGCCAGTCGACCGCAGACGACGTAGGCGGCCGATGAACCTCACCAGCTTCGTGGCTCGGTTCGATCCGCGTGGCTTCGAATTCCTCAAAGGACAAGACAGGGGCCACCGGCGAGGCTGCCGTCGGAGCCGGGATGCCTCGGTCTGCCCCCGTTTTGCCGCCTGTCGCCCGGCCACCTTGGCAGCAGCCAACGCCTTCTTAACGGACGACTGTGTTCGGGGCCTTCCCGTTGCCTGCGGCAAGGGAGCCGGAGCCGCCGCCGAGGTCGCCTTTGCTGGGACCGCGACTTCACCCATGTCAAACGTGGGCACGGGCTCTCCCACAGGAGCTGAGACAAAAAAAAGTATCCAGGTGTCAGGGCTCCACTCCAAAATAAAAAGGGGAGGGGGGAGATTCAAGAGACACACTAATGATCGGGGACACTGACCGGCAGGTTGGCCTGGCTCGGGACGGGCAGCTTCGAATTCCTCGAAAGATGGGACTTGTGGTGCCGGAGGAACAGCCGTCGGAGCCTTAGCCGATTCCGTCTTCCTCCGCTTTGTGTCCCGCTGCTTAGCCGCCTTGGCGGCATCCACCGCCTTCTTCACTGGCGATTTAGCCCAGGGCCTCTTCGCAGCCTTGGGCAAAGGAGCCGTGGTCGGGGCCAGCGGCGCGGCTTCAAAATACGCAGGCTTCTTCACCAGCCGGAGGAGGTTTCGGTACGTGGCCATCTGCGTGCTGTCGGGATGGTCTGCAAAGAAAAGAGGGGAAAGAGCGAACATGCATTTACGATTAGTACCCAACTCACCGCGAAGGCCGCAGTGCTAAGAGACAAAACCGAAGAGCAAGAAGAGACTGAATACCATGAGGGCCAGTGTACAGCCGCAGCGTGATCGGCCAGTAGCTCAGGGACGTCTCCTTGTCCCGACGCGCCGCCTCCCGGACTAGCCAGCAAACGTCTTCAATCGTTTGGCACCGATCCGTAAGGTTGGCCAGATCCGCATGCTTCTTTGAGGAGAGGTGACAGAAAAGGTTAAAGTGGTCCATGCCCCACCCGTCAGCATAATAATAAGGGATGTGCAGGCGCTTGCCCAGGAGGGAGGCCGTCAGATCTTCGATCTTCATCCCATTCACCCGGAGAAGGACGTATAGCCACGTGGTATCCTTATAGTTCTCGGGCTGCCTCTCCTCCCGCCTCATAAACGTGCGGTACGGGTAGGCCGAATCCCTCTCTGGACGCCAGCTCCTGGCAGGAGTCCCCTCTTCCTCCATGGGGAATGGATAATTGATGAGGTCCAGGCGGTCGCTCCCCACTTGGCACAGGTCCCTCAGCGTCTTCTGATAATGATCCTTGGCCACCGGGGGTAACTCCACCTTCGGCGTCGGCCTCTTATCCCGGGCTTCCCGGCGAGCCGCCATATATGCTGCCACCTCCTTTTCCTGTTTATTCCTGAGCCGAAGAAGATGGTCTGGCTCAATGTCAAGAACCGGCACCGGCTGCCGACTAAGGAACCTCCTCTCGGCCCCATCCCAGCAATCGGTCTTGTGTAGCCGATAGAAGGCGGTCCGGCTATTCCACCACTTGATATAATCTTGGGTCACTCGGGGAACACGACCCGGGGCCGGTACTCTGAAGGAGGCGGAGTCCGCCCGGTGGAAGAAGTCCCACCAGCTCCTGGCGTGTTCAGCAACTAAGCTCCCCCGGACACTCCGCAAGGGCAGGCCGAACTGTGCATGATAAGTAGGGATATGCTGGTCATACCCAAAATTGCGACCGAACCGGAAGGGGTAATACGGCTCCAGCAACACGTTCTCCCCTTTCCTGAACACCAGCACGCTCGGACGAATCGACAGCGCCCAGTCCCTCAGCTCCGGCTCCAGCAGCGGGCGGATCACATTCTCCTGGCCAATAGGGTGGACGTACTTCTCCACCTGGTCGTCTTTGCACTCCCTCTTGTTGTTCACCAGAGGGCTCGAATGTGCCGCCAATGTCCAGAAATGAATAGTCCCGGCCGCATCCCGGGGAACCGTTGTCAACCGGCCCCGAATATCATACATCCGCATGGAGGTGGAGCCCGGCTCAGCACTGGCAAATTCCAACATCCTCGGCACCAGCCCCCAGTCCTGGAGAACTCGCGGGGCAAACTCCGGGAACAGCGAACAGACCCACGCATTGAAGAAGTGCAGTGGGCACACATACCGGGCCTGCCGCGGGAACTGGTGCGTGCTGATGTCCCCCAGGGCCTTGTAAATCAAGCAAAGGGTCGCCGGGCACAGCGACAACCTGATACCCCATGCCATTTGACATGCCGGGTAGATGGCATCCGGCCGAATCACTGTCTCGTCGCCGTACGGCATGGCGAATGAGCACAGCCAGTACGTGAGATAGGCGGCGCAGTGGGTCTGGGGATCCAAGCCCATCGGGTTAGGCCCGCCTCGACGCCCTCTAGACGGGATCTTCACATTGAGCTTGGGCTTCGCACGCTTCTTGGGGGCGACAGCGGTACCGACACAGGGGAATTCCTCGTACCGCTTCGGCCCGTCATAGAAATACTCCAGCCACAAGGGCATGTGTACCCTCTTCCTGTCCCCACGAGCGGGCTGCTTTCCCTTATGCGACCACTGGTACAGCTCCCGGTACGCCTTCATGAGGTACCGATATGAATACCCCAGAGAATAATAGCCATCCCCGTTGGTCTCATCCTTGATCAAGTCGGGGAGGCATACTTCTTCATAAGGCTCCCCGTCAATGGGCAAGCCACTTAGCTGACTGAGACTCCACAAATCAAGTGAAGTCTCGCCCTCTGCCGTGTAAAAGGTGTTGGTCTCTGCGCTGAATACCTCTATCATGCCGCAACAGAGACCCTTGGAGATGGGGTAGCCATACCGGGAAGCGTACACGCTATGATAAATGCCGACCCGAACCAGCAGCGGAGCATAGTTGAACAGCACGTGCTCCGTAAACTCCACCGCCCTCTCCCGGAAGCTGTGTGCATCCTGAAGCTTCAGCTCCCCAAACCAGCCCAGTGACAGCTCATACTTGAATCTGACGGCCAAGCAGTCCAAGATGAACGGCTCTTCTCTATAGCCCCACTTCAAGGGAGCCAAGAATAGGCCGAATCGAGGCGCCTCGTTGTGCACCTTCCCGGCAGACAGGTCCCATCTTGCCGGAGTAAACTGAGGCGCCCGCACCAGTTTATCTTCAGTCGGTAGCACCCCCTCAATCCCCAAAACTGGCTTCCACTCCCGGACTTCTCCCACCAGATACATCGGAATACTTCGGGGGACGCTGTACAATAAGCTGTCCCGAGCTTGCAGAATGGCCTGCTCAGCCTTCCTCACGACTCGGAAGTCTCGCCCTTCCCGCGAGCGAAAGTGCTTCAAAAAGCGAATGAGGTGCCTATCCTTCGGGAAATCTTTCCTGAACTCCCCGGTGGCCCGGTCAAATGTGAAGCCGCTGTCAACTTTGGCAAGCCTCTGGAAATCCATGGTTTCCCCGTCAGACTCAGATGACTCCGCCAAGGCGGCTATTTCTGCATGCTCGCGGTCCAGGTCTTCCACATTGAGCCACGTGACCGCCAGCACAGGACCCCGTGGGATGAGGTCGGCACCGACAGCAGCAGTAGGAGCAGAAGAACCACTTGGGGCAGCCATTTGTCTACAAAGATACACGAATTGAGAGATCAGAACAAGCCACGTGCAAAGAGAAATAAAAAATTATAAAAGGGGGGCTTTACTATAAGTCAAATGAACAAGATATTGCCAATTTCTGACGAAATTTCGGCAGAGTTTCCCCTAGGCCAGAGGCGTAAGGGGAAAATACGGGTGCGCGTCCACAAGGAGTGACGGCCCCAACAAAACATGGTGGGCCCCGAGAGGCAACACCAGAAGTCCGCCGGTCAAAAGAGTCTTCCCCCCTAAGCTAAAAGTCCCCACATACTGCCTAAAGCCCCTTGGCCGGCACGCCCCTGCTAGTGGCTTCGCCGGCACGCCCTCCAGGTGCCTTCCCCGGCACGCCCCCTGCTAGTGCCTTCGCCGGCACGCCCCCAGGTGGCTTTCCCGGCACGCCCGTGCTAGTGGCCTCTCCGGCACACCCTCCAAGTGCCTTCGCCGGCACGCCCCCAGGTGGCTTCCCCGGCACGCCCCTGCTAGTGGCCTCGCCGGCACACCCTCCAGGTGCCTTCCCCGGCACACCCCGTTGGTGGCTTCCCCGGCACACTTTGGAATCCCTTCCCCGGCACGCCCAATCGGGCCCTCGCCGGTGCGCCCGTAGCCGCCTCCCCGACGCGGCCGCACCCCCGTTACCCGGTACAAACGCCCGTCACCGACACGCTCCGACAGCCTCCCCACGGCACGACCGACGACGTCCCGCCGTCCTCCACGGCCCCGGCCCCGGGGGAGAGGACAAGGAGGAGAAGGAGGGGAAGATCCCTCCGTGATGGCTTCCTCACCCCGGTGAGAGAGAAGGCGACCGCGGCGGCGGCGGTGGTGGCTCCCGGTAGCGGAGAAGACGAAGAGGAAGAGGATGGGGGGGGCTGGGGGCCTCCGTCCGTTCGGTTAGCAGAAAGAAAGAAGAAAGAGGGGGAAAGGGGGGAAAAGAATTTGAAACGGGGTGGCCCGTTCGAGCCACCCCGCCCCCTTTATATAGGGAATGCAAAAAAAAAAAGATATATAAAAGAAAAAAGAAAAGGAAGAAAAAGACGGATAAAAGAGAAAAGGGGAGGAAGAAAATGAGAAGGAGAAAAGAGAAAATAAGAAGAGGAAGAAAAGGGGGAGGGGAGAATAAGAAGAAATAAAAAGGGGGGGGGGAATACAAATGCAAGAAGGATAAAAAAAGGGGGGAGAAAAGAGAAATAAAATGGGAAAAAAAGAGAAAGGAGAAAAAAAATAATAAAAGGAGGGGAAGCAAAAAATATATATATAACATATTAAATAAAATATATATATATACATATATATATATATATATATATATATATATATATATATATATATATATATATATATATACATATACACCCATGCATGTACACACATCTACGTACTCATCCACTCACATACGCGGAGGAGTGAGTCGATGACATATAATAATAAACGTCCCTGGGGAAAACATCCCATCCCCACAATCCTATACGGACGAGCGTCCGCACGGGCGAAAACAACTCTACCCCTGCAACGTCACTCCGGCAAGGGCACCACTGCCCTTCCAAGACCCGCCCAGGGACGAAGCCCCGTGCCTCAACCACCTCCCGTCATACAGAAGTACCGTCACGGGCCTTACGCTCGGGTCGGTAAAACCTCTATCTTTGCGTTGGCATTAGCCCCTTGCCAACGAATAAGTCCCTTTCTGGCGCAAGGCCCCGTGCCCTAGCCACCCACTCCGCACAATATTGCCATTACGGACCCTACGTCCGAATCGGCATAAATTCTCCCGTTGCGCTGGCATTTGTCTTCCTGCCAACGAGTGAGCCCTACCTTCCGGCGCAAGGCTTCGTACCCTAGCCGACACTCGCATATTCCTCGCTTGTCAAAAATAAAATAAAATAAAATGGGGTTAAAAATGGAGATACCCCGCCGGACTTGTCCCTACACGGGGACAAGGGCAAAAAATGGCAACAACCCGACTGTGGCGAAAACCCAAAAGGGCGCTACGGGCAAAATCGGGTACCCCGCCACGTGAAAACCCGAAAGGGCGCGTGGGCAAAAGCAAGAGGGGGGCCGGTACCGGCGAAAACCCGAAAGGGCGCCTGTATCGGTAATGTGGTTCAAAAAAAAAGGAGAAAGAGAAAAGAGACCAACAACTGCTTCAGTCCCCGGCACCCCGTCGGCACTGATGATGAGACAACAAACTGCTTCAGCTCCCGACACCCCGTCGGCACTGATGAAGAGACCACAAATTGCTCCAGTTCCCGACACCCCGTCGGCACTGATAAAGAGACAACATGTGCTGCTTCAGTTCCCGACACCCCGTCGGCGCTGATGAAGAGACAAAAGATAACAACTGCTTCAGTCCTCGACACCCCGTCAGCACTGATGATGAGACAACAAACTGCTTCAGCTCCCGACACCGCGTCGGCACTGATGACGAGATCACAAATTGCTTCAGTTCCCGACACCCCGTCGGCACTGATAAAGAGACAACATGTGCTGCTTCAGTTCCCGACACCCCGTCGGCGCTGATGAAGAGACAAAAGACAACAACTGCTTCAGTCCCCGACACCCCGTCGGCACTGATGATGAGACAACAAACTGCTTCAGCTCCCGACACCCCGTCGGCACTGATGACGAGACCACAAATTGCTTCAGTTCCCGACACCCCGTCGGCGCTGATGAAGAGACAAAAGACAACAACTGCTTCAGTCCCCGACACCCCGTCGGCACTGATGATGAGACAACAAACTGCTTCAGCTCCCGACACCCCGTCGGCACTAATGACGAGACCACAAATTGCTTCAGTTCCCGACACCCCGTCGGCACTGATAAAGAGACAACATGTGCTGCTTCAGTTCCCGACACCCCGTCGGCGCTGATGAAGAGACAAAAGACAACGACTGCTGCAGCTCCCGACACCCCGTCGGCACTGATGACGAGATCACAAATTGCTTCAGTTCCCGACACCCCGTCGGCACTGATGAAGAGACAACATATGCTGCTGCCACCCACTCCGCACAGTATGGCCATCATGGACCTTACGTCCGGATCGGCACGAACTCTCCCGTTGCGCTGGCATTCTATTCTTGCCAACGAGTGAACCTCATCTTCCGGCGCAAGGCTTCGTGCCCTAGCCTACACTCACATATCACCCGATTTCAAAAAAAAAAGAGAGAGAAAAGAAGAAAATGGGGTTAAAAATAGAGATATCCCGCCGGACTTGCCCCTGCATAGGGACAAGGGTAAAAATGGCAACAACCCGGCTGTGGCGAAAACCCGAAAGGGCGCTACGGGCAAAATTGGGTACCCCGCCACGTGAAAACCCGAAAGGGCGCGTGGGCAAAAGCAAGAGGGGGGCCGGTACCGGTGAAAACCCGAAAGGACGCTTGTATCGGTAATGTGGTCAAAAAAAAGGGGGAGAAAGAATAGAACAGAAGAGATCAATAAACCAGGTCAGTCCCCGGCGCCCTGTCGGCACTGACGAAGAGACCAAGAGACAAAGAGATCAATAAACCAAGTCAGCTCCCGACACCCTGTCGGCACTGACGAAGAGACAACAAGCCAGGTCAGCTCCCGACTCCCCATCGGCACTGACGAAGAGACTAAGAGACAACAAGCCAGGTCAGCTCCCGACTCCCCGTCGGCACTGACGAAGAGACCAAGAGATCAGTAAAGCAGGTCAGTTCCCGGCGCCCTGTCGGTACTGACGAAGAGACAAAGAGACCAATAAACCAAGTCAGCTCCCGACACCCTGTCGGCACTGACGAAGAGACAACAAACCAGGTCAG
This sequence comes from Amorphophallus konjac, assembly GCA_022559845.1. Lineage (NCBI taxonomy): Eukaryota > Viridiplantae > Streptophyta > Magnoliopsida > Alismatales > Araceae > Amorphophallus > Amorphophallus konjac. The sequence continues at coordinate 42,556 of JAHNEJ010002335.1, read as the reverse complement.
CTCCCGACACCCTGTCGGCACTGACGAAGAGACTAAGAGATAACAAACCAGGTCAGCTCCCGACACCCTGTCGGCACTGACAAAGAGACTAAGAGATCAATAAACCAGGTCAGCTTCCGACTCCCTGTCGGCACTGACAAAGAGACCAAGAGACCAACAGAGCATGGCAGTTCCCGACACCCCGTCGGCACTGGCGAAGAGACCAAGAGACCAACAAAGCCGCTTCAGTTCCTGCCGCCACGTCGGCACTGATGAAGAGACAAAGAGACCAACATACTGCTTCAGTCCCTGACACCCCGTCGGCACTGATGAAGAGACAAAGAGACCAATATGTTGCTTCAGTTCCCGACACCCCGTCGGCACTGATGAAGAGACCAACATACCACTTCAGTTCCCGGCCCCTCGTCGGCGCTGATAAAGAGACCAACGTGCTATCCCTGTCGGCACTAACAAAGAGACCAGCAAATGACAAACCAGGTCAGCTCTCAACACCCCGTCGGCACCGACGAAGAGAAAAGAGACAAGTACACCCACGGGCACCGCTCGGCTCATCCTTCGCCCGCGCCACCCATGGGTGGGGGGCATTTGTGGACACCAAAAAATTGCACACCCATGATACCCCGCTCGGCCCAGTGTCAATGACGGCCCGAGCGAATAAACCCCGGGAGAACTGTCGCAAAGCCGCCGCGAGGAGTCACAACAGTGAAGAGGAACCGAGCACAAGGAGCCCCCACAATCTGTAAGCCTCGGAGAAAGCCAAACAGGACATGACTCGTGTCCACAACGGGCTCAGAACGGGCTCAGAAACACGCCCAATTTCGCCTTCAACGGCACACTCAGGGTTGTTCAGCGGCACACCCCTTTGGGTGTTCAGCGGCACGCCCTCAGGGTTGCCCAGCGGCACACCCCTTTGGGGTTCAGCGGCACACCCCCCTTTTTGGGGTTCAGTGGCACACCCCCCCCCTTTTTTTGGGTTCAGCGGCACACCCCTTTGGGTGTTCAGCGGCACGCCCTCAGGGTTGCCCAGCGGCACACCCCTTTGGGGTTCAGCGGCACACCCCATCCAGGGGTTCAGCGGCACGCCCATTGGGATGGCCAGCGGTACACCCCCCTGGGGTCTTCAGCGGCACGCCCTGAAGCCCTTCAACGGCACAGCCTCCAGGGGCTTCTGCGGCACGCCTTTTTGGCTCCCCAGCGGCACGCCCATTTGGGACTCCAGCGGCACGGCTGTTTTGTGCTCCAGCGGCACGCACTTTTGGCTCCCCCACGGCACGCTTGTTCAGCCCGCCAGCGGCACAGCGTGAAACATTTTTCAATGGCAACGACGTGATGCCCATGCCCTACGCATCCTTGGCGCGCAGTGGAGCCGTCTGAGGTGGCAGCTGATCGTTGGGCCACGCAGCCTACCCCACTGACAGCCAGGACAGGGGAGGTCGAACCCCCATCATCACAAGGCCACTTCCCGCCTCCGGTTGCGGGGAATATAAAAGGCCTCCCGCTTCGACGCGAGAGGGAGGAGGGACAGAAGAGAAAAAAGAGGAAGGAGAAACAGAGAGGGACACCCACGGCCAAGAGAAGAAAAAAGGAGAAGAGAGAAGAGAAGAAGAGGCCCTCCCCGCCGGGAGCTTCCTCCGACGACCACCACCACCGGAAAGAAGCAAGAGTAAGAGAGAGAGAGTTCGATGTAATGGGGGGGGGGGGGAAGAGTTAGGGGCGTCTGGCCTTCCTCCTGCATTCTGTTCCTCCCCCCCCCCCCCCTCATCTTTTTGTATTTCGTTGTTCCTCTTTTTTGGGGGTCCATGGCCTCGTCTTGGGCATTTCTCCCTTGTAATGTGTATGTAGGGCCATGCCCTCTTGATCCCCATGAATGAAAACCACCCTCTGCGGGTTTCTCTCTGAGTTTTATTGGCTTGCGCTAGCTCTCACGGCCTTTTGATGGGGTTGTTCGTTTTCCCTCCGTCTCCCCATTTCTCCGGTGTTTTTGGGGTCTTCATGTCGATATGATCGCTCTCCCATGATCCTTGGCCTCACGAATCCTTCACTCCCTTCCATGGCCACTTGCTGTGCCCATTTGCTTGAAGAGAGAGGGGGGTTCTTACTCACTCTCCGAATACCCAGCTACCAATGGCCTATTTCTAGCCTTAAACTTCCCCTCTTCTTACCCTGAACGGCCTGCAAGTCTCCCAGCCCATATACTAGCCCTGTTTGAGCCTCCAGCGGTGCACATGCCTGGCCATTGACCGACACACCCTGTTCAGCCCCCAGCGGCACACTCTTTGTGGCCCTTAACGGCACACCTGTTTGGGCCCTCAGCGGCACACCTCCATCGGCCCTCAGCGGCACACCCCCATTAGCCCTCAGCGGCACACTCACCTTGGCCCCCAGCGGCACACCCTTCAGTCCCCCAGCAGCCCACTTCTTGGCCTCGCCCCGAGCCCCTTTCCTTCACGTTTTCTGAGGTTCTATAAAGGTGTTGCTCCCCCGGGGGCCCACCTCCAGTTGTCGGGTTCCGCCACTCCATGTGGGCGCGTTCCCTTTATCTCCCTTACGCCCCGGGTCAAGGGGAGATGCTGCCGAATTTTTGTGAGAAAATAGCAAAACATGAAAAGAGGCAAAGGGAAACAATAAACGAATGGAATATATTATGAACCTTCCAGCTAATCAAGCCACTGCCGGCACCATGACGAGAACCGAATTAATCGACTACCCGGTAGCCTGAATGTCCGACCCGCAGGAAAAGGCTGAACAGAATAGGGCAAGGGGAGAAGTTTATGTGAAATTGCATAAGAATTAAGACAAGAAGAAAAGAAAAGCCTTAAAGCAAATAACAAAAGAGTAGCCCTTCAACGGCACACTCCTTCCAGCCTTCAACGGCACACTCTCCCTGGCCCTTTCAGCGGCACACTCCCTCCCTTCGCCGGTACACCCTCAGCCACCGTCTCAACGGGATCCAATGTATAGACTTTGGGCCAGCCAATGTACAGACTTCCTGTTGCAGTGTATAGACTTGGGACTGGCCAATGTATAGACTTCGGGCTCCAGTGTATAGACTTCGTGCTCCAATGTATAGACTTCGTGATGGCCAGTGTATAGACTTGGGCCAGCCAACGTATAGACTTCACGTTGCAATGTATAGACCTGTCCAACGTACAGACTTTGGGCCAGTCAATGTATAGACTTCATGCTGCAACGTACGGACTTTGTGTGGCAGCGTACAGACTTGGGCCAGCCAATGCATAGACTTCGTGCTGCAACGTACGGACTTTGTGTGGTAGCGTACAGACTTGGGCCAGCCAACGTATAGACTTCATGATGGCCAGTGTATAGACTTGGGCCAGCCAACGTATAGACTTCATGATGGCCAGTGTATAGACTTGGGCCGGCCAACGTATAGACTTCATGATGGCTAGTGTACAGACTTCGGGCCAGTTGACGTATAGGCTTCATATCGCAACGTACAAACTTTGCTCCAGTGTGTAGACTTTGGGCTTGGAAACGTATGGATTTCGAGCCTGGAGAACGTACAGACCCTATATTTCCCCCCGTCACCAACCCACGCCTTCCAGCTTTCAACGACACACCCCTTTTAGTCCCTTAATCCCCCAACGGTACATCCCTTAGCCCCAGCGGTACACCCTGATCGCCTAGCGGTGCGTTCCCTCGCCCTCCAGCGGTACACTCCCTTGAGCCCCAGCGGTACGCCCCTTGAGCCTCCAGCGGTACACCCCTTTCAGCCTCCAGCGGCACACCCTTGTAGCCCTCAGCGGTACGCCCGTTTTGCAGCACTCAGCGGTGCACTCTTTCGTTCCCCGGCACACCCTATTCCCTTCGCCGGCACACCATATGCATACATGTGTACAACCTGATGAGGGCATTAACAATAGTAAATAAATTAATAAAAATTACGCTAATTAAAGGATTTCGAATGCGCAATATTAATCATAATAAAAGAGGTGGAAGGGGTAATAAGAAAATAAATAATAAATAATAATAATAATAATAATAATAATAACGAATAAAAGAAGAGGAATCATCCGGAACAAACACCTAAAGAAGTAATAAACCGTAGGCCAAAAATCAGAGTATATAATTAAAAGAAATTATCAGATAAAAATGCTGGGCCCCACACTGCAGCCCTCTCTCTCCCCGGGACCCGGGGCAAAAGGAACAACGACATCGCCCTTTCAGGTCAAGCTCGAGTCTTGGGAATTATCCCGATATAGCCGAGTTCGGGCCTAATCTCGGGCCGACATCCTAATCGGATCAGATTTGCTTCTCGTTCCGGACGCCCTCCGAGTCATCACTAGAATTGCCGGGTGCTCGGCAGACACTCGAACGGATTTGTCTCGGCTTTTCCTGTTGCGTTTCCATCACGGACCCGTGTCCGAATATAAAAAGGTCCACGAGTGACCAACATGGCCAGTGGCTCGCATCCTAATGCGTACCTTGGTGTGATTTTCTCCTGTCTCTTTCTCGCACAATTAGTACTATTCTTTTCGGCCGCGGGGCCCCTAATTTCGGCAATTAATCAAGGGTATTCCCTCGTATGGGGGATGTAAATGACGTCGTGACCTTTATGGCGCGACGGGATTCGGTCCCGACACGAACCACACAATCGTCTGACGAAGTCAGATCGAGCGCACCATGCACTCAATAAAACGGAGCCCGAATAAATTGTCACTTCGGTGACTGGCACGCCCACGCACTCAATAAAACGAATAAACTAACGAGAGAACAATAAGTGCCGAAAAGTGCGTCCACAGTTGGAGAGCTCACTGATATAAGATGTGGACTCGAGTTGTGTGTGGATACAAAACTAGTAATATGTGCCGCCGTGCCGTGTCGTGTAAGATTCATACAAAACCCATCAACTCACCATCTTGGAGCAGCTAAAAGAATCCTCTGCTACATCCAAGGGACTGGGCAATCTTGGAGCAACTATGGAATTTGGTATAAACCGGTTTCTCACCTTAAATTAATTGGTTTTACTGATAGTGATTGGGCAAGTTCTATAGAAGACAAGAAGAGTACTGGTTGTATTATCATCCTGTGAAGCTGAGTATATTGCTGCATCGTCAGCAGCTTGTCAAGCCATTTAGATGAGAAGAATACTGGAGGATATGCATCAAGAGCAGAAGCATGGAACAGAGATCTTCTGTGATAACAAAGCAGCTGTTGCACGGGCAAAAAATCCAATATTTCACAGCATGTCAAAACACATAGAAATCAAACATCATTTTCTTCGAGAAAGTATAGCAGAGGGGCAGATAACATTGAAGTATTGCTCAACACATGATCAAATCACAGATGGTCTTACAAAAGCTTTTCCTCATCAAGTTTTTCAAATTTAGAGATTCTCTACTTGTAACAGATTTTGCATCGAGGGGGAGTGTTAAAAATTGATACAAATCTGATCATTGACGTGAGATACCTGAGTCTATTAGATCTAATCATATGCATTTAATAGTCTTCCAATTTGTTAAGAGTTGATAGTAATATTCTTTCCTCGTTTCTATTTAGTGTTATATAACGTGACCACAACTGTCCCCACGTGGTCGTATTCTAGTCATGTACTGTTCTAGTTACGTAGTTGCTCGTTTTTTTTATGAGCCTGTACAAGACAGTCATATTGTAGTACTTCATTTTTTAGTGAGCAGAAAGAATTTTTTTCCTTCCCTATTTTTTGTCCTTTGCCTTGTGTGTCTGGTCTGAGAAATTTGCTGTAGCAGAACAGAGACGATTTTGGTTGCAGGTATGTCAAAGCCAACAGCCCCTCCCCGGCCGCTGCCGTGTGTTCCCTGCCCAAACCATCCCCGCCCGTGGCATCCCCTTAGCTTCTCCCCGGCCTCCGTCAACCTTGACCACAGCAGGCAGCTTCTCCGCTGATCTGCTGGGGGAGGACGCCACCCTAGGGATGATCCCCGACGAGTTCAGCTGGTTCACAGACGTCCCGGCCTCTTCCCCTCCCCCCGCGCAGTCCTTCCTCGGCGGCTTCATGATGTCAATGGTCATGCAGAACGGCGTGCATCTGGGCTCGGGCGCCGACATGGCCGGGGGCGAGGACTCCTAGCTCTTCGTCAGGTTGGGTGAGCTACCGACGTGCGCCATGGTCTTTCGTCGGGTGCGGATGCAGATGGCCTCACGGGAGGCGGCAGCGGCACCCTGCTGCGGCAGCACCGGATGAGATAGAAAGAAGAGAGAACATGAGAGAGAGGAGAGAGAAGCCATCGTGGGTGCCAGCGACCACCCCTCTCCCCCAATCCCGGCTAGGGTGTCCGTCCAGGAAAGAGAGAGAGAGAGAGAGAGAGCACCCCAGAGAGGCCATCGTGGGTACCAGCGACCACTCCTCTCCCCCAGTCCCAGCTAGCGTGTCCGTCCAGGAAAGAGAGAAAGAGAGAGAGAGACCACCCCGGTGGCCCCCCTCTTCTCCACCCCCGGCGACCCCCCTCTCCCCACACCACGGCGCCCCCCTCCCCCAGGCACCCGTCCCCTACAGCAGCCCACCTCCCCAGCCGCCGTCGTGTCTCCCCTGCCCAAACCATCCCCGCTCGAGCCCGATGCCCCCACCCGCCCGGGGCATTCCCTCAGCTCCTCCCCGGCCTCCGCCGACCTCGACGACAGTGGCTTCCCCGCGTATCTACCGGTAGAGGACGCCCCCTGGGGATGATCCCCGGCGAGTTCGGCTTGTTTGCAGACTTCCCGGCCTCCTCCCCTCCCCCCGCGAAGTCCTTCCTCGGCGGCTCCATGATGCCGATAGTCATGGAGGACAACGTGGGTCTGGACTCGAGCGTCGATGCGGCCGGGGACGAGGACTCCTCGCTCTTTGCCGGGTTGGGTGAGCTGCCAGAGTACGCCATGGTCTTCCGCCAGGTGCGGATGCAGATGGCCTCGTAGGTGGTGGCGGCGGCGGCGGCGCCCAGCTGCGGCACCACCGGGTGAGATAGAAAGAAGAGAAAGCAGGAGAGGAAGGAGAGAGAGAGGGCGTCGTGGGTGTCGGCGAAACCCGCCTTCTCTCCCCACCCAAGCTTCCCCCCGCCCCTCTCCCAAGATTACTACAAGAGGATAATCACGAGCATTCGAACTATATTTCAGAGAGTTTTATTTGATAAAATCGATATTTAGATATATATATATATATCTATGTAAAAAAACCCCTTATCTTATCTCATGTAACTTTTTTTACCTACACCCCCGTCCCCCACGCTGAAAGATGGAGCCAAACGTACTAAACACGTCAATAAATCCCTTGACATTTTTCAAAACATCAAAGATACAAAATAACGTTAGCATATAACCCAGCTAAGTTGAGTAATACTTTTTGTGCATCATCGGATTCAGTAAATTTGTATTTTTAATTTTTATTAGTTCACATAAAATTCATGAGATTTGATAAATAAGAAAAGACTCAAAAAAGATGAATCTCACACCATTTAAATTTTTTGAGAGATCTTTTTCACTCTCCAAATCTCATTTGTCTTATATATATATATATTGAGAGATCTTCACAATCTAAAAGCATACAATAAATATTACTCTCATGTAAATTTCTTTGAAATAAGACAACGATCCGACACCCCCACCACCAACCAACCACCACCATCCGTCGGGGTGGAGTCGCCGGACAAAGAAAAGGAACAAGAGTCAAAGCAAAAGGCCATGCACCATATATTAATCTAGCAATACACGTCTATGTACACGTCAGCATATCGCGTGGCCCCTCCTGCCACGTATACATTGGGAAACAAAGCTCAGCCGTCAAATATCTCTGCCGAATATCTCTGCCGCATCCTTCGATCTTTCACCGCCACAGCGAAGACCCATCAAACCCGACCCCGGGCATGGTGAACTAGTGGTGGAGGAGAGCTCAGATAGGGGAGCAGCGGCTAGCTACCTACTGGTGTACGAGTTAAAACCCTCGACCTTCTCCCTTCTTCAGACGGTGTTGTAGGCCCTTCGTCATCCCATGGGAGAGACGTGCGAGGCTTTGCTACGCACCCAGTTGTATACGTAGCTAGAACCGCAGGATCAGTACTGGCCGTTTGTAGTACGTAGGAGGAGTTGGAGATCAACTGGACAGAGGTCGTACGTAGGGGGCGGTGCATCATCCGGGTTCGCCTTGGTTAGCTTGCTACCTCCGTGATCTAGCTAGCTTAGCCCTCGGAGTCGTCGCTGGAGGTGGAACCTGACAGCATCTTCTCGATCGACCTCTGCATCGTCTCCAGCTGCGACGCCCGGTCCTTCATCTCACGAGCATACGCCGCGAAGAACTCCTTGTTCTCCTTCTCCAACTCCTTCCAGACTGATCGAGAGGCCAAAAAGTTTTAACGCTGTCGAGTCAGAGAGACCAGAAAAGAGATACATAGTGGGGTCGTAGATCGAAGTGAGAGAAGGGCGGGCCGGGGAGCAGAACCAGTGGAAGTGATGACGGGTTTGATGTTGGCGTGTTGGGAGAGAGCTTCCATGCACTCCTCTCGGCTCATGTGGACGATGAGGCACCTCTCGATCAAGTGCTGCACCTGCCAATAAATAGAAACACCACCAAATCAACGCAGAAGTTAGAGACCATAACAGCGCGCGCGCGCGCGCGACCTCCCTCTCTCCAACTCTTTATAACCAGAGACACACACATACCGTGCGGATGTAGGAAGCTGCAGCATCCACCATGATGATTAGAAGTATACCCTCTTCTATATAAATCTCTCGGGATCAGAAGATCGAAGCTCCAAAACCAATGAACGAGCTAACTAGCTAGCTAGATAGCAGGAACGGGCGACCATACAGAGAAAGAGGCAAGCAAGGGAGGGGGAGGGGGAGGAGGAGGAGGAGGACGTCGATCGACTAAAACAGATGAAGCAATATGGGGTAGGAGCGGAGGGATCGAGCTGCTCAAATACTATCGTGAGACGCAGAAGAGGACAGAGGTGACCCCGCTTAATTGACGGAAGAAGGTGCACGACGTTCATCAACGTAAAAGAAACACAAGTACGAATGAACGGGAGGTCCAGAGATCACGTGCCAACCGAAATCTCATTGGAGCAGAAGAGATGAGGAAGATTTTGGGAATGGACCTTCTGGGTCTGCCCAGCGGGACAGAGCCCACGTCCGCTTCACGTGCACTTGGGCCCGCCTCGCCCACGTCAGCGTGGCCAACCCCTACTCTACCAACTTTTCACATGGACCGATCTTCTTTAATTTATACGAAGAGAGAGATGGAAAATGAAGGATTTTCTATTTGAGACATCCTTCACATATGAAGCTGAGTTTAATTCACTGCCAAAACAAAAAACAAAAAAAGAGGAAAACTTGTTAGGGACGTGCCGAGTTGCGTGTCAAACTGAACAGCCTTCTAGCATAGACGAGCGAATTATCTGTTCCAAAAAAAAAAAAAAAACAGAGGAACGAATAATCTGATTCCTGACGGCTGGGCATGGCCTCCAGACGAGCTAAAGCTCCATGGTCCAAATGACTGCCGTCTCCGCCCCTCCCTCTCTAAAGGATACCATACTTCCTGTTATGTCGAGTAATTATTCGTTTAAAATTTAAATCGAATTAGAATTCATATTTATTTAATCAAATAATTATTCGAATAAAATATCTAATAGATAATTTAATCGGATATCGAATATCTAATTATTAATCGGATACGAATTCGGATATTGAGAGATCTGTATCAGATATTATCCGACCGAATATAAATACGAATTTTTTGATATTATACATGAATCACTTTAGGTTGGCTCTCAGATTTTTCAGTTAATAATCATATTTTATATTTATTATATTTTAATTTATTATATATATTTATATATTAAAAAATTAAAAAATTATGAACATATAACATATTTTTATATCTAATCGGATAGTCGGATATATCCGAATCCGGATAATATCCGTCGAATTTGGATTCGGATAGTGACAAAAATACATCCTAATAGAATGTATCAGATTTAGATATCCGACCTATTATAATCGAATGAGAATTAAGATATCAGACTATCCGCTCCGTATCTGCTCTCTCGTTCCGATTGCCTTTGATCCTCCGATGCCTTTTCGTGTCCCCCTCTGTATGTGAGACAACGCACGAGAAACGGACAGAGGCGAGGAGGGGTACGTGTCCTCTCGTGATGCAGTAAGGGAAGCCAGCTGATGCTTTTCGGACAATGGCCCCATCCCTTCACAGATGGTTACTGTTCCGCCATAAGTTCTTTGGACTCTTTCGGGCGCTTTAGGACTGCGAATTTCAGATAGGGGACCCCGGGGGGTTGGGGGGCGGCTGTGAACTGATGCTCTCGACCCCACCCCAACCCACCCCACGTTTTGTTGCGGCCCATTTCAGTTTCCCAAGATATTTTCTTTTTTCCCCTTTTTTTTGTTAAAGATAAATTTAAACACAACTTAACTGTCTTAACTGGAAAGATGGGTAAGATACTGTGCATTTTGATCGATGATCCGCCTCAGCCCATTTATAAATAAGCTTAATTCTGTTACAGAAATCAAATATAACGTCATTTTTTTTGGCTGCGCTTAGAACGGATGTTGGGTGCGGAGATTTTTTTTTAATCTTCAAAAAAGAAATTATCTTGAGATGATTTTAGAGATTTTAAAATATCTTTTCTTTTATTCTTATCTCTCTTTAAACTTCTAAATCTATATAAAATAAAAGTTGATGAGAACAAGAATATTTTAAAAATAATTTAAAGAGAAAAGAGATTTTAATGAATAAAATTTTCCTAAATCTATTTCTAACATTAGTTCAAAACGCAGCTTATGATTTGAACCGTTCCAATCTTCCTCGGATTGAAGTATCCCGAAACACTGTACCACGTGGAAATATTTTCACGCATGTTGAAGTTTACCCCATGTAACATGTACGGTGGGTAAAAAATATTAGGCACAAGTCCGGGCCGAATCGGAAAATTTGTCGGCCCAAGTTCATTTACGTCAAAACGGGGGAAGCCCACGCCAATTGAAGTGTCCTGCTAGATTCTGATATTCAAACGGTGATTCTCCTACTGGGCTCGACCATCGCCATGGCACGACGACAGTGGACACCTCCACAGGCCCTACGATTAGTTGACAGAGACGAATGCATACATTGTACTCACCCATGAGTCAATCTCATCCCGGACGAGCAACCGTCCGTCCCCCGTGAGTCAATCTCATTCCAAACAGATAACCGCCCGGGACGGGCATTAAGATTTACCCTTATCTACGTATATGAGATAATTATATGGAGAAATATTTAACATCCATCTTGGGCGAGTAGATTGTTTATCTGTCTAGTATGGGATTGGTAAGTGGGTGTTAAACATTTCACAATTGTACATCTCGTGTGCATAATAATTTTTTTTTTCTATTTTTTAAAAGTTATCTCGACTTTAAGAGTCATCTAATTTACATGCAGGCGGCTGAAAAAAACTTAAAAAATAGAGAAAATTGATGTAGAGAAAATGGAGTGGACGATCTTAATTCAGATAATTTATATTTGTAAAATCGAATCAACTTTAAAAGATTTAATTAAAAAGTCTTTTCATACCAAATTTGGTGTCGAACACCCCCAAAGAATGACATCAAAACTGCGTACTATTCTGTAGAGAGAAATGTTATAGTGCCAATATTCTTTTCGCCACTGTATTTGTCATATTTTTATTTCGTTGTCTGACTTCGTCGAGTAATTTAAGAGCATTCATTTCAGGTTTCAAGTCAACATCATCTCAATTGTTCGACGATCTGACTGAGATAAGAGTAGTAAATCAAGTGACAACAAGAGTGACGCCATGATACGAGGAGTGTTTCGCTGTCGTTTGATGGTAGAATAAGAACGGTGGCATCTACTTCAAAACTTCACGTTCCAATATCTAATTCTCGGTCCACACCTAAATTTTCTCTAATGTTAATAAAGTACTTACAGATTAAAAGTTATATACTTTTGACATTTATTTTTTATACATCGGATGAATATGAAATGTGAAAAGTATCTCTCTATCTCTTAAATCTTTCGAAATTATTTCTATATTTTTACCAGCTTTATCATGTTTACCGTAATATTTTTAAAATTCTTAAGAAAAAATTCATTGTATCTTTTCACATGGGTATAGGGATATTTTTTATCTTAAAAAATTTTAAAGATTATGAGACGATGATTATTTTTTAAAAGATTTCAAGAGTATTACGATAAATATGACAAAGATACGAGTATACGAGTATTTTTTTATATAAAAGCAATGGATTAGATAGTGTAATTTATGATATATTTTGACATCAGATTCAAATAATTTTTTATTGGTAATTACCTTTATGATATTGGAGAAGATTTATGAAAATTAATGATTGAATTTCGTAGTTTTGGAGTAGGTGATATCCTTATGAAAATCAAAATTACCTGTTGATCGAAAAGATGCAAACGGCGCGACTGTTCCCTACGCGTACGTTCCCCTTGCCCAACCCCGTCGGGTCACCATTGCACACCCATGACCCATTTTGCTGGATTCTCTTCACCTCTATCCCTAGCATCACGCGCGAACATGCCTAGCTACTCTAGTCTGAATATTCAGGTTAAAAGTCAACATCCAAGTTAAACCTGTTCCAGTGAAAAATCAAAATAATTTAACCATCTTTCTACCAAGGTAATACTATTTATTTTTTTAGTATAACTTAACCTCGGTTACGATATTCCCTTTTAACTTATTTCTCCTTACTTGTTTGCGGATTAAGTTAAACAGATTAGTATTCCACAAAATACATCATTTTATTTTGAGTGAGAGATAAGATAACTTTTGACATATCTCCTCGAGTAATATGAAAAAAAATTAATCTTTCTTATTTTATTTTGTTTTCTAGAACAACTTATCTCACCTTTAATCTAGATAAAAGTCTATATATCTTAACTCAACTGAAATATCTCGTACAAACACCCAGATCAATTAAGATGGATAAAAGTTACCCCAACAAATAAGCCCCAAACAAACAGCCCGGTAAGAAACGGCCATTGTTTTTGCCCCAAACTTTCAACTCCCCGGGCTCCCCCACCTGACATAAATTCCAAACAGGCCGTGGCCCGTCATTTCAAACAAGAGGAGAGCAAGTGAGCCGGTTGGTGGAAAGAGAGAGGGGAAGGACGACGTCCAGTCGCTGCCTTCTCCTGTCTATAGCAGCTGCAAAGACAACCAGTTACTGGTAAAGAGGAAGGGGTGATCAGATGAGTTGAACAGGCGCCTTGTCTCATCAAACATTAGCTGGTAACATGGCGAGCATCTTTGGGGTCCTACTACCACAATCCTGGCGTTGTGGCACTGGACCCAATTAATCTGGAGGGCTTTAATTCTGTTCTTATGAAACGTTCACACAATTACAATAGCTGGCTAGGTCAATAATTGAAAGAATTCAACTCTCTCTCTCTCTCTCTCTCTTTTTCGTTTTTTATGTTCCATCATCTGCGAATATCACTGTCTTTGTACTCAATCGCTTGCCCAGATGACAATGTTTTAGCTACAAGCCAGCGATCTTGTATTTTCTGTGGTGTAGACTGTTTGGCCAGCACCGGCAGGCAGCCTTTTGTTTCTGGACGTGTGATAAACTAACATATGTACCTAGTAATTTAACAGTTCCAATATATAACTCACTTGATTATTGTCAAAGCTTGTAATTCCGGCACATTGGACATGATCGTTGGCCAGTATCTATATATGATGTATCTAATAGACCAGTTTAAAGTCCTGTAATTAGCGGCGAGCAGATGAAGCATGATCTTCACATGTGACATCTAGATAGCTAATTATTTCTGAGAAGCATGCATTATTCATTAGAAAGAAAAATAAACTGATAAGGTTTCCACTGCTCGGCACAAATTTCTGCCTCCTGTTATCACACTGTCTCTAAAATTAACAAAATTAGGCGTCAAGGCGGGGTTCGAACGTGTTAAGATTGTTTCATTTTTGTAGTCAAATGAGCTGTTAATTCATTCACGTAATAAAATGTTTAATTCTTATAACAAGTTATTTCACGCATGTAATAAAAAATTTCATTTTTGTACGTAACAAAACATTTCATAAACTTTCCATTCATGTAACAAATTATTTATTGTCTTAACAAAATATTTCATTTCTATGTGAAATATTCCATTCATGGAACAAGGTAAAAACTGAGGATATTGTGCGGGTAGACACATGCATGCATGACACGTCTGTCACGTCTCGGTCACGTCTAACGAGCTCATCCGTCAGTCTGACACGTCCATTTGACAGAGGTCATCATGGCCTCGTGTTCTCTGCGTGAGCACGCTCGATCAGTCACATCTACGTGATCTAATCCAGTGGAGTGTTGCGCGTTGATATGACCTAATTGCAACCGATTCGCCGGAGAAATCATTACTCATTTCCGTAATGCAATATTTCTTTGAAACGAAAGCCTAAACATGTGAAAATGACGATGTCAGGCCCATTTTGTACGTTCCCACAGTGATCAGAAGACACATAACAACACAAATAGCCACACTTGTGGATAACCTTGCATTTCTCACTCATGACAGACTTTGCAACTCCTTTCCCGCGGGGTCCAGCTATGTCTGATACCTGAATTATTTCTAGGAAAGTCTAATCAATAAAATAAATGTTGGGAAGGCTACTACAAAATCTAATTCATCTACCAGATACTACAAATGGTTATCAAGTCAGGTCAATGGAAACCAGTGGGAGAGCAATTAAAGTGTTCATTAATACCTTAGAACGAAGTTTAGCTTAAAGCAAATGGTCTCGTCACAAAAGTATCTCGCTTTTCCTTTTAGATGCATGGCCTGTCGAAGTGGCCATCTGAATGGCGCAACTTACCATTTTGTCTAGGCATGATATGAAAGCTCACTTGCTCCTGTAGCCATCAGTTCCATGGACGAAGCCGAACGCACCCACCTCTGGACTTTTATTCCTTGTACAGGTGCAATGCATGCGAACCTAATTTTGGTAGCATTATGTGACCAGTGACATTAAGGAACCTTGTCGTTGTATGAGCGAGATCACCGGCTTCTCTTGCAGCTGGCTATAAATCCAACACTCACCCACCCACCCAAGTTTTGAGGAAATACAGTGCTGAAGTACGTGCAGTGACTTCTTCGATTAAGCAGGAAATTTGGGTTCAGGGGTTGGGCTCCAAAGATATTGAGCTCGTGTGACAATATCTGAAGGGTCACTTTGATAAAGGGGTGAGTTAGAGACGGGTACATCATCACCAGTGACTTATTCTACTATTTTAGTTGAATTTAAAAAAATTAAATTTATTCTTAATCAATTTTGATTAAAAAATTAAATAAGAATAAGTCATCTCATCTCGAGTAACCCATCTTAATCAGACTTTAACGATCAACCTACACTTGGATGCCAAATATGAACAAGGAAAACCTTCGTTGAGTAAAGTATCGTATCAGAATCCATACAATTTTTGTCACGGAAATATTTAAATTGAAAAGAAACTTAAATTATAGCAGTAACTTTGAAATGAAGTCAAGTAGACGTTAGCTTCATTGTTTATCAGGATATGATATCCATGCCAATGGTATCTGATGATATATATATATATATATCCTAATTTCAAGGTTCTACGTTGCAAAAGGGAAAAAAAGATGGGGTTCAGTCCGATCGTCATCCATGGCCAAACAGAAGTCTATGTAACCCAAAAAAACAGGGGAATGGTAACAGATACCAGCAGTCATTTTGACCATTTTGACCTTGCCTTTTAGTTCATCCAAACGCTATGAGTTGGATTCATATTACCCCCAGGCCCCGGCCTTATAAAAGTCGTCGTCATTTTGCTACGGCTTTATTTGAACCCCAACCTGTAATTTAGCGATTCACTTCCTACCCTTTGTAGACGAAAAGTTATGGGTTCAAATATTGCCAACTCCAGTGAGAGCTACTGATTTTTTTAATTCTGCTCTTAATTTATTTATCAAAATAATAATAATAATAATAATAATAATAATAATAATAACAGCCTTATTTTTCACAATAAAATCGCATTCCTTTCTTCCCTTTTCTCATTTCTTTAGTGTTTCTTAAAACAACTTGTGTTTCACAGAGATACAACTGGACTGAAATCTGGCCAAAAGCACCCAACTCATCGTCAAGTAGTCATTAGCCAGCCCTTTCAAATAAATGCTCAGCCTATTTATCCATGCTTAGTTCTAATTCTAAATGAGAAAAGGCATGCTTTCAAGAGAAAGAAAACCAATAAAAAAAGTGCCACAGCTTGAACCCTGCTTTCCAGTAGATAGCAAAGGCTACATGCCATTGGTCCACATGGAACCCACACGATGCCGGAGACAAAAAGATATTGGAGGTTTACAAGGACAGGTGAAAGCCAGATTCGTGGCAAGCAAGTATTGCTCGGATGGCATGGTGCATTTACCATTCACCCAGAGTTTTCTTTTTCTTTTTCTTTTTTGTTGGGCAGCTGTTTGAGATATTATAGGCCCATTCATGGCCCAGAAGAAGCTGAATGCAGTCTAGTTAATTAATGGGCCAAAAACTTGGAGCCCAATTAGGGCCCCCGGGCCTCAGATGATCAACCCAAGCCCGACCCAAACTGGTTGGGCCAAGCAAACAGAACCAAGGTCGTAACAGGCCGTTTGACGGCCCAGGACATCATAAATACAAATGTCTACATTCAAACTCGCAATGGCAAACACTCGAAGAGTCCACAAAAATAGTTTCATGAATCCTTGATAAAGATATAAAAGGAAGAAACTTCTGAAATTGCCAGATAACCGAGGCATCTATCTCAATTATTTAGTCAATAGAAAGGGTGCGGTCATATGGATACACGTGTTTTTTCTTACTAAATGTCTCAACCCCCCACATCTATTTCCCTAATCAAAACTTCATTTCACTGTCAGGAAGAATTCTCCTGCTAATCTCCTGCAAACGGCAATTTTAAATTTACTTACAAAAGGAAACGGGTTCCAACGATTTGTCGAGAAAATACCACTTCAAAAAAAGTTAAAAATCAATCCCATGGGCCAAACTTTGGAGCTCAACTCCGGCCCATGGGCCTGGGATGATCAGCTCAATCCCGAAACGGGACCAACCTAACCGGACCAAAGGTCCCAACCGGCCCATTGTCAACCCTCAGACATTATATAAATCCAAAGATCCACATTCACTATTCACACTGGCCAACACTCCGAGTCCACAAAGGAGACTCTTGAATCCCAATAAAATGATGTGACTGGCGTAAACTTAACTGAAGCAATTACTTTAACATGGTTTACAGGATCCGGAAAAACTAGGGTGAGTAGCACCAAAACCTTGTGCACTGAGTCACAAAAAGCTTGAAACCACAGCGTGCGATTCTTGCTGTGTGGCTGACCACTTCACATCGAACTCGGACCTTCATACCATCCGATGAAAGGTCTCTTCCATAATACAACCCAATTCCGATAGAAAAAAAAATGAGATTCTTACGTAATATATATGTACCTTTGTAATGTTCGATTTTGTCAAATATATTCTTCGTCGGAGTATATTATCATGAATATCTTCGAAATATGAATAATGTCACGATTATGTCCTCCCCGTAACTCCCGTGTGTTTAACCCGAGTTAAGTACGAGTTAAAGAGTAAGCTTTTTGTATATATATTTCTGTAAATTTTGATTTTGTCAAACAATTCTTAAATCTAACGACCGTAGATGACATATTTCACGGAATATTCTCTTCCGTCGACGACAATAAACTAAAGAGGTATAACCTGCTAACCGTAATATTTTTGTCTATACGAAGATTATTCATAATAATATATTCAGATGAAGGGTGTATTTGACAAAATTAAATTTTATAGAAATATTATATGTAAAAATCCCAAAAAAAATCACTACTTCTTAAACAAAAGAAAAGGAGAAGTTGGAACGTGGTGATAGTCAAAGGTTAGATGGGCAGAGATAACCATCTCAACCATGCCATGGTGAGAAAACAAGAGATACTTTCCTGTCCAACCAAAATAGTGATTCTAGTTAACATTTTAATTTCCATTCTGAGGACTAATAAGCGACGGTAAAGGGGGAGCTAGCAATGCCTCGTTGTGATTGCATTTATTTTCTATTTTTTTTTAATGACGACGAAGAACGTTTAGCACAGTGATACATAAAAATCCATTCATGGTTGTGAATGTGAAATAAAACACCAATGGTGGCCGATCAAATAGTGACAGAGAAAAATTAAGAGGGATGATGCTACCGGAAGGAGACGGAGATTGGCTTCGCGCACACCAAAAGCCGAGAGCACCACAGCTCCAGCTTAGAATTCCACCGTTCACAGTAGGCGTTAGCGTGATGCGACGAGGCTTTGAGGAGGAAGAAAATCCCCGTGTCCGACCATGGAGAATCTTGGAGAGGGAACATACGATAACATTCCACGAAACGAAACATAGAACCATAAAAATGGCGAAGCAACCTTGAGGATGACGATGACGTTGTTTGCCGTTCCGACAGGAGGGAATTGAGAAATCGCAGATGGGAGTCGATTTCCCAACTCCTGCCCGGTACGCTCTCGGGGATGGGAGGGACGATTTTAGTCCCATACCGGAGAACTGAGTTAAAGGCCAAGACGGACGGGTTATAAGTATAACGAAGCTAGCTGGTAAGAGACTTGCCTTAAACTAATGAGTAAGGAAAACAAAGCGAGTGGCGGGAGCTGCTCGCCGCGCTAGCTTATTTCATGCGCACGAATTTATGGAGGGGTTATAGGCTGGCCGAGCGTTGACGCTGCTTACTTTGCAGAACTCGCTTGTGCGGGCCTCCTAAACCCACCCCAATGCCCCCAATTACCAAATTATTTTCCCTTAACTCTATACGTGGGCGTCGCGGTGTATCGCAGGTCCGCCTGCTCTCGTTTGCTGGCTCACACGGCGCCGCAACGGCTCGGTAAGGTTGGACTAATGAGCAATGTTTGTTTGTCGACCTGATCTCATTGCGGGTTGATCTGGTTTGTCCTTTCCGTCTGATTTTTTAAATTTTTAATAAAATTTTATTTAAATATTATATATATTTAAAAATATTAAAATGTAAATTTTTTTATGATAATAGGTCTATATTAAATGGAACACAATTAATTATATAAAAATAATATATTACATCGTTTAATTAAACATCATATTATATATAATATATAAAAAATTCATTTAAATTATTTAATATGTTAAAGTAAATAGTGACATAATAATGACATTCATTCATGAAGTATAAAATATAAAAATTCACTCATCCTCTTCATATGTGAAGTCCGAATCTCAAAACTCACTAATCCTCATCATCAGTGAAGCCCGAATCCCAAAACTCATCATCATCAGATATATGAGAGACTGATCACTCATATAATATAACTCTATACTAGTGGGTGGAGGTAGATATGAGTAGGGATGTAAATGGATCGGGTTTGGCTATGGTAGGCTAATACCATACCCTATCCGTGAAAATTTTATAAATACCATACCCGGATAATACCATATTATTTTGACGGGTATGGATACGGGTATATCCGTCACGGGTATGGATATATCCGCGGATATCCGTATCCGTCCATAAAACATGAGTCTACATCAACTCTAAGAAAATGTGAGATTTATGAGACTTGGAAAAATAGAAATTCAGTCAACTCTTTCCTTTCTAAAATACTTTTTATGTTTATAAAAATATCTTTACAATTTAGTAAGAAGTCCAAACTCACAAACTCAACAAGACGAGCAACGGGTTAAGTTCATGTCAAAATCATAGGCCTAACATGCACGATAAGTTATTAAGAGCGGGTTCGGATCGGGTATGAATTCGGATGCACTAAATCCATACCTATCCGAATATGAAACGGGTATTTTAAACATATCCAACCCGAATCTATATCCGTTTATTCGGGTATTACCCGACCCATCACGGGTCGGGTGATGCCGGTAATCGGGTTTGCGGATATTTTTGACATCCTTACATATGAGTGGGACTGAAAATATGTAACCATCTGCACAAATGATGGGTCATGTGCAGCGGTGGATGATACATGAAAATCTCTAAAAAAAGTCTTCACTACATCTATACATTCAATTCCATCATGTGCTACTGGTGCGACTGGTGCTGGTACTGGTGCTGCTCGAACTCTGGACGTGGAGGAAAGATCATGCTCCGCCCGGTGCTCGTGGTGGGGGTACCCGGGACGTAGAAGAAGATGCCATGGGTGTGCTACGAGAACCGTATCTCTTGTAACTGTGTCCGAAAGGAATGTCGGATATCTCCCGGAACTCGGTCGCATGCACGAACATCGCGTCACACTCCCGCAAGGTGCTCTGCAAATCTGTGTATGCCGGTGACGCGATGTTCGTAGTATCTACAGTGCACATGTCCATCACACTCAACAGAGTATCCATGCTCTCACGCAGGGTGACGCCGTCCATCCATGATGACCTGCAAATGATGTAAAAGTTTACATTAATAATTTCAATGATAAGTACAAAACTCAAAATATGAATAAATTTACAATTAATTATTAGTTAGTTATAAATATAACCAAATGA
Organism: Amorphophallus konjac; assembly: GCA_022559845.1. Lineage (NCBI taxonomy): Eukaryota > Viridiplantae > Streptophyta > Magnoliopsida > Alismatales > Araceae > Amorphophallus > Amorphophallus konjac. The sequence goes on along the minus strand of JAHNEJ010002335.1, from coordinate 22,016 downwards.
TACATACTCATTAAGACTATGGACCCAAACTCGGCCAGTGCACATCTCCAAATAATCTGACATTAAATGTGGTCCGCAGATAGGACAGATAGTTTTCATAGCGCATTGAACCTGCATAGTTCTCCCAGTACATGCGTACGTAGTATTCATACTGTTGCGAAACTTGTGCGTACACGACCTCTACTGGCGCAGCTGCAGCATAAGGATATGGATACGATGGGAAAAATGAACTACTGTTATCTGAGTCGCCATGATACATCGGCTGCTGCGGCCATGACCGTCCATACGAGCTTCCAGATCCCTGAGAGTCATGTGTGCTCATCCTCTCAAAATCAGACAACATGCCTTGATAACTGGTACTATCTGCATCCGAACTTCCATAGTATGGATCCCAATGATCATCTGCCCGCCTCGTCCCTGGCGGTGGAACACCGTGATCCTCATCTTGTGTGACATGTGTGAAGTGTTACTCCTCTGTCCATGCGGCATGTTCGCGACCTCCATGACCTCTACCTTGACCACTGCTATACTCTCTCCCACCAGCACTAGTATCCCCACGACGACTCCGTTGACCACCTTGAGAACCGCCACCTCCATGGGATGAAGACCATATCGGTGTACTATCAGCATCGGAGTCATGACTCATTCAACGCTTCAGCAGCATCTGTTGGGCTGCCGGACAATCGGTCTACCACAATGTTAACCGATTCTATCAAAGTATCGTCATAAGCAAGGGCCCGAGGATATTGGAAGGCTGGATGTAGATAGTACGCTGCAATCGCAAGACAATGAATTACATATTAGTATCAGCTGAAGATCACAGCTCATTTATTGGACGAGAATGTAAGTGTTTACCTGCCATGTGAAGATCGCGGGCTCATTTGTTTGTCCCATCTATCCTCCACAATCTCTAAGATAGTGGGTCCATATTTTTTAGACGTTGCAAGATCTTCCGCTTGGCAGGTTCAATTTTGTTGTACACCAACCCCATGGTTGGTACTCTATCCCCATACACACATCGCAATACCTCATACAGTGGCTCTATCAATGACACTAATACCTTCACTATATCCCAAAAATTCACGTGTTGACAACCCCCTCGACCTCCCTCCTTCACGTGAAGCAGCAAAAGAGGAACTCAGCCAGGTCTCACCTCTAAACATTTGCTTCAACTCATCCTTGTGCTTAAGAATGCTCTGCAATGCGATATAGTTGGTGGTAAATCGTGTGATTCCAGGCCTCAACAGTTCACCGCCACAATGCTCCCTCATCCATGCCAATACAAGTGTGTGGTTGTAGAGATATTTTGTGATTTTTTGTGTCACCTCGACCACAGATTTGACCACACGAAGCTGCCCAATCTCCTTCAGCATCAGATCTACATAGTGTGCTGCACAGGGGGTCCAAAAAGTGCCGTATGCTCCTCATTAGCTCCTCCCCAGTCTTCTTATATAGTTCGACCCATTGTCAGTCACCACTTGTACAATGTACTCCTCCCAATCTCAGTCACCACTTGTTCCATCAATGACAAAATATATTGGTAACTGTGAATTTGACCAGACGCATCCACTGATTTGTGAAAGAAAACATGTCTGTCACAATAAACAAGAAGTTGATCAGCTAGATTTTGTGGTACCTGACCATCCATCACACATCAGTGTGACTCCGTATTTTGTCCATTTCTGTTTGAATGAGTCAATGTAACTCTTGATCTCAGCAACTTGTTCATCAAGATATACGCCGGCCAATTCTTTCGCTGTAGGTGGCTGCACGTGTAGTCCAAGGACCTGTGCTTCTGAAACATTGGCCTGTAGTAAGGGCTATTTGCTGCATTGAAAGGCAGACCTGCGTGGTGCCACCATTTTACAACGGCCTGACCAAGTTTTCATTTAGGCCCCTTCTGACCATATGCATCGTCCATCCTCGTTTGCTTGCCATGCTCTCGGGGTAATGCACCGGGCTCCACATCTTCAATGTTGATCGATTGTGTCCTTTTTCTTTGTGAACCTGAGTCACCAGTCAAGAAACTCCTTATGTCCCGTGGTTGTCGAGTCGTAGATGAACCACCACTCCCTGATGCTCCGGTTCTCGCCGCCTCGCGACTTCGGACTCTCGTCTCCTCGGGATGTCTTGACTCTTCCCTGTTTTGACGTACTGCCTCACGAAACTCGGCTTTGTATGGATCATTCACCGTGACATACACATTAGCCTGCTCAGTACGTGCTTGTTGGTCTTCGTCACTGGGTGTCCATGCACATTCCTCCTCGTCGCTACCACTTGCTCTTCCGCTCACTGCCGCTTGATCTCTTTTCTTCTTTTTTTCCTTTTCTTACATCACAGCTCTCTTCTCCCGCAAGTGTCTGGCCATTGCAAGTTTCACATCTCTAGGCACATGGGTACACCTAGCAACCTCAGAGTATCCTGCACCGGCTCCTCCTGCCAAATGCTTCTTCAACTGAGACACCCCTCCTCCCCGGTGTTCTATTTTAAATACTTGCAACGCCAACACCTACGGTTGCCATCCAACATAACTCCGTGTGACCATCCAATATCATTTGGTCGTTCCCTAGGAGCCATAGAGTGCTTAACTGTATCTCCTAAAATTAAGAAATATAAATTATAAATATCACTAAATTTAAGAAATACAAAATATATATTAAAAATATCTTAATTTGATACTAAATTAATTTTTACGTAAAGCTAGCGAATATAGTTTACAAATAAATCATGTATGAATTTTTTCAAAAATACAAAATACATTATTTTATGTCTACAACTAACAATGAAAATAATATCATTATTTCTACAACATGCAAGACTAAATTCAATATTTAATACATCTCAATATAATTTAGTTCAAAATAATATCATTATTTCTAAAACATGCATATAAGACTAATTTTTTATTTAATACATCTAAAATAACTTTAAAATTATTTGTAAAATATGTATCACTAATTATATATTTAAATTATAAACATCTCTAATTAAATTACATTATACATCTAAATTAACTTTAAAATTATTTATAAAATATTCAACACTAAATTTATATTTAAATTAAAAACATCTCTACTTAAATTACATTATACATCTAAATTAACTTTAAAATTATTTGTAAAATATTTATCAATAAATTTATATTTAAATTTAAAACATCTCTAATTAATTTAAATTATAAATATTAACTTTATTTTTTTATAAAATATTTATCACTACATATATATTTAAATTAAAAATATGTCTAATTTTTTTCAAAAATAAAGTATTACATTATTTTACGTCTACAACTAATAATGAAAATAATATCATTAATTCTACAACATGCAAGACTAAATTTTAAATTTAATACATCTCAATTAAATCTAATAATTAAACATGAATTAAATAATACATCAAAAATAAATTTATTTCTACAACATTAATTAAACAATATATTATTTCTACAACATTAATTAAACAATACATCAAAAAAATTTATTTATACAATATGAATTAAACAAAAATTATATTATTTCTACCACATGAATTAAATAATATATCATAAATAATTTTAAACAATCTGATAAATTCTATTCTTACATTTTCAAAATAAGAAAAAATATAAAAATATAAAAATTAAATTATTTTTTATTTTCTCCCCCCCCCTCCACGCCCCTGGCCGCCCCTGCCCCACCAGCGCCCCTAGCCGGCCCGTACCCCACCCCCCTCCCCCACCCCCACCGTCCCCCTCCCCCACCCTCACCACCGCCCCTGGCCGTCGCTGCCCCAGCCCCACCACCGCCCGTGGCCCAGCCCCACCACCGCCGTCCCCCACCGCCGGTCCTGGACGGCCCTGGCCGCCCCTGCCCTAGCCCCACCACCGCCGGTGCCCCCCCCTCCACCACCTCCTCCGCCCTCCCACCGTCCCACGCCCAGCCCCAGCGCCGCCCCCTTCTGCCAACGCCCGTCCCCCACCGCCCCCCCTCCACCACCTCCTACGCCATCCCACGCGCAGCCCCACCGCCGCCCGGCCCCCCAACCGGCCACCCTCTATTTAATTTAAAAAAAAATTCAAAGGAGGAGGACTTACCTCCGATCGCCGTCCACCGCCGCTCCGGGACCTCCACCGCCGCTCACCGCCCAGCTAGTCACGGCCTGGCTAGAACGCCCCCCCCCCCCCCCCGGGCCCGTTAAATGGCCAGACCGGCACGAGCGGGCCGTCCCGCACGTACTAGCCCGTCCCGTCCACGGACCGGTCTGGTACGTGACGGGACGGACGGGTCGGTGCGGGCCAGTCCGACCCGACCACGACCCACGCCCCGCCCGACCCGCTTGGCGCCTGGGTCGGGGCGGGTCGGGCCGACCCGGCCCGATCCGTCAAACCATGTTAATGAGTGGGCCTTGAGACTCCTTGGCTTGGCTCAGGTCACATCGTAAGCCCTCGGTGCCATAGCTCGGGTTAATATACTCGGGACTCTGTCATGACACTATAATTTATTGGTTTCAACATTTGAATAACTATTTTATTAGAAAACTATCAAAAATAGAATATGGGGTCAACAGTCAACTTCCATTTCCGATTCTTATTTTATGGGGGCAACTTCCAATGACCAGATCAAATTCAAATTGCAAAAACATAATTTCTGCTTTATTTGTAAGGGGTTGGAATCAGATTAGAACTTAAGGCAACGCTTGAGAAGCATTGATGAGGGGATTCCAATCATTAGAATTCTCTTACAATAAAAAATTATTATCAAATAAACCACCACCGTGAGTTTTCGTGTGAATGAGATTTTATGAAGAGAGATATTATAGACAAAAAAACACCTGAACTCTTGATTTTGCATAAGTTGGTTCAACCCAACTTCTTAGGATTACGAACAATGGATAATCTCTGACACTGCAAGATTTTGTACGATGGAGAGAGTTTAAAATTTTCACCTAACTTGATATTATTCTCAAACGGGGCCATATGAAGATTAGAAATCTACTTTACGAAGCTGTGGTATGGGGATGTGGATTTTTAGGATTATGTAGCTGTGGCATGGGAATATGGATCATGCATGAAGTAGGATTTTAGGACAACATTTTTCCCCATGCGAAACAACGTAGCCTGCTAAATTAGATTAGACCTCTAAATCAGGTTTGGGAAAAACCCGCTTGAGGAAACATGAGGATGAGCTGCCAGCAGCATCTCTTTGGATTAAGAAAACACGAATATGGCTCTGAAGTCAGAGATCCACAAAAGGATACACACCACATGAGAAATGGCAAGCCAGAGGGATCACAGAAGACTAATTTCCACAGAAGACATCCCAAAACAAGCAATCATGCCTGCATGTCACGTTCGCTTTGAAAGAATGGAGCTGTTATACCATCCACAACAACATGGTCATGATACAATTTACATATGATGCAACAAATTACAAAACAAGACGACTCGAATGAATTTTGCTGGACATAATACAATGCTATTTAGACCTCCTGAGGTTAAGAGAGGCTCTGTATCGGGGGCGGAATCATCTCCACTTTGTTTCCATAATCTCCGAAGGTAACCAGGTTGTCTTTGCCGAAGACTAATTTCGACATATGACAAGAAACAGGCAATCATGCGTGCATCTCAACATCGCTTTGAAAGAATGGGCTATTACACTATGCGTAGCCATGTAGTCAAGATACAATTTACATATGATGCGGCAACAAACATATGACACGAATCAAATGATTTCTTGGACATATGACATAATGCCAATTAGACCTCCTCCTGAGATAAGAGAGGCTCTGCATCCGGGGTTGAATCATCTCCACTCTGTTTCCATAATCTCCGGAGGTACGCAGGTTGCCAGCTGGGGATAGAATCTCCTCTCTTCGGAGTCCTTTCATTTATAGCCTGAACACGTTGAAGGCAGACCTGAATCGCATCATGAACACGCACAAAGTACCATTCCTTGCCGATGAGATCAATGAGTCCAGATCTAGAAAGAGTTAACAGAACGTCTCGGTTTGGGTTGGCAATAGCAATCTGGCAAAGCAGCAAACAGTATGTTAAGGGAGAAAATGACAGCAATAAGACACCATTCACAAATATTTTCAGCAATTTCAACCTGGATTCCTCGTGAACTGTATTCTTGATGCAAATCTTTAAAAGCTTGAACAGCGCTGGAGTCTATATAGGTAACAGCTGCATAATCACAAGAGCAATTTCTTAGATAATATTAATGAAAAGAACCTTCAAACATTTTACTCGGTAGGTATCAAAGTTTGTTACTTGGGAAAAGAACCAAAGATGATGACTGACAATTTATGGGCACTTTAGTAATTTCATTCATGTCTTCTATAACATACAATTGCCTAGTTGGCTTAGATATCCATAACTATATATATATATATTATAGAAGGGATTTTTACATATATACCCCTATAAAGATTCGTTTTGCCAAATAAACCACTCATATTATCAAGAAAATCCTCGAAAAAACTCGAATGATTGTGGTTATACCCCTGCCATAACTGCCGCTGATTTAATTGGGGTTAGTTCTCTCTCTCAAGGGGGCCAAGGGGGTGTTCGCCGGATCACCTTGGGGTCATAAGAGGAGGACAAGGCGACCGAGAGAGGGGGCTGCGAGCAGAGAGGGGGGGTTCACCTGAGGGGGAGAGGGTGGCCAGGAGGGGGGGCTGCAAGTAGGGGGGGGGGTTCACCCGAGGGAGAGAGGGAGGCCGGGAGGGGGTGGTTCGACGGCTTACCTTCTTGGGGTCGAAGGAGGGGGAGAGGGCGGTCGGGAGCATGATTTGTAGTACCGCCCAGTACGTACTGATACTGGGCGGTACATCTCGGTACTGGACCCGAACGGTCCGGTTTCGCCCCTTTACTATTGGTATCGCCGGTACATACGTCGAGAGAGAGAGATTGAGAGAGGCATCGAGATAGAGAGATCGAGAGAAAGATTGAGAGAGGTGTCGAGAGGGAGAGGTTGAGAGAGGAGTACCACCGATGGCCACTGTCCGCCGATGACTGCCGTTCGCCGATTGCCGTTGGCCGAGCTGCCGTCCACTGAGCAGAGGGCATCGGGCAAGAGGGGATTGAGGAGGGAAAGGGGTCGGGGGTCGGGGGGTGGGGGGTGGGGTTTTTTAACTTTTAATAATCGGATCCAGAAAGCCGGATTCTTTATGGATTGTGAATGGGTCCTCGAGCGGAGAAATGGGTTGGGAAATGGGGTTTTCGAAGGAGTTATTCACTTAAAAACAAAACAAAACAAAACTGAAGGGGTCATTGGATATCCGCCCGGAAAAACAAAACTGAAGGGGTTATTGGAGATCTGCCCGGTACCATACCGGTACCGGGCGGTATGTACCGGTACCGGACCTGACCAGTACCAGTTCTAGTACCAGTATTGCAAACCTTGGCCAGGAGGGGAGACTGAAAGCAGGGAGAGGGCGGGGGGGGGGGGGGTTGTCGGATCACCTTCTTCGGGCCACCGGTGGGGGAGAGGGCAGCCGAGAGGGGGGACTACGAGTAGGGAGTGGGGGCTCACCGGGGTTTGTCGGATCACCTTCTTGGGGTAGCCAGAGGGGATTTGCGAGTAGGGGGGGGGTTTCGCCAAATCACCTTCTCGGGGTACTTGGAGATACCCGCCACCAGGCAGTGGCCATAGGGGCGCTTGTGGGTGCCGTCGTCGATGTTCTTCACGATCACCACCTTGCTCCCAGCTAAGTGCCCCTGCAGGATGATCACCGCCTTGTTCGGCTTCAAGAACTTCGCCATCTTCGCCGGCAGCGCTCCCTCCCTCCCCCTACTGCAAACTTGCATTTCGCCGTCGATGCCGTCAGGTTCCCAAGACTAGGGCCCTCATCCTTGACGCAATCGCCTCTGCCGAGAGACCTTCACCCGTCATCAACTACGCCACCTCTGCCTTTGACGCAGAGTCAGCGCCGAGGCCAACCCAGAGCTCGGCTTTGTCCCCTCTAGCGGGGAAGGTATGCAAGTGCTAGCCCCACCCCTCCGAGCAGTCAACCGCAACATTATCATCACACACCCGGCCAACTTCCGGCAGATGGTGCAGCAAGTGACAGAGATCCCATCTGGGAGGACGCACACAGTGGCGGAGACAAGGTATTTTGGGTATATCTGAATATTTTATGTGGTATATTCCATGAAATATTCGCCCCCCGCTGACAGCCGGGAACAGCAGAAGTATAACCATAATCATTCGAGCCATTTCGAGGGTTTTCTTGATAATAGGTCTAAATGAGGTGTTTATTTGGCGAAACCGATCTTTATAGGGGTATATATGCAACAATCCCATATATAGAATGATGTATGAAACTTACAACATTCCCCTCATTTTAATCAACATAAAAGAACCAACTTTTAGTTTCATGTTTTGCTTTTGTGAGGCCAGAAAGAAATTAGGACAAAAAACATTTCTGACTTACGTGCCATCTCAAGAATCACAAAATAATTTCTTTCAACCTCTGGTCCACGTTTCACAGAGCCTGATGTATCAACTTCATATTCCTGTAGCCTGGTGAGCAAGTACCATAAAATGATTCTCAATATATTAAAGTGAAGACAAGTCTATGTGTATTCAAAATTTCTGCTACTGTGCAGTCAAAAGAAACTTGTGTGCACCTCTCTTTTATGTAACTTATGTTTGCAAAATAAATTGGGGCATCGATTCGAACAATCACAATCCCGTTGTATGTATATGCTTCAGGATACTGCCAGATGTTTCTATATATAGTAGTTCCAGGAAGACGACCTAAGACGGCTTCAGGGAGAAAAATATAAATAAATCAGATGTCCAGAATAAATTTTGAAATAAATAATCCAACCAGAATATTTATTGACACTAAATGAAATATCAATACATAATAATAATGACGCATGCCACTCAATCCCAAAAGGTTATAGCACCTGCACCAACAGATACTCAACAAAGATGAAAAAGATGAGGAATGATCCTTCAAGGTGAACGCTTCTACAAGTAGAAGAGAGGAAAAACTTGTTTTTTAAGTGTTAATTTTAGAATAGACCTTCAAGGAATTGATTTCCTTTACAATGAATTGTTCTCCTACGGCACCTGCTGACCAAATCCTCCTAGTAGCACAAGCTTTGGACAATGAGCGAGAATAAACAAAATAACTTCATCATTTTTTTCATTTTTTTACTTTCTGCAAGGTGCCTGGAAGAGCTGAATTTATGAGCTTTCATCCTTTATAAGAAGCCTAGTAGAAGACTTCAGGTCCACATGTATAGACTTGTCTCCTTCCTTGTCTACATTCTTTATGTGGACTAGAAATTAGAAAAAGGATTGCTCTCTAGTAATTCCTTGGCGGAACAGGATTTATGTAGCCAACCCCAAATAATGGGATAAAACTCTGATGATGATTGCTCTCTAGTCATGTGATCTCGAACTGCATTTTCAGAATTCCGGGTGTCCATCTAAGGTGTCTACGATCAGAAAGGAACCAAATAGATGTTGATGTCAAGCAGGGCACTTCATTGGAATTTTTCCAAATCCTCAGATCTCAAGTGGGGCACATGAAACTGACAAAAGATGAACTGGACGAGGTTATCCGATGACTGGTTATGATTGATTGATAATGAATTAAAGCAACAATGTCATGATTATTACAGATTCCACAGATGCATCATGTACCACGTCAAGCTAACTCACCAATGTGTGGATTTGCTGATTCATGGATGACAAACGCGAGGGAGGAGCCAACCTGAAAAGAAAAATTTCCATAGTAAGACCTAAATCTGTTCAACCAAAAACAAATTACAATTGCACATGATCCATTTACATTCAACCCCATGAGCTTTGTGTTATGGTCTGTGTGAGAGACCTTGGCCTGTGTGAGAAGCCAGCACTCAGTTTAGTCCCACATCAGATATAAAATGGGGGGTGATGGCCTAATATTAGTGTTGTGTGGGCCTCCTAAATAGCTAGTCATTTTGGGATGGTACCAGCCCACTAACAATTGGTGTCTGAGCCCATTTTCCCCATGTTTATGAGGAAACGTGCATAACCGTCCAGGAGGTAGCGACCTAGGTGGCCCAAAGCGTGCCTAAACATCCCAGAGTAGGCACCGGGGGCAGTGCCTCATAAACGGGGGGAGCTTTGTTACAGTCTGTGTGAGAGACCTTGGCCTGTGTGAGAGGCCAGCACTCAATTTAGTCCCACGTTGGATATAAATTGGGGGGTGATGGCCTAATGTTAGTGTGGTGTGGGCCTCCTAAATGGCTAGTCATTTTGGGATGGTACCAACCCACTAACACTTTGCTAGGACCTTAACCCACTGCTGCATATCACATCAATAAAAGGAACCACAAACTATCAAATCAACCTAGAAATTAAGCACAGAACATTTGAAGCTGAAACAGAAAGAAACAAAAGAGTAAATCATTTGATTTAACCTTTCTGTCATATCGCACGTAACAAAAGCATGTACACTCAACAAACAAATTGTCACTGATATCAGATGTTAAAGTGTACAGCAGATTTTTTATGCCACCAAACAGAGGTCAAAAGTACACTGGATTTGTACACATGAAATAATGAAAGTAATAATGCAAGAAAGGAGATAAACCCCACTTGATAAATGCGTCTACATATGCATTCCCATATCATATATGGAAAATGAATGCTGAAAAGTACATTTAACTCCAACCTTCTAAGTTTAACTGCAGGGTACAGGGATATAGCCTAGCCCGACGTATGTCACAATTTTTTGTATTTCTATAAAATGCCTGCTAGATAAATAATGATGTCTAGTCTGAGGAAATGAATGCATGCATGGACAGGAATAAATGAAATAAATCAACATCATATGAAAAGGACAAGTAATGATCTACTATTATCTATTCGCGAGGGTAAAAGTCAAATCTCACTGCAATGACTGGAAAGTATCCAACAGAAGACAAGTATAAGAATCACAAGGGAAGATGAAAAGAACCTACAAGGAGACCAACCCTCATTTTGAGGGACCAGCATTAAAATTCATGGGTAAGTATCAGCTTTGTTAATTATTGGACTGTGTTTCCCTATCCATCTCTTAGATTCAGCTGACCTAACCCATATTGCTATAAAAGAAGTGAATCCTTAAAACAACAAGAACACATTCATATTTTTAATGAAATAAATACCCCACATCAAAAGAGTAACATAACCTGCAACAGAAATTGAAACAGAAATTTCATCTTCTTAATGAAAGGAATTAAATCAACATCATCACTAAAACAATAAGAGGAAAGTAGCACTTAAAGCTGCCTCAGTTGGCTGCTGGTTCTTTATCATTTTATGCAGGATATCATTTGAAAGCATACACAGTCAGAAATGAAAAGAAATTGACATCATTTACATGGTAACAGGAAAAGCAAAGGCAAATTCATATTGTTACCCCAACAAGAATTCCAGTCCTCATAGAACAATGTATAAATCCTAGCTAAAGTAGTTTGAAGTTTTACCCCTACAAGAACACCAATCTCAATACCAAGGAACAATGTTGTAATGCTAGTAATGGTCCAAAGAAGGAAGTCCTTCTTGTCCACGTGCCACAGGAAGATGGCTTCATCATAGTCCACCTGTAATAAAGAGCACCAAAATGTAGCTTTCTTTAGAATCTTGTAACTATTTAAAACTCCCATATAGGCCATGTTCAACGGGGATAGGAAGCATGATCATTCTGTGCATATGAGAACAGAGAATGCAGACAGAAGACATCCGTGAGGGAAAAGACTGCCAAAGATTTGTCTGCATATTCAAATGAAATCAGCACTGATCTAAAAAAAATTTAAAACACAATTGCCGGATTGTGCTTCATCTCCATCACAAGTGCTGGATCTACTCATGCATCATAAACCTTTTTTTGTCTTAAAAAAAGAAAAGGTACTAATTTCACATCCTACTTTCTTTTAGTCCCCCATATGTTGTTTTGCGGAGTGCTTTTTCCAACATGGTACTAAATACTCTAATAATTTCAACATTGTGGTGTAAGTTAATGTTTAACATGGAAAAAATAACGGAAAGATTTGTGTTCATTTATTGAACAAAGATGCACATTTGTTAGATATTTGATTAGCACGTGTATGATTATTTCCGCATTTTATGTTTAACAGACGATTTAAGGTTCGTGCATTGGCCTTTTCCCCACCGACCGTAATCGATGTTTATTTACATCAGCCTAAAATCCAAACACCTTTGATTAAATGTCAAAGAACACATTTTACCTCTATATCCGTTGTGATGTTGAGGATTTTATCTAATGGACATAATCTCAATGATTGCCCATTAAAGATACATATTCTTGCCAAGAAATTGGAAGATTTTTATCCTTGAACAAGTATAATTTGAATTACAATCGGTCTCTTAAGACCTTTACACTTGGTCCCGATTATATAATCGGGTCTTCGAGTTTACATCCAGTCGCAATCCGACCATTGAATTTACTTCAGTCTTCAATTGAACCTTTGAATTGACTTCTATCATGATCGGACCTTCGAATTTACTTTTGTCCTCAATCGAACAGTTGGATTTGGATTTCATCACGATCAGGCCATTGGATCGCCAATATGATCATTATCGGTATGTTGGCTCTGCTTCCTGCGTGATCCGACCATCAGATTTGTTCCTGGTTGAGGTTTGACTGTTAAATTTGCTTTGAATCAAGATATGACCATTGACTTAATTCTTGGTCTCGATTCGACTATTAAATTTGAATATGGTCAAGATTCGATCGTTGGATTTACTCCTGATCGACATCTAACTATTGATTTTGAGTTTTGACCTGATCCCACTGTTGGATCGCCAATATCATCAAACTAACGGACCATCGGATTGACCTGTGGTCATGATCACTGTTTTGATCATGATTGAACCATTGAATTGAGTTGATGTCTTTAACGGACATTTGTACACACAGCAAGGGCATGTTTGTAATTTTTTACCCTTTCTGGATATGTATGTAATTTTAGATCATTTCTGGGTATTTTATAGTTTCTAACCATTTTTGGGAATTTCTGTAATTTTCCTAACATCTTGATTCACTACTGTCATTTCTTGACTTTTCATAACATTTCTATCATTTCTTGACATTCTGAGATATTTCCGTCATTTCTTGATATTCTAGGGTATTTCAGTCATTTCTTGATTTTTTAAATATTTTCTGTCATTTCTTGACATTCTAAGGCATTTATGCCATTTCTTGACATTTCGGGACATTTCTGTCATTTCCTAACTTTCCCAAGATATTTCCGTCATTTCTTGACATTCTGAGACATTTATGCCATTTCTTGACATTTCAGGACATTTCTGTCATTTCTTGACTTTCTTGGGATACTTGTGCAATTAATAGACTTTTATGATCACAAGTCACGTGCACAAGTCTCTATGCTTGGATCTCCTCGGCCACCCCTTGATGCTTGATCTATGCTCATTTGCTTGATTGTATTTCCTAAAATATGCCTTAGGACTTAGGAATAATTCACATGGGGGCATATATGCAACACACTCCCTTTCTTGTATATTTGTAGATACACAAGCACAAGAACACTTAGTAAGACGAGTCTCTTGGGCGGTACTTTATGCTTTGTCCTTGGTGGATCCCTTCCTTGGGTGATTCAGTGATTGGTCCTCGGTGGATGTGGATGCCTTCCGGGACTTTTCTGTAATTTCTCACAAATAAAGGTGTATTTGTAATATTCCCATGACCGGGGATATTTCTATAATTTCTGGCAGCAAAGGGGCTTCTATGCAATTTTATGAAACTTCAAGGTATTTTGGTAATTTTCCTAAACATCAGGGATCTTCTGCAATTTTCCCAAAAGTAGGGGCATATTTGTAATCTCCGGACTGTCCAGAGTTTTTCTGCAATTCTCCTGAACATCAGGGTTTTTCTGCAATTTTCCCAAAAGCAGGCGCATATTTATAATTTCTAGACTCCAGGTTTTTTCTGCAATTCTCCTGAACATCAAGTTTTTCTGTAATTTTATGAGAATTCAGGGTTTTTCTGTAAGTTCCCACAAGCAAGGGGTATTTCTGTCATTTTCTGATAGATCAGGACATTTCTATAATTTCTGATCTTTTCAGAGGTTTTCTGCAATTTCCACCCTTAGCAGGGTTTTTTTCTGTAAATTCTGGACAGCAGAAGGGTTTCCCCATAATTTCCAAGGTTTTTCCATGGCCTTTGGTTATTTCTGAAATTCACATGGTTTTTCATAACCATAGGCAGGGTTTGCCGACCCGCCGGCCGGTCTCGGCCTGGGTCGGGTCGGGTCGGTCCCGTCTCGGTCCGTCCCGCTCTAAAAAAAACTTTTTATGTATATAATACATATAAAATAATATAATAAAATAGAAAAAGACACAATATATATAACATAATATTAAAATAATGGGGCAACCCGGTGACGACCCACGACCCGGGCGACCCGCCCACAGCTTGGGTCGGGTCGGGTCGTGCGGGTCGGGGCGACCCGCACCGGGTCGGCAAACCCTGACCATAGAGACATATCCCCAATGTTAGGGACATGTATGCAACATGCCCTTATTGGGTTTTAATAAAATCCCCAAGCTCTTTAAGTTCTTCAAACTTCTTCAAAGTTTCTTTAAGTTCTTCAAGTTCTTCAAGGCCTTTAAGAAACTCCAAATGATCCTTGCGCCAAGCTCCAAGTGGCTCCAAGGTTTCTCCAAGTGCTCCAAGGGGCGAGAGATGCAAGTTCTCCAATCACCTCAAGGGTTTTTCTGCAATTTCCCATCTTTCAAGGATTTTTCCGCAATTTTCTGCATGTTTTTAGATCTTTGAATATTTCTGAGGCTTTGCATCATTTTTCTGTGATTTACAAGAATTTTTCCAAGGCACGACATTTTCTTCCTCATAGGGGTGTTTATGTAAACATACCCTTAATTGAGGGTCTTCTTTACAAAAGCATCAAAATCTTCAAAGAAAACCAAGTCTTCAAGCTCCTGCACCAAGCTCTGCTCCTTTCCTTCTTGCTCCAAGCTTCCAAGTGGAGAAATGCTCAAGTGAGAAGTCCCCTTCTCCAATGGCCAAGCCCTCCTATTTATAGGAGAGGAGAGGAGAAACCCGGAGGGAGATGGAAGGTTTTTTGGGGGGACATTTCAGCCCCTCCGGGTTTGAAAGGAGGAGGGGCATAAAAGGACAAGGGGGGAAGTAATTGAGAGAGAGAGGGAACCCGGAGGTACTCCCTCCTGGTTTGGAATCCCAGAGGGGGATCCCTCTGGGTTGCAGATTTAGAGAGAAAGAGAGGAGAGAAGAGAGAGAAGGGAACCCGGACCTCCGGGTTTGAGAATACCCAGAGGGGCATCCCTCTGGGCTTGTAGAAGCCGGAGGGGATCCCTCCGGGTTTCTTCTCCTCTTTGTATCTTTTTTTTAATATAGTTTGAGAGAGAGAGAGAGAGAGGAAGGAGGGAACCTGGAGGGGCTCCCTCCAGGTTTCTCCTCCCTTTTTTTTTAAAACATAGGGTGCAACAGTTAACAAGCAAATTTAGTTTTTACATACTAAAACTACGTCATGTACATTCTGCATATAGTAATGCAAAACCAACTTTCAATGCCGGAAGAATTATAATAATTTGTTGCATCTATACGAAGCATAATTTAAAGAAATTAATTTGCAGTTTAGCATGAAAGAATGGATAAACAGCAATGTCACTCTAATTGCAGAACCCTTCAACCGACCGTGAATAATCAATAATATTGAACTATCAACCCATATAAAGAAGCCTTTTACATTCTGGAAATGTCAACTGCTTGCAAAGATAAGTACTACAGTGAATGTTTGTATGCCCACATTATATCTCAAATAAACAAGTTCAGACAGCTATAAGAGTTCTAAGATACAAGATTTATTCCAAGAGACATCAAGACAGGTACTCAACAATCTTACCAGACCCATTACAGCAGATATCACAATGGCAGCCAGCGCACACTGAAACAGGAAAGAGACAAAAGTAAATAGCTCGGGATCGTAAAATACATCGGCACACCACAGCACAGACACATTTCTCCTCATTTTGTTAGGAAATAAAACTCCAAAAAGAGTAAATACATGCATACATAAGAAGAAAAAAAAAGGATTTAGGAGAAGCACATTACAACCCACAAGCACAGCTGTACTCTTAACCTTGACATTCTCCATCTATTCGGCTTCTTACCATTGTCCTCCCTTCAGAATAATAATAGTAAAATTTAAAAAGAGACCCCAGAGAGGTGGCTGCAAGCTGAGGAGGAGATTCAAGAGGGGAGAGAGAGGTTGCTTAGCTGCTAAGGGTTTTCCTGAAATGTTCTAATTGTAAAACCCAGAGAACCCATGGTTTATCTGATTTTCAATTACTTTTTGCATACAAATGTTCAATTAAGAGCACATTAGGAATTCGAACTTCACTAAAATGAACCGCAAAACTTATAACCAGGTGTGACTTACTGAAAGTGAACAGAAAAGCCACTCCCTGCTTGCTAATGAATCCAGGTAACTCAAGGATAATTTACATTTCTATGAATCTTACATAAATTTGACAATAATTTGAAATAAACTCTAGCCCTTCTTTCAGAGGACATATCTGATAGTATCCGTAGAATCTAGATCGTAAGAAGACCTTGCCCAAGGTATTGGACAAATTTTCCAGCTGGCTGTCAGCATGATGCAAACATCCCTTTTGATGACATATTGTGACAGACGTCAATTAGCAGTTAGAAGATGGAACCTATTGTCTAGTAATGTCAAATAATTCAGAAGCATATAAGGCAGAGGCAAACTGTTTTTTTTTCTGGAAGGGGGGAGGGGTGCATCAGAAAGGATCAAAATATATAGAGTTTGTACATAAATTATAGATAATTAAAGTAAATTAAACTATGCATAAGTTTGTGAAGTTTTTTCACTTTGAAGCAATGAACGTGGAGTTTAGAAACATTTTAGGCACATACATGACTATAATTTGATTGTTGAAAGGGCCATTGAAAAAACTTTTATATATATGACAATCCAAGAACTTGGTGGGGGCATGGCCACCGCTTGCCCTCCCACCTCCGCCACCTAAGCATCATTATGTATCAAAATCTGCTGGTGCCCTTTTTTACATAGATCATATTTGAGTGAAGCGGTATCTCTTTTTACAAACTTAGAACTGGATTAAATGCAAAAAAAGGGTTTTTACAGAAGCATATATGGAAAATTGCGATAAGAGTACACATGATCAAATGAACAGGAATTACATTTCAAGTTGCTCTTTAGCTGATAATTGCCCTACAAAAGACGAGATATGTCACATATCCCTATATCAAACCGCCATCTTTTCCTCTTCATCCAGACACTCAAAATCTAGTAGGTGGAGGGTTGCTCCCCTGTTCATGAGCTTAAATTAAATGATCAGAAAGATGGTCTCCTCACAAGAACTTTGGCAGGCCCCTCCTAGCTAAAGTTTCCTTGGTCAGCCAACCAATACAAATATGTTGAGATTTGAAATGTTGTTAATCATGCACTGCCAAACCCTTGGATCCTCATTAGATTTAGCGGGCCCAGAATGATTGAATTGGGTTTATGACCGTATTGCATATTTATGATCAGTTTAAAATGGCCACAGCCACACACATCTCATAATCCAATCTTCTAATGACACCTCTGAGCAAGATTTCTGATGCATCAGGAAAGGTGTACTGATAGCAACATACAATGATAGTGCACAGTCAGTGAATTGCACGTAGCTCCAATGTGAGGATTGGTGAGGCATTTGGATGAAGCACACAATTAGCATTTTGGTGTGAATGTGTTGGCATATATGGACGTGTATGTATGTAGTTTCATGAATGGCCTCTGATGGGATGCTTGTCAGCTTCTTATTCTATATAAATAAACATATACAAAAGCATACATGGCCTGAAATGTGATACATTTCAGCATGTTAGTCTCTTTGTATACACACCAATGACAAAGGAATGCATCTCCATTTTTTTTTCATCATGTTGTGCTGTTTCACTCTGTGATGCATTTGCAAAAGAAAAAAGAAACGATTAAGAAGGGAGGGGGTGGAAATCTTCCCACGTGTGTTTGCAAATACTTAATTTGTTGTGGATAGTGTTTATCTCTGTTTTGTTTTTTATGCCAAGACTAACATCTCAGACAGAATGTGGTGGGGACACCCGAGCATTGGACCGGGCCGACCGGGTCCAAGTTTACCGCAGACGGAGGCGACGAGCAGAGACGACGGCGTCCATTTAGCTGGGCGACTTACTCCTGTGTCACTAGCATGTTTATTTTATGAGTTTGGGCATTTATTGATGTAATAAGGCCCATTTGAGGCCCATTAGTGTTTTTTCATTTTTCAGTGTATTTTCGGGTCCGAATTTGGGCTCATTTTTAGGCTTGAGGGTATATTAGTCCACGTTTGAGTCTGTGAGGGCCATTAGGGCTCCCTCCCTATAAATATAGTTGTAATCTCGTGTTTGAGACTTAATGAAGATTTGAAGAAAGCCTTTAGCAGCCGCCTCCGAGTCTTCTCTTTCTGCGGGGTGGAATCCCCAGGGTGGAAGCCCAACCCGTTTTGTCCCTTTTTCTTCTTCCTCGTTTCTCCCTTTCTCCTTCACAGTGCCGCATCATTATTGGTATCAGAGCGGTTTGATCCTCGCCGGCCGCGACTCACCATCGCCGCCATCCTGCCACGCTACTCTCTCCCGTCGCCGTTCGCCGCGGCCAGCCGCTGCTGCTGTGCCGCCGGTGCCAGCGCGCCCCCACCGCCGCTGCGCCCTCCTCGCCACTGTTCCACTTCGACGTTCGCTGTCACGACACTGCTCCGCCTCCCAGCCACTACAGCTCCGCCGTGGGAAGGGAAAGAGCGGCCTAGCCCGTCCACCCGCGTGGGTCCCCCTCCACCCGGACCCCTTCCGCGACCGGCGTCCGCGACCTCCAGCGTCACCGCCCGGGCTTCCCCGTGGAAACTGACGCTGCCCGCCCGTCCACTGCGGCCGACCGTGCGCCCACGCGACCCTGCCGTCCGGCTCCGTCGTCCGTGCGCGCCCTTCCGGTTCCGCCGGGGGCGGCCCCAGCCACCCTCCGCGCCGGAACCGTCCGCAGCCGCCCCAGTCGCCGGTGGGCCCTCCTCAGCAACACCGTCTCCGGCACCTCCACACCTCCCCACCCGGCCGGATGAACCTGCACGGCATCGAGAACGCCAACGGAGAACACCCGGTGTACGTCTACCTGCCGGCGCTCCCACACGAGGTATTCCAGCCTCGCCGACCTCGTACGCCCCCGCGTCGGCACCCGGAGCGGCTGGCAGCCTCGCCCCTTCGGAGCAATACGTGGAGTCCGTGCAGCGCGCCCTCGCCGCGTTAACGCTCTCGTCAGCCCAGGACAGCAGCACGCAGACCGGCAGTGGCAGGCGCCTGACCTCGGCCCGATGATTCCGAGCACTCTCGGTGGACCTCGCTCTTCAGCGAGTCGGTTAGCGCTTACGGCTCGCTCTCATCTCTTGCTCATCCTGTATTCGATTAAATTTGGCGCCGTGAATGTGTGGTAGGAATATCTAGCCCGTTCAAGTTATTGCTGCGGATTTTGAGAGTTAGTTGTGTCCATCTCTTGATATCAGTTTGTTATATTAACAGTGGAATATCATTTATAAATGTGGAAAATTCTTTGAATGCTTGGAAAATGTTTCGCCCTGCTAGGACCGGCCATACCTGAATTTTTGTAGCATCTATTTTAACGCACTCACCTTCCTGGACGCGTGAACGACACAGTAATTGCTGCAACCTGATTAGTTCACTCTGCTGATCTCACTCGTCATATATTTGTCATGTCGTAGTTGTAGTCATAGGTTAGATAGTTTTACGAGTCGTCAAGGAGTCGTTTGCATTAAAATTTCTGGAAAAAAAAATGGTTGTTATGTCGTCAGTTAGTCGTTGCATGTTAGTTTAGCTTTGTCTGTGTCTCATGCCCACACGTAGCGATGCTGAATTCCACATTTCGGTACCGATGTTGGGATCTCAACAAGCAATGTCTGGGAACCGCCTTCCCCCTCAAGGCGCTCATGCCAACCCCCCTGGGGACCCGACCTTGACCGAGTTAGTGCTACAGCTCAGAGGAGAAATACGCAGAATGGACCAACGTATGAGAGAGGGTCTTACTGGTATAGAGGAGAGGGTCACCGAGTCTGACCGTACTGTGCAGAGGATTATGGGTCGCATTGTGGCCTTGGAAGGGGCTGCTCGTGAACCGAGGAGAGAACAAACCGTTGAGAGACCCCAACCGCAACGCCCCCTTTCCCCTGTAGCCCCTCGGCACCCTCAGCCTAGGGTGGCCTTAGCCGGCGATCGGCGTGGTCGATACAATGACTACGACCGGGACAATTTTGAAGAGGAGATTGATGAGAACCCCAGGGTCCCTATTGCTCGTAGGTATGGGAGGTATGGTAGGAGGCCTGTCAGAGAGTTTGATGAGGATGAACGATGGGTATACCGGGATCGAGACCATTGGTGGGGACACCGGGCCCAATGCTCGGAGCCGACGCCGCACCGCCCCGACTGCACCGAGCTTATGACTTGGAGATCCGACTTCCTGAAGACTCGGCGTATTTGTGTGTATTGAGTGATACACATATTTGTATGTATTTGTGTGTATTCGTCTTATTAGGCTAGTCAAAAGACATGTGTGTATTTTGTGTATTTTATTTTATTAAAACCCACAAGTCAAAAGTTAGGTGGGTGGGTTTTGTTTTATTTGGCTATGGTATAAACACAATTAGTGAAACTTTGAGGGTATTGTTGTTATGGCCTTCCCTATAAATAGGAGGCTAAGGGTGTTACGTATGATATGATAAGATTGAATGAAAGATTGTTTTGTGTGTGAGAGCCCTCCCCTCTTGCATTTCCCTTCCCTCATTCTCTTTGTGAGTGTGAGTGTGTCGCCCGGTGTGAGACCGTCCGGCGTGAGGCCGAGCTACGCGAGATAGCAAGTTATCCGTTCTCATCCGTGCCGTCAGGAGTTGCCGTCGATCCATCTTCCGACGCCGTCCGCGTCAGATTTGGTATCAGAGACCAACAACGGCGTCTCTGACGACCCCGATGTCTCTCTCTTTCTCTCTCTAGGTTGCTAGAGTGAAAAAAAAAAGAAAAAAAAAGGGAGAGAAGCATCAAAATCTCGGTTGATAGAGGGAAAAAAAGAGAAAACAATAAAAAAAAATTTCCTATGTCCTTTTTCTCTCTGTTAATCTCTCTCTCTCTCTCTCGCGCGCGTGTTAATCTCTCCCTCTCTCTCTCTCTTAACCTCTCTCTCTCCCCTGCGTTCCCCCCCTGCCCACGTTTCTTCTTCCCCCCCCCCGGCTACGGCGAGCCCGCTCGGGACCGGTCTTCTCCCCCACCTCCGGCCACCGCCGGAGCCCGGCACCAGCCGGCCGGCCACTCGCCTCCGAGCACGACCAGCCCGCCGCAGCGCGCCCGCGCCCAGAGGGTGCCCGCCCGCCAAGGCACCGCCTGTGCGCGCCCGCCTGCGGGCGTTCGCCCACGCCCGAAGGCCGCTCAGTCCACCGCCGGCTGCAACCGCTCGTCGCCCGGCGCCACTGCTTCGCGTGCGCCCGTACCAGTCCGCCCGCGCCACTACTTCGCGCGCGCTAACGCCCGAGGCGCGCCCACGACCGCAAACTTCGCCTGCGTCCGAGCTCACGCGCCCGCACCGGTGCGCCCGCGCCCAAGCGCGCCCAAGCACGCTCCCCGGGCCCCTCTCCGTCTCCGCCTCCGCCTGCGAGCCACCGCGCCCGCCACGGCAGCTACGTCGCCTGCTGTGGAGCCCGCCTGCCGTTGAGAAGAGGCCCCGTCGACGCGTCTGAAGGTCATGGCCTCGCGTTGACCTCGCCACCGCCTCCTCTGAGCGAAGCCTGGCCCGCGGACCTCTGTTGCATAAAGAGCTCGGCCCCCTCACCGCGTGGAGAGGCCGCTGACCCCGAAGCCTTCATGGAGAAGCCCGACCACCTTGACCACCAACACGTGGGTTACGCAGGAAGAGTAGGTGAGGTTTGAAAAGAAGG